>OZ005651.1:100359563-100959563 GCA_963930645.1 Salticus scenicus
TTTTTTTTTTTGTTATATTTGAAATTAACCTATTAACTATTGATATGGTTTATCTGGTGGGCCAGTAGTAGTTTAGTTTTTTTTATGTCAAGTGGGGGGCACATGTTAGCTTTTGGCCCTCTTTAAATTTTAAATATATGATTGTACTTGACATCGTTTTTATTTCAAGTCCTTAATATACTTAATCTATTATAAATAGAAGTTATTGTCTTTTAAATTTATAAAATCTTTATTAAAGTGTAAAATAATTGCATTACTTACGTTATTAACTTTAATATGTAATTTTTCCGAAATACCGCGTTGCAGTTACTTCGGGTTTGTTTACATCGCCATCTTGGTTTAATCCGTTGCGATATTAACTCTTCGCTACTGAACTTTTAGTTTTCACCGTTTTTTGTCGCCTGTTTAAGTTTTGAACGCTCACAATCAATCGTTCAACCATCTATTTTCTGATTGGTTAGTTATGTGGGCGTTTCATGTTTACGGTGAACCGCACGGATATTTTTGGCAGACGATAGTATAAATATAAATTAATTTAATAGAATATTGCTTTTTGCTCTTTTGTTAGCTTTGTGTTTGACTGCTGGTGGTAAGGCTTAATTATTGGTCATGATGTTTTTTTTGTTTCATTAATTGAACTTAATGGAAAAATGTATAAGAGTTAATTTTTCTTTGAAATAGTAATATGAAATAGTAGTTCTTTCATATAGTAAATTTTGAAAGGTTATTCTTTTAAGATAGCCTGTTGTCCATGCTGAGGATGTGGATTTGTTTTTTGGCTCTACTGGTTCACCGGAATAAGACTAATGGATGTGACATCATCTCTTGATAATAGTCAGTTTCTCTCCACATGTTTTATATATTAAATTTAAATAGCAGTTTATTTTTTTTCTCGTCTGTAACGATGTTTAAAGTTTTTCCTAGTAGAACAGTTAATCTGTGATATATTTATGATGTTACTTTATTTTTACTTGTTATTAATATTTAATAAACGTTAGTTGTTTTATATAAATTTTTGTCTTTATTGCCTCTCACTGTCAACATGTTATCACAACCTTAGTTTCCAGTTGGCTTCCATTGCCATTTGCTGCTTAATATAACATGTATTAGTTTAGTTGCTGTAAGGTAGTAAGATTTCTTATTTAATTTGAGGACTGAACAGCAACAGTTTTTAGCTAAAATATATTTTAGGCTTACAGTTTCATAAGAGTTTATGAGCATAACAAGTTTCCCTAAATTCCTATGTAAATTCTAGTATAAAGTTCTATGCAACATAAACACTACATTTATATAAATTCTAATGTAAAATTCAATAAAATGTAAATACTGGATTTATGTAAGATCTAATGTGAATTTCTGTACAATGTAAATACTAGATTTATGTAAATTCTAAATTTCAGTAAAAATAATAACTTAAATTTATTGCCAAAATTTTTATCTTTATTTGAAATCTATTGTCTCTTAGTTTCTATCTCATTATGCATCGTTAATTAATTATTTAATATTTTGATAAATTTGAGTGGATTAAAAAAAAATATATTATTAATAATAAGATTCGTATTTAAAATAATTTGTATTTATTTAAGAATCAGGCCAAAAACGAACTTGGGATTTCGATTTTTTTAGAACAACGGGTTGCAATTTTAAAACATGATCAGAGTTACTTATAATTTTTCTAGAACAATGCAGCAAAAATTAAAAATATTATTACAGTTATTAATTCATGAAGGATTTAATGTCTTTTAATTTAAACTATTTATTTATTAAGATTAATTTAAGTCAAAAGTTTACATGAACAATAGTTTAATAATCGAAAATCCCTTTTATTTTTAATACTTATGACAGTAAGTGAATGACTAAATATTAATCCTAAGACAATAATTTTGATATTTTAGGCAAAAAATAAAATAAAAATACGAATTTCCAGAAAATTAATATTAATGTTTATTATTATTATTTCTTTTTTATGGATAAGAAATAAGCAGACAACAATATTGTTTCTCAAATTTAATAAATTCAGTTATTAAAAGAAATATAATTTGAGAGATGATTATATTTATAACGTACATTTTATTTTTAATTCAAAAAATATTTTTTGTGTTCTTTTTCATGTATTAATTTAACATAAATTTCATATTTGAAAACGGAAATAACCTTTAATTCTATTTTACATGAACAAACATCAAAACAAGTTATTTTTACAAAGTCAATTTATTGTTAATAGCAATAAGTTGACTTTGTAAATATATATATATATATATATATATATATATATATATATATATATAAATTATAAGTATACAAATAAATTATTTGTATCGCCCAGTGGTCGAAACTTGATCAATTTCTTTAAGTAGACATATAAATTATAAATATAGAAATTCAAAATTTCCATCTAAACAGCGTTCTTAGTAATTACTTTATTCTTAAATAAATAAATATAAATAAATAATCCCTCACAGCATTTTTATTTGCGTAACGATGCATATACCTATGAACGCTTGTATCCATTTACTTTCTTCTTCTGATCATTTCAATAGCAAAGAATACTGTCTATATCGAAATAATATGTCAACAGTTTAATAATATTTTGGTATGTTACTCACACGGCTTACCGCACAATTTAATACTAGAAATACTAATTGGAGATTAAGGGGTAAGATAACGAGTACTGTTTTATAAACCTACGTTAAAAACAAGTGAAATTACGCTTCAAAACAGCTTTATTTGACAAATAACGCGTAAAAAGGCTACTGCCCCCTCATCCTTCCATTTGATTATTGTTCCAACATTTATCTATAATCCAAATCTGTATTTAAACTTAAAAGTTCATGTAAAATTATTTAGACAACTTTCACATGCATTACTCGTTGAAACATATCAATCTCGATCAAACTTTTCTGCTAACAACTTATATTAACTACCAAATAAAACTTCTGAACTGCATGAAATTATTTGTTTTTAAGTTACCCCAGTAAGAGACTGAGACAAAGACCAAACGTTAAAAACTTGACTCCAGTATTCAGGAAACCTCAAAACTTGCAAATATACAAAAAGCAAGAGATGAATATTCAGTTTAAAGACCTACATTATTTATGGTTATGAGGAATCGTATTCAATTTCTGATCAGTTTTTCTGGACATGGTAAAATATTATAGTAAAGCACTTCCACTATTTATATTTAATAAAAAAGAATGTTCACACTTAAATAGTGTCAGTCATTTGCATTTTTCTAAAACCTAATATACAAATCACATGGTGCGAAAAAATATAATTCAAAAATAATAACACACGGCGCAACCTGAAATACACTTCCATCAATTTTCAAGTACTGTTCCACTTTAATTTATTTCTTTTGTGTAGCCCTGTCAACGAACGGTGAATGATGTTCATACTATATTCTACATGAAACCTGCTTTGTGCTTTTATGCATATAAAAAAATATACATACATTTCATTTGGTTTAGTGCAGCCTGTAGATGTGAAACTCTACTTACCTGTAATTTCCTTCATATACGTAATGTATTTGAATTCTCTTGGATGCCCTTATACACGAATCATTTGCTTGATCTCAACGAAAACTTTAGTGCAGCTTCCCTATACGATACAGATTTAGTATATCGAGTTAGATCTTTCTGCTGTTATTTGTTCTTAGAATATGCTCATAACAGGCACATAGATCAACCGAAAAAACATGATTTTCGGATTCAGGGGACTTCAAAACGTGTAAAGATAACAAAAACTCAATTTCGAAAATTTGACCCAAAAATAGCATTTCCTCTACTATATATATGGGTAAGAAAAAGGTATTTTTAAGTTCACTTCTAGGTTCACTAAGTTCACTTCGAAAGGTTCCCTCAAATTTAATATTTGATAATACCTGTAACTAAAATAGGTGTTAATTAACTTTAGAGATTTATTGCTCAACAGGTGGCTCTGTCATGTAGCAATTTCCCCCATTATAAGGAAGGTTATATCATAGCTTCTACTGTGTAAAAGTACACCAAAACTGTGCATGTGAGATGAATACCATGTGAAATTCTGCTGATTTAATTTGGTTGCATATCAGTCGACAAGTGTCGTTGCTATACTCCCTGTGGCAGAAATTTATTATGCTTTCTGCGACAAGCTTCATCAACACCAAAATCTTTCTGCAGGAATAGTTTGTGAAGTTAACATTTATGAATTCAAAATACATTATTTTTAAATAGTAAATAATATTCAGTATAACCAATGTATTTATATTTTAACATGGTACAAATGCATATATCTGCACTACTGCAAGAAAATACTCTCTTTTTTTTTTTTTTTTTTTTTTTAAGAAAGATGAAAATAAATCTATTGATCTTAATTGATTCAGATTTTTTGTTCACATTAACATACAATATTGTTTATAAAATATTCAATGAATTCAAACCATAAAATGCAGTAACACGTATAAAAAATAATCTACAAATTTTTTAAGGCATTTAAATCATGAAATGTCTAAATTAAACAAATGTTACAAATACTTTTAAAATTTCATTACTTTTTTTATATTAAATATATATATATTTAAATACACAAATGCACTTATTTCATAAGGTGCAAACAAAACAACTTAAAATCTAATACAGAACTCAAAATTAAAAGTAAAAATTACTATAGAATACTGAATATCATAAAGAAACATAAATAATTTACAACATTTATAGTTTTTGAGATTATTAGAAAGACGCAAGATAACATTCTAATACACAATATTCATTTTTTATATTATCCTATACAAAAAGCATAAGGATGTGTATGTAAAATCTAAAAAATATGATTTGACATTAAAAAATTCAGGATGTATAATTATGCCATCATTTAAATACATAAAGTAAAACAGAATACAAGATCTAAGTAACACAATTATAAACAAAACATAGTCAAAATATTTTCATAAAAAGAGAGGCAAGTGAAATATTTAATTTTTAAGGAAATGTTGAAATGGGAAATGTAACAAATTTCATGGATAAAATCTATAATAGAAAATAATGATTACACATGAATGAAATAAATAGAAATCAATTAAAAATAATATTTGATATTGATATCTATACGAATAAGTAAATAAAAATAAATAAATAAAAGCATTTGCTGTTTAATTAGTATTTATGAAAAACAACTACTATTAGATAAAATTCCTTTCACTGTAAATACAAGTGTCTGAAAGTCAGACACAATTGTGTCTAAAATGGGTGTTCCATTTTAAGATGCTAAAAAGTGTCTTATTTATTTCAGACACTTGAAGTATCTTAAAAGGCACATCGTTTCACACTCGAAGTGTGTGAAATTCCGCCATCTTTGATCCTGTCTACAGTGAATATTTTTCATAAATAAATAAATAAAAAGATGCATTTTATACTGTTTACTTGTGAAAAATAGATTTTAGAATCTCTTAGAGCATTAAATAATAATAATAATAATTTTTACAAAAATATTCCCCGTTGCCCACGCCGGGAATCGTACTGACAATCAACGGATTCAAAGTCGAGCGTCTTCCCAATCAAGCCATCGGTACTCACCCTGTACGCTGCTTGTATAATGAAATATATTCTAGTATCCGTAAAACAAATCAAAGCTTTATGTCTTTGCAATAAAACTGTCCATAAGAAGTAAAGCTTAATACATATTATTATCTTAAATTTCATGTGTAGAGGTTTGGAGTTTTTTTTTTTTTTTTTTTTTTTTTTTGTAAAATGCGTAATAAATATGAAAAGAATAGTAGACTATGGATTTTAAACGATTTTTTTTTTTTTTTTTTTTTAACTGGTATTTTCAAGAAAACAAAAAATGTACATGAAACCAAAAAAATTGCTTTTTTGCATTTTGAAGTGTAGGGAAACATAAAATAATTTTTAAAACGCGGAAAAAATCAATTATGCACAAATTGTTTAAGATTGTTTAGTTACGAATTCACTTTCTTAGCTACAAGTTACATGCTTCGTTTATCTTAATATTTTTTTGTTTTATTACACGTGAGAACTTTAAATAAAAATTAACTTTGTTTTTTAATTTTTAGAAGAATATGTTCCGCGTCTAAGTATTTTAAATAAGTTAACTACTTATATTATATAAAATAATATCAAATTTATTTGTTTAAAAAAAATGTTAAAACAGGATATGCATGCTGCTTAAAGTAGATTCCATATGGAAAATTTGTTAAGTAATACAAATGTCTGAATTTCTAATTGTCTAAAATTTGTAATGTTTGAATATTTATGTGCCTAAATTGTAAAATGTCTGGAATTTTATGTGTCTAAACTGTAATGTGTCTTAATTTCAGACATATCAATCTTATTCAGACACTTATCTCAGCTCATTTATAAAAAAGACACTTACGTGTGTTAATTTAAGACAACACATGCGTCTTAAATTTTGCATGCGTAAGTGTTTCAGACATTTATGTGTCTGAATTGGTATTTCAGACATTTATGTGTCTGAATTGGTATTTCAGACACATTTATGTCTGAATTTAAGACGCTTTTATTTACAGTGTTTGCTTACAAAAAAAAAAAAAAAAAAAAAAAAAAAAATATTCAACAAAACCTTTGGTTTGATTTTTATTCAAAATAACTATTTAATTTGCAATATTTCAATTAAAAAAATAAACATTTTTTTAAAAATTCAAATGTTTAAAAAATTAAAGGAACAATCTGTAGAAACTAATGTTAAGAGTATTATTGTAAAATAAATTAATAATTTTTCTAACGACTTCATATGCTTAAACAACAAAATTTAAAGCTAAGAATTTTAATAACAATTAAAATAATTAATGATTAGTAAAGAAAAAAAATTAGAAAAGTTACCAGTTTTATAACTTAACATACCCATTAATATTTATTGCTAAGATCTTTTATTACTACATATAAAATGCAAAAATCAAAGTATTTTTAAGATTAATTTCTTAATTTTAAATTTTTTGAAGCAAGGTAAGCATTCAGCTTCGTTTTTTATTTTGCGTATAAATACAGACGTTAAGGGCGTATCAGATTCAGCAACTTTAGAAACAACCAATTTTTGAGCCGACTTTAGCGCCGATTTTCCCTCGACGAAAGCACCGTAGAGGTTACAATAGTCGGGTGAAAAGTTGGATGAAAGAAGACTAACTTCTGACGCTTATCACTTTTCTTGGCGCGAATAAAATACGCAATGATTAGCGTTAAAATTCCCTTTCATTTGCGTAAAATATCGCATTATTATTTCTATTTAGATCTTTTTTACAACTATTGTCATAACGCCATACGAAAATAAAAACGATTAATTGAAAATACTTATCATTTAACGGTAAAATAAACGTGCTTAACGATAATATTTCTTCTTCAAATCTCCACTTGAAGCGATTCCCGTGTTCCGCCATCTTGGAAATATGACGAATCAAAATAGCGCATCCTGATTGGACGAATCCGAGGAGAAATTGAGTATACGGACAATTTTATCAAGACAGCTCTGAAAAAGTTGGGCAACTTCGGTCTGCGCTATCACACTGGGAGTAGAGACAATTTTTTCCGAAAAATCGGCGCTAATCAGTGGTTGGCTCTAAAATCGCCTGTAAAGTCGTCGAGTCTGATACGCCCTTTACAAATTTCCCCATAGTCTTATTTCTGTATATTTGTGAAATGTATTGCATAGTTAGAACCAAACATTAAAATTAATGCAGCTTTTAAAAAATTACGTGTATTTACTACTACGCACGTATGCACGCTTCGCATACATTAAAGAAAAAAAAATCACTAGATAAAACTAATTTGTCGTGCGTAAATCAGAAAATGTATGAAAATCGGTACAGCAGCAATCACAAACTTATTTAAAAAAAAAAAAAAAAAAAAAAAAAAAATCACTCAATGCAGCTATTTTGTTATGCATGAATCTGAAAATGCATGAAATATGAAACTCGGAAAATGGTCTCAAAGCCACATACTTTCGAAAAAACATCTTTTTCAACACAATAAATACACACTACACGAGCGGCAGGCGCAGCGCGAAAACAAAGTTTCGAGACGCGAAAATTAAGTTCCGATGTGAAGAGGTTACCAGTGAAAAGTGTCGATACACCGAATCATATCACCGCATCACGAATCGCTAATGCATGCCGTATCCAAGCTAGCCCAAGTGAGCTACATCCGCTTTATCTCCTCTCCTTATTCAGGATTGAGGGGATCGTATCTGCAGAAACGAAAATTTGTTCTGCAGAACAGCTTATAAACCATTCTTTGAGTTTCTTTCTTTCTCTGTCTCTTTCTCTCTCTCTCTCTTTTTTTAACACAATGTCAAAATTTATTTGACTTAAGTAAAATCTTTCTGCAAGAGCATTTCTGTTTCTGCGACATTGTCGCCGTGTCGCCGTGTTTCTGCCACGGGGGCTATACTGAAGTTTTATCCCATTTAAATAAACACTGTATCCCAAATTCTATGCTATAAAGTTACTCCAAATTTGGTTTAAGATGTATAAATTATTTTTAAAAAAATATGCTGATTGAGATTTACAGATACATTGTACAAAAAGGTGGCGCTGCTATTATTTTTATTACTATGAACAATTTATACATGAAATTTGATGCAGTTTTTACCAAGAGATGCAGAGGCATAACCATTTGGAAAATCGTAGAGAGTAATCGTAGTACCACATATTGATCTATATACACCCGAATAAAATCAGCATAATCTTTCATGATATATATTTTATATAGCAACTTTGTTGCCGGTATATAACATAAAAGTTGATATGGTCTTTCCGTAAATAGAATTAAATTGCGGTATATACCAGTGTCATTTTTCGTCCAATATGCATTCAGAAAGAATCAGTATATAGTAATAAATACACTTTTTAAAAATAAGTAATCAAGTTTCAGTTAATTAGAATGCATTACGTTTTATATTTAAAAAAATATTTTTTTCCAATTATAGCTGACGTAAATCACAAAAAAAAAAAATAATAATAATAATAAAAATAATAATAGTAATAATTACATCATAATTAAATGAATAAATAATAATAATAACTAATAAATCATAAATCAAATCTTTTTTTTTTTTTTTGCCATCATGTTCAATAGTATTAAATTACGGTTTTTCATTCGTTTAGTCAATAAGCATTTCTAACATTCTGAAGGTTGTTGCCTTATAAAATGAAAAATCTGTAGTTGAAAATATAGGGGAGTTACTTACATCTATACAAATTACTATGCCCATGCTTTTTACTGAATTTTAAGAAATTGACAAATTGAACAACTTTCTTCTATAAAAATTTGTAACACAAAAGATTACGTGTATAAAATGAAAAAGTGCATAAAAATAAAGATATTTTTGAATGCCTCTTTGAAATTCTAATAAGCGATTTTCTTTTCCCATAAATTCTCAGTAACCATAACTTTCTAACAATGCTACTTTCAATCCTCTACCCCCAGAATTAATATGTTAAAAACGTACAACAAATTTCATGTTTGCGAATTAATATATAGATTATTACCATTCTTTTGTGTATTTATTTTTAACAAAAGTTGAATGCCTGAAGTTTTAGCATGAAAAGTGTCGTCAACTTTATTTCGCCAAAGGTATTGCCTTCCCCCCTCATTCGGAGGAATTGTCCTATCGAGGGAAAACGGCAGAGAGGAATGCGGCGGAGTTGTCCTACTGGGGAAAACAGCTAATAAATTTTTCGGCGGAGTTGTCCTATGCTTCGGCGGAATCACGTCGTGCCCAATTAAAATGGCTATTGCAATTGCATAATAAAAGACTTGCGAAAATCGCTCAAGCTACTTCGGAGCCAGTTTTCAAATTTCGTCAAGAGATCTTATACTAAAGCTGTTTCTTAATGTCAATGCATTTTTAGTTTATTTTGAAATGACCGTGTTTCCAATCAACATAATGAACCTCAAATAATTGAATATCATTTATATTTTCTTAATAGCTGTATATGATAGCACTTAATCATGGCTTTGATTTGCTGAAAATAAAGCATAGCTTTAGTATGGGACTCCCTTGGCCAAATTTGTGAGATTTTTTTTCCCAATTTTTATTCATTCTTCCAAATAAAGAATGAATTTCATTTTCATTATTTCAATAAATTGTTTTAGTAATGACACCAGTTTACATTGTTACTTTTCAGAATATTGGACTTTTGGTTTATTAGGCTTATTAATAAAGAAAATAAGCTTTTAAAAGATTAGCTTATTATCAAGTAGCAGCTTATAAAAAATAAATAAAATAAGCTTCTAAAAGATTAGCTTATTATGAAGTATCTGCTTATAAAAAAATAAAAAAATCACACTTATGTTGTTGCAAGTTGTGAATTTTTCATTTTTACTTTAACAGATGCTTACACATTACACAGAGCCAAAAATAAATCTTATAGTGAGGAATATGGCATTTGAGATTGTTTTTTAATAATATATTGGTTAGTTTTCGTTTTTCATTCATGATCTATTATAACTTGGAAGTGATTCATAATTTGATCTATCGTAGTTAATAATTTTGAATCCGTTAAATGTGGGGTTCAAACTCAGCACTAGCATTTCAGCCATAGCAGTTGAGAGATTTTTCTGAAAATTGCATGAATTTCAGCAAGGACTCTTTAGAAAGAGACCCACAGAAGGAACACCACCCAGGCCTAGGGTCCTCGCATAGTCAGTTTACCTTAAACAACACAACACCCTCCATTATATGTGATGTTGTGTGTGTGTGTGGGGGGGGGTGATCTTTTCAGAAGAATTTTCTTAAATAAAATCGATTGTACAAATACATGTAATTCAGAAAATTGTGAAGTTTAAATTGATATGAACATTCAGTATAATATCCAATAACGGTAAAGGGCAAAACTGGATTGTGTTGTGTGGGTTGGAACTGATTGACTATGCAAGGGTTCTAAGCCATATTTATGCAAGTTTCAGAGAAAACCATGTAAAACTCCAAACTACTCAGATGAATTTGACCTAGGATTGAACCCAGCACCTTCTCTCTTATGAACATATCAAGTGAGAGACATTTCGTTCAGCTTTTTTACTGAACACAACATGATTAATTTTTTGAAAGATAGTCTAAAATATATTGATGACCCGTTGATCTTGAACCTTTTAAAAAACATTAATACATTTCACTAACAGCCTTAAAAAGAAAAAATAATAACTAATGGCTGGGCTGCTTTTATGTTAAAAATACAAGACAATTTAACATTTTTTTCTGGCAATCCTACCTGCATAAAATTTTATAGTCTAAATAAATGTTATTTCGTAATATATTAGAGGTGAAATTAATAGTAAATTGAAGTAGATAGAGTGTATGTGTGTGTGTGTCTGTGGGGGGGGGGGGGATATTGTTTTCTTCTCACAGATACAAAGCTTCAGCAGACGTCTAACACACAGACAGCCAGTTTCTGAATGGTCAAATCATGTGTGAAACATCTTTAAACATGTAAAATCCATCGAAGACTAGAAGTTTAAAATTTTTACGAATCCAATACTTTCTTTTATGAATAGTGAAGAAAGTAAAAATATGTTTTAAAAGAATACCTCTTACAGACTTTCATATATTTTTATAGGTTCTTGTAAAAATTGCTAGAAAATTTTCAAATTTAGGACGTATAAGGTTTGACTGGAAAAATTACAATTAAAAATATTTTTCCACAAATCATGACATACTATAGCAATAACTCTGTTTTCTGTGAATAATTAAGACATTGAAAAAATTCAGCTTATATGTTTTAAAAAATTCTTTCAAATTTCTTCATGACAAATTAACTAAAACCTCTGATGAAGAAATTACTCGATTATAAAATTATATAAAAAATAAGCTAACTGTTATATTAATAATTTAACCAGTCACCATATTTAAACGAGTATAAATTTCAAATTATTCAACTAATTAACTAACTAATTTAGTCTTAATTAAAAAGAAAAAAAAATAACTCCATTAAATCGATAAACAATAATTTTAAAATTATAAAAATTTCCCGTTAAATTTTAAAATTTTAAGGTAAATAATTGGTAAAAATCACAAATTAAATACACTGTAGGAACTTAACTACAAATAATTAATTTTCGACGGACCATCTTCGTTGTTTTAATATTTTTAATTTGTACGATCACATACATCAAGTATTTACACTATATACAACGAAGAAATAATAGGTAGCACATAAATAATAATTGTGGGCGTCAATAAATTTAAAGTTCTGTTGCCCACGTCCATTGTGCTTGGCTTCTCATAGCCTTCTCCCGGTGATCCGCGACGGGGTGGCGCGCATGCGTCAACATCCCGCCCGGCCTTGCTATGTTGTCATGCAAGAACTTACAATATTTTTTTTTTTTTTTTTTTTGCAAAACTTTAAATTTACAATTTCACATAACGTAAATAGATAAAATAATAACAAATAAATGAATGTAACATAATATCAATATTTCGCACAACACATAGAATTAGAAAAAAGATTAACTGATTATAATAAACAGAAATTTTCATAATTAACTAACAAATTTAGAGTAATATATATAATACAGTAAATTAATATAATAAATGGTCATATTCATTTTTACTCCTCGATAGGCAGCACACACAATCTGGAGATGGATCTTTTGTAAATCCCTTTGGTAGTTTTTATATCTACCAATCTAATTTTATTATCCTGACCAGGATATAGCTTTATTACACGCCCTAAAAACCACTTGCATGGTGGAAGATTTTCTTCCCTGACTAAAACCATGTCTCCGATTTTTAAATTTTCTTTATCAATTATCCATTTTCTGCGCTGTTGTAAGTTATTCAAGTAAGAAAGACTCCATCTTTTCCAGATTGCCTGAACTGACTTCGTAATATTTTGCCAAGCACTTAGGCGATTTTTCTCAACATTAGTTAAAGAAGGTTCAACAACAGCCGTTATTGGCCTTCCAATAAGAAAATGGGCTGGAGTTAAAACCTCTAAATCTTCAATACTTGAAGTTAGCGGAGTCAGTGGTCTCGAGTTCAAGATCGCTTCCACTTGAGTAACAAGTGTAAGCATTTCTTCAAATGTAAATTTTGAATTACCCGCTATGCGTTTAAAATGGTATTTAAACGCTTTGATATTTGCTTCCCATAGACCACCCCAATTTGGACTCCTTGGAGGAATAAAAACCCATTCTATTTTTTCCTCTGCAAAAAATTTGAATAAGGATTCTTCCTTATCTCTTACCAGTTTATACAAGGCATTTAGTTCCCTGTTGGCGCCTACCATATTGGTCCCATTATCCGAAAATATTTTATGACACTTGCCCCTTCTCGAAATAAATCTTTTTAACGCAGCTATCAGAGCTTGTGAAGTTAAATCACTAATAAGTTCAAGATGTATAGCCTTTGTTACTAGACAAATGAAAATACAAACATAAATTTTGATTTCTGGACCTTTCCTTCCATATTTATTTTTGATTAAAAAGGGTCCAGACAAATCTACTCCAGTTGAATTAAATGTTTTATCTGGCGTTATTCTTTGTTTTGGCAAGTTTCCCATTTTTTGTACACATACTTTCGGATTTGCTTTAAAACAGACTAAACATCTGTGCACAATTTTTTTACAAAGATTTCTCCCATGAATGGGCCAATATTTTTGCCTAACCTGAAACAGAAGATGTTGGGGACCAATATGAAAATATTTTTCATGATAATATTTTACAATTAATTCCGTTAATTTATTTTTTGAAGGAAGTACATAAGGATGCTTAATCGAATAAGATAACTGCGAATTTTGCAGTCTCCCCCCTACCCTTATTAAACCATTGTCATCCAAAAATGGGGATAAATTAAAAATTTTACTCTTATGCGATACATTACCGCCACTTTTCAAGGCAGCTATTTCAGTAGGAAATTCTTCCTCCTGCAGCTGTTTCAGTAGGAAGTCTTCTGCCTTTGTCAGCTCTTCAGGCATCAGCGGTCCTTTCTTCTTTTCTAAAGGATTTCTTAGATTGTGAAGAAACCTGAAAAGAAAACTACATATACGTAATATTTTTAGAAATCTATTACTACGATTAATCAGATAGTTCAAAATGGTAAAGTCCTTTTTCAAATTTAGAGTCACTGCATTTTCAGATTTTAATTCAGGAGTGTAGTCTTCCTCATTTAGTTCTGAAAAGTCAATAAAAGATTGTTTGTTTTTCGGAAATTCAGGATCTTTCAGAAATTCAGCACCTGTCCACCATGTGGCGCTGGTTGTTAGGCTTTCAGCAGTCATCCCTCGAGACAACAGGTCAGCAGGATTTTCTTTACTTGCACAATGGAACCAAGAGTTAGGGTTTGTCAGGCTGGCAATTTCTTGAACACGGTTGGCGACAAACTGCTTCCATCGGGTTTTAGTACCCTTTATCCAGAAAAGCACTATCTGCGAATCAGTCCAGTGATATTCAACAGAAGGTCTTTTAAGGTTTACAGTATTTTTCACTTTGGTGATCAGACGAGCTGCGACCAGGGCACCCAATAATTCAAGGCGAGGTAGTGTAACACCGCTGAGGGGAGCTACACGGCTCTTGGAAGTCAAAAGTTTTACTGAAATACCATTTTTTGATTTTGTTCGTACATAAATGGCAGCGCCATATGCTTTTTTGCTAGCATCGCAAAAACTATGTAATTCAACTACATCTTCTGGGGAAGTGGCATCAAGGACGAATCTAGGGACTTCAAGCTCTTTTAACAAGGGTAATTCCGAACACCATTTCATCCACTCTTTTTCGATATTTGGTGATAATGATTCATCCCATTTGGTTTTAGTTGTCCAGATATCTTGAATGATAATTTTTGCCCTGACAGTGAATGGAGAAATTAACCCTAAGGGGTCGAAAATTCTCCCTACGGCTTGAAGAATGGTACATTTTGTAATTTTATTTATGGATATAAAGTTCAACAAACTCTTGATATCTACAATCAAATTATCTTTATTAGTATCCCAAGATAGTCCCAAGATCTTTGTCTGATTTATACCTAAGCTGATGGTAGATTCTACAGGGTATGTATCAAATTTTTCGCTTTTCCACTGCTCTGTTAATTCGGTATCGTTACTTATCCATTTTCTAAGGGACATTCCTGCGGCTTCCATAATATATTTTGCACTTCGTGATAATTCAAGTGCTTCGTTAAAATCATTACCTCCAGAAATTAAGTCGTCTACGTAAAAACATTTATCTAAAAGTCGAACAGTAGCGGGAAATTCTTCTCTATACTTCTCAATGTGATGTCTAATAGTAGCAGCGAGTAAGAATGGACTTGAACACACCCCAAAATTAACTCGATTGAAACGATAAATCTGTAATTTGGGTTTTTTATGCGCATGCGGTTCTTCATCACTCCAGAAAAAACGAACAGCGTCTTTATGTTCATCAGCGAGACAGATTTGTAGAAAGGCTTGTTTAATATCAGAACAAAATGCTATTTTGTTTAATCTAAAATTAATTAAAACATCCAAAAGATTCGGATTTAAATTTATCCCCTGCCATAGGCAATCATTCAATGACAGCTGATTATTTTGATGACTCCCTGCATCAAATACGATTCTTGTTTTGGATGTTAAGCGACCTTCCTTTCTTACTGCCTGATGTGGCAAATAATAAATAGGTTTGTTTAAATTATTTTCTGCTGTACTGGGTTCAACTATTTCTATTATTTTTTGATTTACGTAATCACGAATAATCTCTCTATACTGTTCATATAATTCTCTATCATATTTAAAACGTCTCCATAAACTTAAAAATCGTTGTTTCGCTAACGTGTAATTATCGGAAAGTTCATTATAGGGTCTTCTAAAGGGCAAGTGTACAACGTAGCGTTTGTTTTTAAACTGAATCGTTTCATTAAAAATTTCTATAGCTTTATCACTTTCTTTTTGAATTGGATCGTCTCTTATTCCAATGCTCTCTAGATCGAAAAAGAGTTTAAGAGTGCTACTAAGGGAATCGTCTGACAAAACGAAACACTGTTTCGAATTATTCAGTTCTGTTTCTTCAACCTTTCCACACGCTAGCCATCCAAATTCGGTTTCCTTAAAAAACAAATCGTCATTTATTTTATAAGTATTATCCTTTAAAACTTTGAATAATATATCTGCACTGATTAACGCTTCTATTTCATTCGGTTCAAAAAATGTCTCGTCACTCAATTTCAAAAATTCTGGAATTTTTATGTCTGAAATGTTTAATTTATTGCATGGTGTAAGCCCAGTTATTTTATCTACAATCAAAAATTCTACTGGTTCACTAAAAGAACAATCTTCATTTGAAATAAAGGTATCTAATTTCTACTTAATATTTTGGGTCAATCCATTCAAACCTGAAACTGGAGTTTTTATTTTTTCTCTTTTAATTCCTAAACATTCACTCATCTTTTCAGTTAATACGCACACATTTGAAGCGGAATCCAGAACGCATCTTATTTTTATTCTTTTTTTGTTTTCGCATTGAACATAAATATAAGCTGTGGAAAACAGAATACTTTTTCTATTTTCTTTTAAATATCTGCTATTATTACTCAAAACGGAAGCATTTAATTGCGCAACCCGTTTGTCTATATCTGGTAATTTGGATGAATTTATTTCATCTGCGTCTGGAACCGGGGTTTTGGCGCCAGAAGAAAAACATATTAATCTGTTGTGCTTCATTCCGCAGGTGCATTTGAATTTCGATAAGCAATCATTTTTCTTATGGTTTTGCCTAAAACAAACCTCACAAAGCTTGTGAAGGCGTATTATACTTAATCTTTCGTTAATGTTTAATTTCAAAAATGCATCACATTTATAAATGGGGTGATAAGTATTTTTACAAACGACACAATTTTTGTTTTTATTTTCATGCATTAAAAGAGTTTTAGATTTGTTAATAGCCGGAAAGTTTTTGTTAGTATTTTTATTTCCGCTAGTCATATTCGTTCTATTAATAGATAATAAAACTGATTCTCGTTGTTCCAAAAATTTGATAATTTCTTCAAAGGTGGGAACATTTTTGGATTTATGGGACAACTCAAAATTCTTCCTAGATTCTCTGTCTAACTTTGCTACGAGAATATTTATAATGAAAACATCTGATAATTTATTCTGTACATATTTAAGAACTTTCAAGGCACGCAGATTTTTCTGAATACAATCAATCATGTTTCTTATCTCTTTGGGATTTTCAGTTTGAATTTTCTTAAAATTCAGAATATTTTGTACATGAATATCAACAATTAATCGCTCGTTATCATAGCGATTTTCTAATGCATTATATAATGATTCAAATGTATCAAAATTACTAACTAGATTTTTAGCATCATATTTGAGACAAGATCAAAGATAATATAATTTCTGCGACTGATTAATGTGAACATTATTGGTTATTAAATCATCAAATTGTTATTTAAAAGAACTGAATTCCTCATATTTTCCTGAAAATTCAGGTAATACTAAAGGAGGAATTTGAGTTTTTATTTCAACGGCATCTTGAGATGCATTTTCAGGCGCATTTATTTTTTTATGAGAATCAAATTTCTTATAAGAATTAATAAGAGTATTAATTCTTACCTCTAATTTTTCCAGACGTTCTTCACATGAGTCAAGATCGTCATCTATGGTTGCTTGTTCAGCATCTTTCAAGTCTTGAATTTCGTAGTATTTTTGTCGTAATTCATCGATTTTTGTTTGTAGTAGTTCGACGTTCTTTAATTTCACTTTCATTTCTACTACATCTATCTCGTAATTTTCGGCATTTGTGCCTTCTACATAGTTTTCAATTCTAGTTATCTTCCCTTTCAAGGAAGATTTCAATTTATTATTTTTATCCATAAGTCGCTGATTACAAGCTCCTTTCTCGACGGAGCCACTTTTTTGTAGAAACTTAACTACAAATAATTAATTTTCGACGGACCATCTTCGTTGTTTTAATATTTTTAATTTGTACGATCACATACATCAAGTATTTACACTATATACAACGAAGAAATAATAGGTAGCACATAAATAATAATTGTGGGCGTCAATAAATTTAAAGTTCTGTTGCCCACGTCCATTGTGCTTGGCTTCTCATAGCCTTCTCCCGGTGATCCGCGACGGGGTGGCGCGCATGCGTCAACATACACAATAAAAATGAAATACATATTAATGAATGAATAATTCAACAATAGAAAGAAAAAGATAAAGTATTGTTAGGTGCGATAAAACCTCGTAATATGATAGATGCAATGCTATACAGCAAATACTGTATTCGGATGACATACAGTCGGTAACAAAAGTGTCCGAACACTAGCAAAAATTCTTATGTAAAAAAAGTGCACTTCATACTGTTTTGTTAAATAAACCCTTGTCGAATCATGTTCTTACACTGACTAAGAACAGGATTCGACAAGGATTTATTTAACAAAACAGTATGAAGTGTACTTTTTTTACATAGGAATTTTTGCTAGTGTTCGGACACTTTTGTTACCGACTGTACATGTTTTATTTATAAAGCAATCGAATCCATAAATAAATCTTATGAAAATTTTACTACATTAATCATACGATTTATGGAACGCTGATTTTTTGGCCGATCACTTTTTTAATTTTTAGATGTATCTTTCTTTTCAAACACACTCTGAAATATCTGTTTAAGCAGAACTAAATATGAGCGATTTTTAATATCTATGAGAAAATACAACCATCGAGTGATTGTTTGTTTACTAACAAGCGTGATTTTTCTCTAACTGCTGATTGGTTTGAGCGTCTCAAAAACGTCACTTCCTTTCGAATGCTTTGGAATGATTTCGCATACGGAATTTAATGAAGGGAGAATAGAGGTTTCCATACGGATCGGGATTTAGACTCGATTTCGGCTATACTCGGGGAACCATCGAGCAGATATACTAGTAGAGGGCGAATCCCTATTCTTTTCTACGGAAGAAAAAGTGTCCAACATGTTATTTCGTTGAGCTAACTTTTTTCGCTACTTATCGCTTTCTTGGCAATAGTTTTTTTCCCATAAAAAACATTTTTTTAGGTTGTAAATACCAAAGATTATTTGCATCATTAGATATTATTTGACAAATATATTATAAGAGTTATGTATTTATTATTATTATTTCTAGCGTCTCTTTGTAGCGGCAGACCAAGACCTCTACGGAGCTAAGTGAGTTTGGCGAGAATTCACGCTTGGCGCCCACTGTGGCTTGACGCTATGCGCTTACGCACTACGAGGAAAGATCACAAACCACGCGGGCGCAATACCTCTATAATTCGGCTTTCGGCTAACACAATACCGTAGTAGTTCACGCGCACAGGAGAAAGGAGAAATCTCAAAGTTATTGTCACGTGACACTTCTCGATGATGTTGGGCAGGCAAAGGGGTTGCCATTTCGCTCTCTACCTAAATTAAAGCTCGATGCGGGGAACGCATAACTTGTCAGCATTGCAAAGGCTACAGAGACCTGTTTACGCACTTGGCGGTAATTGGGTTGCGATATCGGGCGATTTAGCGATGATTTCGGTAAGTTTTTTCTTTTTCTTTTTTTCGATTAAAGTAAAAATATTTTTTCAGAGTATATTTTTTAGTTTCTTTAGAAATGAATTTACACTAAATTCATTACTTACAATTTATTGTAAATCCATATTACTGCAAATTATGTAATATACTACATTTTACCTTGCGAGAAAAACAAAAACAAAAAGGTTAATACTTAAATATTTTGAAAAAGGAAAAAATTAAATAAAATATTATCTGTATGTACATTTTTTGCCTTTGTTTTCTTTAAAGAGAAACCGATTATTATATATATATATATATTTATAATTTAAAAATATACTTTTAAAATATTTCGAATATATTTTGGCAGAAAAATTATTTTATCATAAGATTTAAACTGTGATTTTTAAATGGCAGTATCTTCTGTGGAGAAAATGAACAAAAAGTTCTAAATGAACAAAACGTAATAGACTTTTAATTTGCATTATTATTTACCGGTTAATCAGTAAATGTTAAAAGCAGTAAAAAAATGAGAAAGTGGAAATAGTTTAAAGCTTTTATGAAAATATTTAAAAAATATTAATTTAAAATAAATAAATAAATATAGTGAATTTTCATATGCAGAGGCAATCTCTGTTTACAATTTGTTTATACATTCATTTTGTCTGTATCCCGATTTTTTATGCTAAATGTGAATATGAGAATTTTTATATATTTATTTCTGAATAAAATTAAGAAACTCACAATTTATATGAAAGGGAAGCGAATTTTAATTTACTTGTAAATATGATTTGTCTTGATGTATTTATTTAATACTGATAAACACACACCTTTGCGACTGCTGTTTTTAAAAACTGAGTTGAAACATTTATTTTCATAGCATTTTTAGGAGGTTGGAATGAGATTTTTATAGATGAGAAAGAGGGAAATGTTACGTTATTCGATTCTTTGGAATAGGAATGAAAGCATGTCATTTCACGCATTTTTCAATTTATTTTGATATATTGAATGGATAAGCATGCTTTGATATTAATGTGTGATATTAAATTTAAAAGCAATCTTTAAATTGTCAGAAACAATGTTTCCACACTTTTATTGAGGACTATTTCTTTCCGACAGCATAGACTAAATAAAAACGATTTATCTTTTTATTTTGTGATTTTGTCTTCCCTTTGGCACTGTTAAAAAAATATTAAAGGTAAAATTGAGAGATAATGTTCGACAGAAATTTTCAGAAATTTATATAGTAACCGTTTCAAAGGGCTACAATTTATAAACAAAGTTAAGAACCCCCTCCCATTTTTTTAAGGTTATTTGTATATTTAAATCGAAAAATAACTATTGTAGTAAATTATGTAGAGCAATTGCAGAAAATGAGTCAAAATTCCGTCATACTTGATACTGAAAAACTTAGCAATTGAATGAATACCAATTTTGTAACCATTTGGAATTATTTTAGATATCTAAAAATAAGTTTTTGACTTTTGTGTAGCTTTTGGAAGAACTTCGAGGCATTTTTATGAATTTAGGAGGCTCTTGGCTCTAACTTCAAATCTCAAAAGATAGATTTATAAGGACGAGAGAACTATTTCTTTCAAGAGCCAATAATAATAATAATAATTGCGTCGTTAAAATTTTGCGGTAGACTACCTTGATTAAAGCAGGCAGTGTCAGGAGTACATTTTCATGCATACACAATAAATAAATAGGCCACTTTCACAAAATTATACTATGTGTAGGGCAGAATTTAAATTTCATTTCAATTCACTTGACCACTATCAGCCTTTATTTATTTATTTATTTTTAATTTAAATTAAATTAAATTTATTTATTATTTTTGTTAAATAATATAGTTTTTATTCACTTGATGAAATTATTTTACCAACTAAATCTACAGAATTATAAGTAATAATTCTATTCAATGTAAGCTTTTTCTAATCAAATTTTTTTATAATGATATCTTTAAAAGTAAATATTTTAAACTGCAATATAGAAAATCCTACATAATTGCTCTACATATCTTTAAAATTTTGTAATTCCTCTCCAAGGTATCGATCAATTTGTTATAAAGTCTCAAACAGTATTTATTTCCCAATTAATTTTCTTTAAGTAAATATCCATTAAAATAAAATTTGTTTTACAATGTAATGCTTGCTAATTATGTAATTTCGGCTTTAAATAATTGATCTGTCTCCCATTTATATATAAATTTTACATATATAAGTCTGATATATATATATATATGATAATTATTATTATTATTATTATTAAAGATAATTATGTTTTTCTTTTATTGTTCTGTTCCAGAAAAAAAAAAAAAGTAAACTCTTTAGTATATAGTGCATAGTATAAATTAATGTAAACACTTAGTTGTTTGTATTGGAAATAAAAATATTTTATATAACAATGCGTAAACGAATTCAAATTATATTATCAATGTAATAATAATAACGAAAAAGAAAAAGTATTTGTCGAAAAATATTTTTCCTTATTCCTGTTAGCTTGAATATTTCATTGACATATTTGGTGTGAATCTGGTGTGAAAATTTCCCAAAAGTTCAAATCCGTCAAAATTTTTACTCTATTTTTAACAGTTGTGAAATTAAAGAAGCGGACTGTGCATTAATTATCTTCAAATTTTCGAAAATAAAGTAATCTATTAGCCCCACCAAACTGTTTCGCACTCATAATAGGGGTTAAAAGGTTGCTTCCGGTATTCCTTCTTCAGCCAATATTTCGCCAACAGACTTTCTTCGCGAAACAATACATTGATATAAATGTTATGCTTATCTATTACAAAAAATTCCATGTGTTAACATAAATATGTTTAGTTTAAATAGTTAATCTTTTTTCAGTTTACCAGAATAAAAAAAAATCGAGAAAAAGTTTATTACACTTAAATATAGTAAAGAACTATTTTCTTTCGCGGATGTGTAATTTCTACAGGCTAATACACACTGTCAAGTTATCCTTTCCCCGAGTATAGTGTCCATTCCGATTACGTTCCATTTTCCGGTTTAGGGAGAATACGGCTCTTGATCTTCAGCCAGCTACCATGTAGTACGGGCGCTCCGCTGCTCCCGTTCTCGGGCAGGCCATCGCAGAAGTCGTGCGATCGACCCGATTCACCGTAATGATTTAATTTTAACTAAATATCTAATCTCTTAAAGTAATAGTCATGGTTTTAATCTTGAACTCAAACCATAGTTAAATTTTGATTATTAATTTCATCATCTACACTAAATCTGTCTATTTTGTAGGGATGGACTGGATATGGATTTTACCGGATACAGATATCCTGCATTCCGGATATTTTTTTAATTTGCCGGATCCGGATATCTGATCGGATATCCGGCAATCCCCTTTCCCAGTACTCATGAAATTTTCAGATTTATAAGAGCACACAGTAATTAAAAACAGGTATTTGCATTTGGTTTTTATGCAACTGGATTCCATTCACATACATGAAAATGTCAATACCATTGGGATAATAAGCCATAATAGTTTTATTTTATTTTATTTTTTAACATCAGTTCTTATGCTTATGAGTAGGGAAGAAACACCGCTTTTAACACAGGAGGGTGGTGCACCGGTGCACCGGCAAGTCGTGCGGACGCCACATCACCCCTGAGAGGTGTGGATGACTTGGTATTGATCTTGAGACATCCTCTAACTTAATCGTAAAAGATGATGAGGGTGTTAATGAGGAAATTTAATTAAAAAAATTAATGAGTGATTTTTTGTAAAAGGTGACGATGGTTTTAAAGAGATGTTTTCGGTAGAATGAAAAAAGCAGGATATTGTTTGTGACTCATTATGAAATTAATTAAGAAATTAATTAAGAGGTTAATTAGGAGGTTAATTAAGAAATTAATTAAAAATTTAAAAAAATTGAGAAATAAAAAAGGAATCGATTGAATTTAAGAATGTGAATATAGTATGTAAGAAATAGAGTGGTCTGACTGGGGTTCGAACCCGACACCTTGCAGTAAAAATATTTCCATAAGACAGTAGTTTTCGAGCGCGAAACTACTGACCTATGGAAATATAGCCTGATGAGTCTATTTTAGGTATGAATGTGTGTGAGTGTATGTGATTTTTCTATTATATGTCTGCACAGTTCTTTTTTAAACTGTACAAACATATATTTTTTGGAAACTCATTTGAAGAGTTCCTTCTTTCTTTGAAATCCTCAAAAGAGGATTTCTTATTTTTTTTATTCATTTTATTTTTATTTTTCCTTGATGTTTTAAAGGGGTCCCGCCATCCACCCGCCGCATGTGTGCGACGCCCCAATTTTTTATGAACTTGAATCATTATTTTCTGATCTTCTAACTTTTCTAGGATCTTGCAACTTCATTTTCAAACTTCTATGTTCCAGGTCTTCAAATTTTCAGGTTTTCAAATTTTCAGGTTTTCTAATTTTCATTCTTGCATGTTTCAGATGTTCTTATTTTCAAATCTTAAGTTTTTTTATTTCTTTTTTAGGGGGCCCGCCAGGGCCGGCTCGACCATATAGGCAAACTAGGCGATGGCCTAGGGTGCTCAAATCTAGAGGGCGGCACAATCCAGACAACAAGATCTATTTTATTTATTACTATCTAACGACACTTTAGAATAGATAAAATGTAGTCTTGGAAACACAGCACTCATGTTGTGTGAAAATTTTAAACACTTACAATCTTTGTCTAGAAAGGACTAAAAGGTACAAGTCTGCTGCTATGACTTGGAAACATTTACTGAGTTTTCCCTGGCGTGTTTTCAATTGGACGTGTAAAAATGAAGTAAATGGATAATCCTCGAATTGACTTTTCAGGGCATCAAAGTCAATCTAATTTATCTAATGAGAAGCGCTAGAGAAAGAGTCACAAACAACTGGCTTGATTTTACCATAATAACGATCTATTTATTTCAAAAACTTACAACGTCGAATTGAGTTTTGAAAACAGTCCATCATTAAATGTCCATCTAATTGTTAACAGCTTTACACTATATCTAAAAGTGACCGAGTCATTATTTAATGGGGCTGTACGTTATTGGAACTATAAAGTTTTGACTTTCGATTCAAGGATCTAAATTGTACATCATGTTTTTTATAATTTTGAACTGACATAAAAAGAAAATAATAATAATAATAATAATAAGATTTGAAGGAAGGTAGCTCTACCTAGAAAGAAGTTTCAGCTCTTTAGACTAGGTGACTTTGAAGGGGCTATGCGTGAGGGTTTTTTGGAATTTTACAAAGTGATTCTGTTATAGTTTCTTTTTCTAGTAGCTCAACTTAGTAATAAAATGTGAAATTTCGTTTTCAGTACAGTTGATACTTGAGACTAGCTGTTAACAGAAAAAAAAATTTTGAGTACAATTTTTTAAGGGAAAATTAGGGGGAAAATATCATTAACAAAGCGAATTAGGCTCCTTTGAAAAGTTATTTTCGTCCGAATCCTAAAGAAACACTATCAGGATAATAATTTGAAAAAACAAAATATTTTTCCACCTGAATCTGAATAAGCAAAAATCTTGCTTCATCTTCCAAAATAATTAGTAAATAAACAATAGTTTGATATGAAAGAAATAAAGATTGAGGCTTTGATAAACAGAACATGGAAAATGCTTCCGGTTTCACATTGAGTTTATGTATCCTTGCAATGTGAGCAAATTCTGTGAGTAATCTGCAGCGAATAGACGACATGACTCTCTGACGTCATGAAAAGTCCAGACGATTTTCTTTTATTTAACCTCTAGGTGTCTTCTTTTAACCCACAAACAGTGGAACCACACATGTAGCCTATCATAGCACAGCTTTTTCCCACAAACATTGAAAGCTCCGCCTCGTTCTAGTTGTCCATTCTCAACAAACACAAGCCAGATCATGTATAAAAAATGTTAATTTCCTATTAGAAAATAAGTGAAGAAAGTTTTCGTCAGTACATAACAAAAGCCAGTGGTGAAAATGTTACCCAAACTCCACTGCTAATGCACTACAAAAAACAAAATTTTTTTCTTGGAAACTGTAAAAGTGATTTCGGATTTGATAAACAGGAGGCATTTTCAGAAGAAATTAATATTGCGGTATCATTCCCGTCAGAGTCATCCCGATTACGAAAAATGAAAAAGAAGTTTAATTATGCAGTCAGCTGATAAATCAACAAGTGAGGTTAAACATCATTTTAAGATTAATTTTTATATTTCTTTTCTTGATACAAAAAAAAATTCGAATTATGAGAAGTTCAAACAGACCAAAAAGATAAATCGTGTTTTCTGATGCCTTTCGTAAAAAAAATTGTGGGTCGTAAAAAAAAACTTTCAAAGTGATTTTGAAATTATGTCGAAGATTAGGAGATTATCTGACTCAAGAAGACTCTAAGGATGTTGATGAAAGTACACTACAGGAAGTTTTGAACATTCTTTATGAAAACGAACTAGTACATTGTGTATTGAATTTAGTAACAGCAATAAAATTGTTGCTGACACTTCCTGTGTCTGTGGCCAGTGGTGAACTCAGCTTCATATAATTGAAATTAATAAAAACTTACTAGCATTCTATAGTGACGTGAGAACGATTTGTAGGACTATCACCATTATTAACAGCTCAAGATGAAGCTAAAACAATTCATTTGAAGGATATTGTTTCTACTACCGCTAAAAGTAGCGTGGAAAAAACAATAATATGCAATATGTAATAAAAATAATTAGTTGATTATTTATTATAGTATTTGTATGTGTATAATTGTCTGCGTGTCTTACATTTTTTTTAAAATTTGTTTTAATGGGGCGCCACGAAAATTTTTCGCCTAGGGCGCCAAATTTGCTCGGGCCGGCACTGGGGCCCGCCATCCACCCGCCGCACGTGTGCGACGCCCCAAATTTTTTTCTAATTTTTTCTTCATTTTTTCAATTTTTTTCATTTTTCAATTTTTTTTCATTTTTCTTATTTTTCAATTTTTTTTCATTTTTCATTTTATTTGATAGTGACCATAGGCCAAGGAGTGTATCCCGTCATTCAACAAATATCTCTTGTCGTCAAATGGTGAGAGTGACACTTTATTTATATGCATCGTATAAAGTTTGTGACTCTCTTGGCCAATTTTTATTTGGTGGGCCATGCTAATTCTCCGCTCCTGTAGGCAATTTTTATAATTTTGATGTTTTAATTTTTTTCTGATATAGGCCTTTGACACACCCTTTGCCGTCTTTTTCTCCCCGTCTTCGGACTTTATGCTGTACATCTTGGATTTTAATCCTATGAACTCGTAGATAAATTTTCCATTTAGTTCATCCTTGAACTTCCCAACAACTTTTTTGTTTTCTTGTGAATGAAGTGGATGATCTGTAGGATATTCTGAAGTGTCGAAAAGATGCAGGTGTTGTTTGATGTCTTCATAGATGTCTGGAGTTGTGATGTGGTATGTGAGTGAGTCTGTGTCTGTGAAAAGTAACTTTGCTTTATCTTGATATGTTTTCTTGATGAAATTGTAGTGGAAGTCATACATTAGAAGTTTGGAAAGTTCAAGGATGGTGAATCCAACATATACAGGACGATTCATTAGTATCGAACTCTTCACCCTCTCCACTGCTGCTAAGTTTTGATTAAATATTTTAAAATTTTTATAGTATGGGGAGGCGACGATTTTCTCAGCTCTTATTTGAGCATTGCAGAGCTCAATATTTCTTCGTTTTCGAAGATTCTCGATTGTTTTCCCGAAGACTGCATTGTTGAGTAACTTGAAGAAATTTTTTTCGAAGGTGGACTTAGACTGCTTGCGCTTTTCGGTGTTAAAAGAGATGTACGGTTTGAGCCAAGGTGCTTGCCTGAACTGTAGGACTTTATGGATTTTAGAGAGAATTAAGCCTTGCTGAAGATAAAACTGTAGAATTCTGTAATGGGTGACATAGTGTTTCTTATGTTGGAGATTCGTTATGAGTTTCTTAGAGGAAGTGAAGGGTCTATTGTTGAGGATTTCTTTAGCATAAGGGGATAGCATATTTTCTTGAATTGTGATATGTTCAGGTGCTAGTGGATATTCTGAATGAGTGTCGTGTAGATGATGGGGATAGTCTAAATCCACCTCGAAAATAAATCCGACGGGTGCATCCGCTTGTAAATTCAGAATGGATTGTGATGAAAAGTTCAGTGGGTCTACCCACTCGAAGCTACCAACTGGAAGATGCTGGCAGCAGGACCACCCGTACAAATTGTTACTATCCCAGTACATAATGTATTGAGATGGGGATGTTGGATCATACTCTGCAGTCCCGGGAATATTAGATTTGGCATATCTCTGTGATATTTGGGAGATTCCTCCTCTCACACCCTGCTCGATGAAGAGAAGCATATCCACATCAGAAAACAACTCAAGCTCAACAGATGTCATTTTCAGACACGCTTGCCATGAAAGACCAGGTGCTGTAAAGCAATGAGTGGGGTCCAACTCATAATATTGTTGACAGAGTTTCCTAAAACTTTGGAAAACATCTGCCAACAACAGCACATCGACCTTGACGTATAAATCGTGGTATTCACCAAGATCTTCCATGTTAAAGGTGCTCCAAATTTTTTGAGCATGGTTGTAGTCTTCAGAAGAAATGTCCTCATCTATTAATTCGTTGTAGAAAGCGCTGGGGGGAGGAAGCTGGCTTTCTTCAAAATTAAAAAAACTTTTCATATGTGAATATGGGTATGCACCCTTTCTTAAAAGTAGAGAGAAATCTGTTTCTGGATTGAAGTTTTGTTTTAGGAGGTGGAATTCATCTTGTTGTAAATTCTCCACGAGTTTCTCCAAAGAGGAAGGTAAAAACTGCAGAGAATCGAGGAATATGAGATGAACAGGACAATTTTTTTTACTAATTTAAATGCTGTGTATTTTTCCATTGTGTTAGGGATAATTTCTATGGAATAATTTTCTAAAGTGCCTAATTCTGAAATTATTATGTGTGCATCATAGTTCTTCAGATTATGGAAGATGACGGGGATACTTTTCGGTTGTTTCAAATTTAAATTACACCCCACATGAGCAGCACCTCTATATTTACCGCTAAGATGGTCGTGGTCTCTTACTCGTTGTTTTAATAAGGTGTTTCCACAGATACAACAGGTGGTGGCTTGTTGGAATGAAATTTCTTCATCCGGTGTCAACTGCATGGGTGTGATGTACTTGAGTTTTTGGGCTATTTCGTCTTTTTCTTGTAGGATAGCTTGAATGAAGTGTTCAGCGGCATTATCACCCCTGAACACTTGAATGGGTTTATATGAATCCCCATCGGGACCCACGATGAGGTAGGCATATCCACAAGATATGTGTTGAGCTGTTTTTATGGTGAAGGAGGTATTATCATTAGGAATAGCAGTGGAGATGGGACTTATTAGACTTTCGAAGTCTGCATATATGATACAGGATTTAGGGTGTTGCATATGGATTGATGTAAACGATAATTTATTATTGGTGTGATTAGGCATTTTTATATTTTGAATCGGATGATTCTTGCAATATTTTTGATGGTCTTTTAAAAGATCTTCTCTGGAAAATCTGTGTAAGCAGCGGAAACAATAAAAGGTTTTATGTTGATAGTTTGTTTTATGCCCTAATAATCTTGAAAAGTGTTTAATATATACATAGTGTTGATTGCCTTCCACATCTTCTAAAAGAAGCAAATTTATCACGTCTTCATCTTCTCGTGAGGAAATATAGAGAGGGCAAATTTCATTATCTTGATCATATATGAAGACGTTAATTCTTAAATGGTTTAATTTTTCTATTTCAAGGATTTTTGTGAAAGGTACGGGGCAGGTAATGTCACCTAGAATTATTTGATTTTCATATGTATAATATTTATTAACTCTATCAGGATTTGTATTAAATTTTAATTTGTGAGCTAATAGAGCCCAAATTAAACATTTATTGTCATTATTTTGGATATTTATTAAGGCGTGCTTTCCTTTTAAACTTGTGGGGGTGGCAATGAATTTCCCGCCACGTAAGGGATAGTATTTAGCACATTTAATTTCTAAATTTATTATTTTTTCCAATACCCACCCCGACCCTAAATTTACAAAATCTTCCACCTTCTGTTTAATTTTTGCAGCCATTTCATAAGTGTGGGTGCTTAACTCATGTGAGGTGAATTCAATAAAAACTTGAGAGGTGAAATAAAATGTAGCTATTTCTTTTTCCTTATTTTCTAAAACTTTGGAAAATTCGGCTTTAAAAACACTGTGCCACTTTATGGCATTTTTTTATAGAAACCTCCTCTTCCAAAATTTCGCAGATTTTTTGATGGTTATCTTCGAAAAAAACATCTAAGTCTTTCAAGGTTCCTTCAGTCGGGTGAATTAGGTGTGTGCAAAAAACATTTAATGAATTTTTATTCGGTTTTATATTTTTACTAATTTTAATTTTTTTCAAAGGCTGAGGGTTATTTTTACAGTGGAAGGATCTTTGATGTCGCATAAGATTATATTTAGTTGAAAACTTTTCACTGCATTCCAGACAAGGGTGTGTCAGGGTCTTTTCATGCACTACCTTGTGTCTTCTCAAATGATCCTTTCTATTAAATATTTTTTCACAATCATCGCAAGAAAAAGAATTTTCTCGTTGATGAATGACTCTATGTCTATCTAGATGTTGTTTTAGAAGAAATTTTTTTCGCAAACTTCACAAGAAAACAACTTTTCGTTTTCATGCGTTTTTTGATGTCTTGTAAGATGCTGTTTCAGTTTATATCCTCTACTACAAACTTCGCATTCAAAGGGTTTTTCAGTGTTGTGGGTACGAAGATGTCTTTTAAAGGTTCCCGTATGGGTAAAAGTTTTCCCACAAACAGGACAGGTCTGAAATGGACAAAAAAACCTATTTTAGTATTTTAATTATTTTTAAAAATTTTAATTATTTTTTCACTAACAAGCGTTTTTAATCTAGCAAGATTTTTTTCTAACCTACTTTTAGAGAGAATTTATTTCTAACTTAGAGGAAACCTAACAAGATTTTTTTCTAACCTACTTTTCGAGGGAATTTATTTCTAACTTAGAGGAAACCTAACAAGATTTTTTTCTAACCTACTTTTCGAGGGAATTTATTTTAAAACTTAAAGAGAAATTAGTTTTTTTATTCACCTAACATTTTAAAACTTCGAGAGAAATTAGTTTTTGGAAACCTAACATTTTTTTCTAGAAGATAGGAAAGATAGAGTTTGCGTCTAACCGCGGCGGGTTTTATAGCGGTATGCGCCTGAATTTCAGGTCGTGCCAGACTACAAAACCCATGAAAAAGGGCAAACTCTTAAAAGCCGCGAGGAGTTTTTACCTTTGATTTTGCAGTTGTCTCCCCCATATCATCATCCGAACTATCGACATTCATTCCATCATCGGTAGGCATATGTGTGGTGTCGCTGCAGCTACTCTCACCAGTCAACTGCTCACCTCCAGAAGCTACTTGGATAGAATTCTAAAAAATAGCAAAAAGAAAAGAAAACATGTTTTAATTATTTTGTCTAAACAAAACTTTTATTATTACTTTTAAGAGAGAATTTAATTTTTATTCTAAGTAAAAATTTATTTTAAGTTTATCTAATCAAGTTTTTTAAATTACTTTAAAGAGTGAATTTAATTTTTATTCTAAGTAAAAATTTATTTTAAGTTTATCTAATCAAGTTTTTTAAATTTCTTTAAAGAGAGAATTAAATTTTTAGCAGAAATGAATTCTGAAAACTCAACTTAAACACAAAAAATTTTTGAAACTAACATACTTGAGGTTCTGAAGAAGCTGATCTTGAATCCACATGTTCTTCCCTAGATCCAGCACCAGTCTGAACAACCTTGAACAAAAAAAGAAAAGAAAACATATTTTTTAAAATATTGTATATTATTCAAACAGTTAAACAGAAAGAGTGAAATAATACATACCATATGACTTTTCAGATGAGCTCTAAGCTCCCTCGTATTGAAAAAAGCACCTCCACAAACCGCACAGCGTAGTGTTGGCTCTACAGGTGCTTCACTCATATGTGAAGGGCCAGGCTCGTTGTTTAATGCAGGTGCCTAAGAAAAAAGCATAAAAATATTTTAAGTCCAAATCGTATGCTGAAATTTTCCTAGAAAGCGAAAAAAAAACATTTTTCTTACAGATTTTCGAAGAAGCGAACGGTTAGCAGGTTCCTGGTTCGAGCGACGGACAGGATCGAAGTTTTCAAAACCAGGAGGTACTTTTACAGTTGATTCAACGGATGTTTCAATCTGAAATAAGAAAAAACGAATATTTTGAGTATAAAAATCTATTTAAAAATATTCTACAAGTTTTTTAAAGAAATTTTTTCTACCATCGAATCGTCATCTGAGAAATTGACCGGTGATGCCCAATCGATACAATTACTCTCTAATATCTCTCCCAAAATTATCTCTTGGGTAAGTCCAAAATCAAATTCAAACTGAAAAAAGAGAGAAATAATATATTTAAGTATATTTTTAAACATTTTTTAAAAAATAATCTAAACATTTTGAAATATTAATAAATGTTTTAAATACATACGTTGGAAATTGCTGGCAAATTTTCATCAAATGCAAATTCCATTGTAATAAAACTGAAGTTCAAAAACACGGGAAAAGACAGAGTGAAAGAGCAAGACGTCTTATCTAGACAAATTCTGGATGCAGAATGAGAGAAACATCTATGATTTTTCCCATCTCGGAGGGGATGCGTGGAAAAGGTTAAAAATGTGACCCAACGCTGCAGGGGAGATGGAGGGGAAGATTCTCTCCGCATGCATCCCTTAAAAAAAAAAAAAAAAAAGAGGGTTGATTTCAATTGTTATTCACCTTTTTAGATACAGTTTGCAGACGTGACTATACTATAGTATAAAATTTGATACGGTTTAGATCTTGTTAGTGTGGGAAATACTTTTCACTTAACAGAAAATGTGAAATTCTTGTCAGATATTTTTTGAAAAAGAAGTTACTATCGTAAACATTTCGCTTCAAAGTGAAATAAATATTTCTATTTAAAGGGAATTTAATTTTTTAATAATTCTAAAACAAATTAATATTTTGTTTTTATCCCTCAAATAAATTACTTCATGTAAATTAAAATGTTCTTTCAAACAATTTTTAATTCTTAAGTAAGATTTTCCTCAAGTTTCACTTTATAGAAAAAGATTTCTCATTGAACAATTATTATAGATGAATTATTTTTCAAAAATTAATATATTCCTCATTATTTTTTCTTTCTTATAAAAATAAATAATTTATAAATTAATGTTTTTCTTCTTTTCTCAAATAAGTTTTTACCTAGAAAATAAAATCCATAAAGAATCTTAATAAATAAGTTAATAATTTGTACTCTTTGAGACATATAAATATTTTTTGTAAATTAATCAGTACAAAAACCCTTATCGGGTTAAAAGTTTGTGACGCAGCTACTTTATCGCTATAAAATTTTGAAATATGGGTCTTAAAAATAATGATATAAATTTTAAGTGACGCTTTACTATTAGTTAAAATATACGTAGATTTTCTTATTTGATCATTTGCTTTTTTCTTTTATTTATATTTACAATGCAAACATAATATTTTTAACTTCAAGATAAGACAAATATATTAAATATACTCACTGATACTTTTTCATTTGCACTTCAATTTCAAAATAACAGTTTTAAAAGGAATGATATAAAAATTCCAGTGACTCCTCGGTGTCATTTTAAAAGATTTGTTTTTAGATTCCATTAAAATTACCTTTGTTTTGTCTATTAAAGTATATTTACACATTGAAAAAGTGCTTTTAATTTTCAAATATACTGTCAAATAATCACACTTTCACTGAGTTTGCATTATAAATTGAAATTATTTATTTCAATAAATTGATTTGTCTTTTGCGTCACGCTATCCAAAACTGCAAACAAAATTTGTGCAAATGTATTCTTTGCATCACACTATCTCTTTGCACAAATTTTCACTTAGTTGTATACTATGATACAAAGTAACATATTTACATAAATTTTATTCACAGTTTTGGATAGCGTGACGCAAAAGACAAATCAATTTATTGAAATAAATAATTTCAATTTATAATGCAAACTCAGTGAAAGTGTGATTATTTGACAGTATATTTGAAAATTAAAAGCACTTTTTCAATGTGTAAATATACTTTAATAGACAAAACAAAGGTAATTTTAATGGAATCTAAAAACAAATCTTTTAAAATGACACCGAGGAGTCACTGGAATTTTTATATCATTCCTTTTAAAACTGTTATTTTGAAATTGAAGTGCAAATGAAAAAGTATCAGTGAGTATATTTAATATATTTGTCTTATCTTGAAGTTAAAAATATTATGTTTGCATTGTAAATATAAATAAAAGAAAAAAGCAAATGATCAAATAAGAAAATCTACGTATATTTTAACTAATAGTAAAGCGTCACTTAAAATTTATATCATTATTTTTAAGACCCATATTTCAAAATTTTATAGCGATAAAGTAGCTGCGTCACAAACTTTTAACCCGATAAGGGTTTTTGTACTGATATCATTACTTTTTAGAGGTTATTGATCAAAAAATTAAAACAAGTCCTTCCGGCTCATAGGAAGGTTAGGTTGATTTTTCTTTTCTTAAGAAGTTGCCACCATTTTTTCAAAATGGCAGCTACATTTTATTAATGAATTTGATGGATTTATTAATGAGGGCTATGTATATATGGAGTTTTAAGCAAATCGGTTGAAGGGTTATTGTGATAATTTTCAAGTGGCCACCATTTTGAAACAAAAGGACAGAGTGACTGAGATGCCCAGTGAACTTATCAAAGGTACTTGAATGATATGTCAACTGTGCAAACGTGATTCGAACTGATTCAGTATTACAAAAGTTATTGTAATAAAAAAAAATTTAAGTGGCCGCCACTTGGAAACAAAATGGTGGAGCAAGTTGCCTAGCAAACTTATCCAAGATATTTGAATTGTAAGTTCACTTCCCAACTTTCATTTGAACCAGTTTAGTATTCTAAAAGTTACTATGGTGGTGCATTTTCAAGTAGCAGCCTGATTTCAAGCGGCTGCAACTTGGAAACTAAATATTGGTACAAAATTCATCCAAGATATTGGTGTGATAAGTTCAATGTCCAACTTGAACTGATTCAGTATTTCAAAAGGTATTCTGATGATAAATTTACAAGTGGTATCCTGATTTGAAATGGCCGTACTAAAGATATCGGTCATTTTGTTAAAGATGGCAGATAAAATTCATTAATAAATACTTGGTTGAGACCTTTATGTGGTCAATGTAAACATCAAAATTCAAAATGTGGATTTGAAATTTTCACGTAGCTGCCACTTGAAAACAAACTGCAGAGCAACTTAGTTAACGAACTCATCTAAGATATTTGTACGATAAGTTTGCTGTATAACTTTGGTTCAATTCAATTTTGAGTATTATGTCAAGTTATCGTAATCACAAAATTTCCATTACAAAAAAACCCAATTTATACATCTTTTACATTTATACGACCTTTTAGTGAAGTCCTGATTCATTCCTATTCATTTGAATGAAAAATTTCTTTGTTTATAAGTCACACAATATTAGTTATGTCTTTTAAACTTTTTTAAAATTCACAAAATTTCTTGACTGGTCATTATTTTACCATTCTAAATATAAATTTTGATGAGTATGTGAACTTTGATATTATATCATGACTTTGGAGTTATTCACAATCTATTAACTAATTAAAAACAAATTGTCTGATGCTAATTTAAGTGATAATGATGTAGAATGTGAAGAAGTTATTCTTAAGAGAGGACAATACCTAATCTTGGCAACAGCTATGGCCTATCTTATGGGAAGATCTATTTTCATAACTAGGGGGCTCTGCCCCCTGCTCGCTCCGCTCACCAACCCCTGAGGGAGGCTTCGCCTTCCCCCGACTCACTTTACTTGTTAACACATGCAGAGCTCTGCCCGCCTATCCGCTGCTTTCCTTTCACTGAATAGGAATGTTAATAGCGCATAACACAAGACAAAAGCAGAAAATTATTATATAAATCCCCATATTCAATGTCAAATTGAAATATGTAATATTTAATAGCACATTATTTTATTTTTATAAAAATCATGCTTAAAATCAGTTTTTTTTTTTTTTTAATAGAAAGAAATCTGTAATATCCAGACTATTTTCTATTATAGCTTTAGTATATCACCTTTGTTTTTTAACTATAGATCAGGACCGCGGCACCCCAGTCGATAGCACGCCGACCTCGTAATTGGAAGATTGCGGGTTCGGTACTCGAGCTGGCCAAAGACCGTTGTGTACACTAATGGTGGCTGGTGCACGTAAAATCTGTTGTGGCGACAATATCCTCCATATTTTATTCCCATCAAAACTATACCTTTTTGGGTCACCGAAGCGGGGGAGCCATCTCTTCCGTGTAGGATAAAAAATGTGATGGCATGTCTCCGAAACATACTTAGGGGTATGCCCCAGATCGTCGCCAATTATCCATAGTGCAGTAATGGCCAATGTCATATCCAACCTATCTAACTACCTACCTACCTACAACCATGGATATTTTAATTTTCCCATGTAAGAAAATTTACTTTCTAAAAGTAGAGAAAAAAAGTTATTAATAGCAACACTGACATTTATTTTTTACAACCATGGTTCCGAGCAGCGGTATAGCCAGTCCATAAAGCACCGAGCTCATAATTGGAAGATTGCTGATTCGATACTTGAGCCGGTCAAAGACCGTCGTGTGCACTAATGGTGTCTGGTGCACATAAAATCTGTCGTGGCCACAAAGTCCTCCATGTTCCCATCAAAAATATACGTCTGGGGAATCTCCTCCATGGAGGATCAAAATTGTGATGTCTCTGGAACATCCCTAGAAGTGCTTCCCAGACAGTCACCAATTACCCATAGCGCAGTACTTGGGCGATGTTAAATCCAACCTACCTACCTACAACCATGGATCGTATTTTATTTTTCCCGTGTAAAATGACTTCATGACAGAAGACCAACGTCACTGGGAGAAACTTTTTTCAAGGTGGCAAATAGAGTACTTTCATAAATTTGTCGTTTATAGCTAATAACTTCTTCAATTAAAATGATAGAAATTTCTAAGCAGCTGAAATGTCTTCCTTGAAGTATTCGGAACACACTGATACCTCTCATGATGGGACCCTGCCCTCCGCGAGAAGATGCTGTCGCAGACAAAAAAAAATTGACGCCAGCGACAGTAATTTTTTTTTTTTATATATAGAGATTACTCATTACCAAATGTAGTTTTTAAATTCCGTTTTCACTTTCAGAAAATTCACAATTATTAAATTGGTACTCATTTTCGAAGAAATTGATTTTTAAAAATTTTTATATATTTTTTTCGTTCAAAAATGCAAATTTTCACACAAATTGCTTTTTTTAACCACAAAATGAAATACTAAAAATTTAAAAAATAAATTTTTGGAAAATGGGTACTAATTTAACGACTTTGAATTTTCTGAATATATTTCTTATTTTAATTTTGTAAAAAAAAATTATTACTTGGTAATAGAAATTCCAGATGAAAAAAACACAAAATTAAATTTTACTTCCACATAGAAAAGTTATTTATTTATTTTTCACAAAAGTAATGTCTTTAATAATATAAATGTGACGTGTATAACTGTATATATATATATATATATATATAATCAATTTGATAAATATGCAGAAACTTAAAGAGAAATAATAAAAATGTTGAGTGACTCCAGTCGACTTTCTGAACATGAAAGTAATTCACTGTTGTTTAAATAAAATAACGTAAGAGAAGTCATTAAATAAACAATCGAGAAAATTATTTGATTATTTGCTCACAAATAATATATTGTTTAATGGAATGGAATGCATCCAAATTATTTTGTGTATATCTGTAAAAGAACTAATAGTGTTAGATTCACCAAAATGTATATAGTTTGTGTGACATATACTTATAATTTGTATATGAATTCAAAGCTCAATCAAATGAGGCTTCAGACGCCATCACATTTTAAATAAATTCAGACTATAGGCCATAATATTACAGAATTTTTCGTTATTTCCCTGTAAAAAAAAACTATAAATGCTAGATTCAGCAAAATATATCTATACGATTCATTCAATAATGACTGATAACATGTATATAAAAGTTTCAGCTGAACTGAATAAGGAATTCAGATGCTATCACACTTTAAATTATTTGAGCCCATAGACTATAATGATAAAGAATTTATCTTTGTGTCCTGGTTAAAATAAATAAATAAAATTGTGCTAGATTCTCCAAGATGCATACAGTTTGTACTACGATAACCTATAACATATGCACCAACTTTTAGCTCATTTGAACAAAGCATTTAGACAATATTGTGTTCACTCTACTCAGATATGTACATACATTATCGTAAAACAGCAAAAATGAACTCATGGAACTTCAAACATGTAGATACACCAACTTCACATCAAATTTTTGTTATAATGACAATACTTTCCTTACCTATGTATTTTCAGAAAGTAAAAAATTCCATGAAATATATGTGAATCATTCATTTCATCATGCTTAATAACAAATTTTTTAAAGGTGTTTACGACTATGAGGGAGGAGATGATAATGTAGTTGAAAGCAGTGGGGAGGGGGGGGGGGAAGGAGGGGAATTAAAATTGAAACTATAAACTATACTTTTGCACCCAATTCACCCTTAGAAATAGATATATTTATTTATTAAATATTGTTAAATTTGCCTGCCTATTTCAATCATTTATGTCTATTTTGAAATATTTAAATTGATTTTATTTACATACACAGGTTTAACCTGGCAAAAAAATTACTTTAGCATTTTAGCGAAAATAGGCAAGCACTATTTTAGCTTTTTCGAAAGTTAATTAATTCTTTGGATACCATTGATTTCTTTTACTTTCAAGGAACATCACCCAAGCGTCCGGCTCAGATTTCAATGAGAGAGAGGCGTTTCTTTCATATTTGATATGCTATCAAATTTTACTCAAAAATATGCGAAAAATTTGTATTTATACAGCAAGTGAATACTCAAATGAATAATTCAGTTGAAATAATTTTCAGTACTACTATAAATTTTCATTTGTAACTTAAACATGAAAGCGCAAAATCATTTAGTATTTTTAAGTCACACCCAAAGGCGGAGCTTACTGTTGATATGTGGCTGATGTGGTTTTTAACATTTTAAAAATTCAATAAATAGAGAAAACATGGATGATAGCAAAAATTTCTGTGATAAAAAATATTTGGTACATGCCCTCTATCAGAAATTAAAGTTTCATTAAAATCACAGCCAGACACGGTGTTCCTTGTTAGCTTTGTTATCCTCAGTTTTGTTTTCTATTCCTTTTGTTCATTGATGATTTTAACCAAGCATCCATATTTGTGACTTTAAAAATATGAATCAGGAAAACTATGTTTTGATTTCAACAATAGAAAAAGAGGTACTCATATCATACATGTAAAATGAAAAAGCAATTTAAAAATTAAATAAAGTGTAGTGGTAGATATTACTATACAAATAATGATTCCCAAAAATTTCAGTTCTTTCGTAGTTTTTGCCTGCAAATATTACAAAAAAAAATCTGAGTTATTATATAGAGATATTTTATATAGTTATCCAGTTTTAGCTTTTTAGTGAAATTCTGACCAACATGTTTTAGCAAAATGCTAAAAAAACTTATGGCAGTTTAAACCCTGCACAGGGTTCAGGAATTTATTAAAAAATATGGTCGCCAACAAAAAATTATGGTAGCCCATAAAAAAATATTCTCCAACATTTTCTTTCTTTCTTTTTTTTTTTCTTTTTATTCCGTTTCAAAATTTACTTGAATATAGCAGGGGTGCAGAATATGTCCGAATGTGCGAACGATGTTCGGAGGAAATTCTGGCTGTCTGGGGAAATTTTGAATAATTATTATCTTAGAATAAAATAAAAATGAAAACGGAAGTAAGAAAAAATTACTGAAAAAACAAATTTTTGAATATTAAACTACAAATTAACAGCTGTATTCTTCTTTTACAAGTGTATTCCCTTTAAATACCCGTTACCCCTTCCCCCCCCCCCCCCCCCAAAAAAAAAAAAAAAAAAGAAACTTTCAGATAATAGGTTGATGCGTTATTTTTGGGGAAATTTCAGAGGTCTGAACATTTTCTGCACCCCTGGAATATAGAAATTAAGATTCTATATACCAATTATTATACCAACTAAAAATCAATTATTTATTAGGCTGGAATGATTTATTTTTTACATCAGGAAACTCTTGTTTAAATTTAACATCATGAAACTGGTTTTATTATTTTCTCTAAATTAATACACCATCGGCAATGGTACATCATTACACAGGTACAAAAATTCAGCACCAGATCAATAGCATGCACAGACAGGGGCAGTGTAAACCAATTCCCTAAAACGGTGCAATAATTTAACACAGAGTTGTGAAACATGCACGGAGATGTGTAAATTCCCTAATTCAACACAGTGTCTCAAAAAGTGGTGAGGGCAAAACAGCGAAAGTAGAATTGGAGCCTGATTTCGGGACCAATTCTTTCACCAAAATATATATATTAAAAAAAAAAAAAAAAATCCTTAAAGTTGAAAACATTATTACTAGTTTTAAAAAATATTGGTCGCCAATGGCGACCGTATTTCACAAGCTCTCACATACACATAATGATAAAGAATTGTTTTATATACATGGAAAGAATAAATGTAATTTTTAATTTAGGACTCGCAAATAATTAATAGTGGACAAAACGGTATTTTGTCCGGGGCGATTTTAACCAGGTTTTTTCCACTATGGAAAAAACCGAACAACCCTGACCCAAAGTACCCCATGTTTTAAAATCATTAATTACATTAAAACATAAACCAGGAGCAAACATTCAAACCATGTTTTCACCTTTAGATACAATTTTTCAGACAAAAAAAAAAAAAAAAAAAAAAAAACTAATAAATTAAAAAAATAACTTTTTTTTTTTTTTCTTTTTTAAGAAAAAACTTGATTTGAACATTTGCTCCCCAAATGTTTCAATTCGATAAAATGTTAAAGTAAACATATACAATGTGCAGTATATACCTAAATTTGGAAAATATATAGCAGCATGTTAATTAGCTGCACTGTTTGAAAGTACTTGTTTTGATTGAATTGCCATCTTCAAAAACTAAAATATTTTTTGTGTCAATTTCAATGTTGCTAATATATTTTCAGTATATAATTATAGGTAATGATGATGTATATAAATGTGAATTCTTGTAGGCATATGAAATTATTAGTTTTCATTTTATTTCATGAAATATAATTCATACCCAAATCCAAAATTATCCCTATTCTATTAGCAATTCATGAAATGCATAAGATTTGCAGCTACAAGGAAAATAAATTACAAATGTACACTTCCATTACTATGATTTAGAGGCAAGTGTTTTATAGTTTTATTTTCTAAAATGTAGTTATTCATATTTCCGAAAAGTAAATAAATGTCTGTTGATCTGTTGGCTAAAACAAAAATATCTTCAAGTATAAACAAATCACTTGTAACCTCTATTTTTCGAATATGCCTGTTTTAAAGTTCCACACTTCAATATTCAAACATTTACTTGAGAAATTAATCTTCTAAAATACAAAATATTAATTTAAACTAAATGTAATTTAATTCACTTTAATTAATAGTAAATTCTGTTTCTAAACAAAAAAGAAAATGCAGACAACTTATTCATGCACTATGTTCCAGTGACGGATCTAAAACTTTTTTTTTTTTTTTTTTTTTTTTTTTTTTGGGGGGGGGGGGGGGGGCTAAGATTTTTCAAGATGTTATTCCATATTAATGAAAAATTTCTAATTGTAATATTCAATTATGAATGTCAGTACTTTTAGCCTAGCCCCCCCCCCCCCTAGATCCGGCGCTGCTATGTTCTTGCATGCATGAGCATACCACAGTTAAAAAGAAAAAAGTGGCAGAATGGCTCTTTTTGCAATGTTTACCGCAAGAGAGTTTTCTGTTTTCAGTGGTGTTCAGAATGAAATTCAAGAGGAAAAGAAAAAGTAAAGATATTAACAGACATGTTACTTTTCAGCCTTTTTAAGCTTGAAAATTATTATTCTTGGGATCAATGCAAATCTGCATTAAAACTTTTTGGACATGTGTAGGGGGGGGGGGGGTCAGCCTGAATTTGTGCAATATATTATTAGCAATTTCTATGTGATTGGCTTTCAAGAAATGTCAAATTCAAACTTTGAGAAAATGAAAAAGAAATAGCTCTTCAACTGCATTTTCCTAATAAACTAGAACTACATTATTCTGCTAATCAATTGCCCGAGCAAACAATGCTTCTACAGAATAAACTTATTTTCAAGTATACGTAATAAGTTTGTCTGTTTTTTAAGCACTTAGAACTATTTTAGTTATAATTAATATGATATTCAATATGAGATTTATTGTTCTGATTTTGTTTATTGTGTGTGCATGTATGCAATCAAATTTAACATTATTTTTATTATTGAAAAATTTATATTGTGTCAGTTGCCTGATACCACTTTTGAGGGGGGGGAGGGATCGGGAAAAGTTCAGCCTTTTTTTCTGTAAGATTGTAGCATGTCTGTATTAATTAAAACTTTAGCTCTACGAAAATAATCAGTTTTAGACACTTTTCATGGTTAATCTGTTTATTTAATGATTTTGGCCGAATATTTGGCCAGCTAATTACTGACAATCAGCTGTCAACTTCCTAATTTTTTTCGAACTATTTAAATAGTACCATTTACATTTAGTAATATTTTACTTTTTTAATTATGAGAAATTAACATAAAAAATTCCTTTTCAGAAATGGTGATTGATTTAAATGTAGAAAATTACTAGAAAATATTACAATACACAGTGGCATGATGCTGAGCTCACAGCAAAGAAAGTTATTAACTGTTAGATTCCTCAATAAATACTTAAACTTTCTTAGATGACAACATCATGTTGCACCCCAGTAATAAAAAATAATCTTTGAGAAAAATCAACTTAAAGATAACAATAAAGCATTGACTAGCTTACAATAAAACTAACAAAAATGCCTCTCACTCAGGTGGATAAACTGCATGATATAGCTTAGGTGGGACACTTTTCATCCCAGTGACATAAAATTTTGTAGCTGTCTGCGACAGGTTTTTAAAATTTCGTAATCTGTACTCAAAAAGCCTAAAAGCGGCAATCTGGGAGGAGGGGGGGGGGGGGGTTAACAACCGTGGTGATCTCGTGCAACAATACACAATACAATTTTACTACAAAATAATATAGTATAAACAATTATAAAATAATAAGTTTAACTCATTCAATTAAATATTTCATAGCAATGTTTGAGATAACACAATATAAATAATTATAAATAATAAAAGTATTAGTTTTAGTTTTGATACAGAAATTTTTATAAGTGAATTTTGAAGTGGAGGAGAATTTTTGGAGCAGTTTTAAATGAAATTAGCACTTTCCTACATTCCCGTAGAATCTCAGTAACAGGTAACAGGAGAAAAAGAATACATGCATAACACTGCCTATCAAGGGAGATCTAGGCTCCTAGGTCGCCCTTGTTAAGCACTGTTTTGTGTGTTCCTGCCAAGGCACCTATAGGGAGCTCTAGAGTTCCTACCACACAGCGTCTAAGACGTCATACATCAGTAGTGCATTGTCGTGGGCAAAAATATCTAAATTGCAGACAATTTTTTATGACTGCAGACAAAAACTGTCTTAAAGTTGTGGGAAATTTTTTTTTTTAGTAATACAGACAGAGTGTCTGAAAGTTAGGGTCAATTTTTTTTATTAGTGCAGACAAAAACTAGTGCAAGCCGTTTTTCTGTGTCCGTGACTATGTCGCCGTGTCGCGGCGTTTCTGCCACTGGGCTTTTCATATGACAAACTCAAATTCACTATTTTTTTACTTGTATCATGTATCACCTTTTTTAACGGGGGTGGACATAATATTTGTTTGATCTCCTAAAATGTCCTAGATGGCAACATTATCTAAAATACGTGCACTCCTTGTTAACTCGATTTTAAAGATATAATCTTTATTTAAGTACTGTTGTTAACAAAAACAACTTTTGTTAGATATTAGTGCTACACCAAATAGCACTTTGACCGAGTAGTTGCTGAGTGCTTGGACGAGCACCGAATACCGAGTAGTTGCAAGAAAGAATAATTGAAGCATATATGAAAATTTGCACATCTTAAAATTACAAAAAAAAAGCTTTTGAACAAAAAATTTAGTTAAATGGTAAACAGCACGCTTTCATGCAGAACTTTTGTAGTGTATATACATAATTAGGTTCATTGCTACATTTTGATACTTACAGCATAGTGAATTACTAAAACCAAAACTGATAACTTTATTCTTAACATCTTTTTTAGATGCGAAATTATCATCCTCAGATAATTCTTAGAGAATATAAAAGTTATTATGCTCTAAGATTTAATTTAAGATACATGAAATTTACATATGAAAAGGAAACATTAAAATATTTTATAATTTCAAACATTAATCTTCAGATCGTAGAAATGGCCATAATTGGCAAAATAGCAGATTTAATTATGCAAATAAATGTGTTTTAGTGTATTTACCTATTTTATATATACCGTAAAATACCATAAAATCCTTTACTCAGTTAAATGCCCCTCCTCTTTTCATATTTTTTTTGTCCTTAAAAGGATAAATAAGCACACCTTTTGCTCGACGGTTGACTGTATCTGAATAGATGATAGTTTTTTACATTATTTATTTTATAGTATAAAATTCAAAATCAATCTTTAGATTCATCTAGCCAAATAATTTCATATTCAGCATTACGGTCGAATATCGAATATATATACTGAATATTCAGTACATTCCTAATAACTAGCTAATTATTTTGTAAAAGCAAATTTAGTTCTGCATTTTGGGGTAAAATTCTGTTATGCTTGATTTCATAAATAATGCCTGCCTTGAACTGTTAGCGGCAAATGCTTGTGCATTTTAATAACAGATTACAAAATTATTGCATATTTTGGTAAACAGAACTGAACAAAAAAAAAAAAAAAATTTATTGATAGGCAACAAAATAATGATGAATTTTGGCAATTATTTATATTATTAAACATAAAATTTGATGATAGATACAGAAAATACAAATGATTCTGTATTTCAATAACAGGCCACAAAATTATCATGGATTTTGAGAAATAGCTTTGGTGGAAAAAAAAAAAAAAGAAAAGAATTTTATCAATTTGCAACAAAATACTCTATTCTTAGTAATTATTTGTATTGTGAAAAATAAAGTTTCTCAATAAGCAGCAATATGATTCCATATTTTATTAACAAGCTGTGAAATTATCGCTCAATTCAAAATAGTTTTCAAAAAATCACAGACTTTATAGATAAAAAATAAAAATAATTGTGTATTATGGCGAAATGTAAGCAAAAAATATTTCAGGAATAGCTTGAAAAAGAAAAAAAAAGTGCAAATTTTATTGATAAGCAGCGAAATAACAGTATGTAAGCAATTGTGATTAAACTATTAAACTGGTAATCCAAAAAGCATACTTTACTGCTGTCCATAATAAGTTTATCGGAATAATCTGCAGCGCTTGCTGCTAGAAAGCTCCTTCTTATATTTTATTATTATCATATTACAGAGTGATTTGAAAATCTTTAATTTTGGTATTTACCCAATCACATCTATAGTTATTTTACAATTGTTCTATTTTTATCATATGTAATTGTATTTCAAAATTATTTTGTACATGTCGGTAATTGTTCAGAGCATTTTTTATTTTCACAAACTGTAAAAATTATAAGTGGGTTACCATTCTCAAAAACCTAGACTGACCTCTGCTGAAAATAAGAAAGAAATTTACTTTTAGGTTACATAACATATATATTTTGCTTTGTTTTTAAATTTTAATGTTTAATTATTTTTAAAGTTATATTTTTATTCTGAAATTTTATTTATTTATTGAAATTATTCTATTATTCAAACAAATTTCTTGGGTAGGAATGTCTGAATATTGAAACAGGTTACCGAGCAATACATAAACATGGAACTAAAAAACAGGCATATTTTGAAAATTACAGGCGATTATGAGTAATAATTTGTTTAGGCTTGGCAGTGCAAACAGATCAAAGATAAGATATATAAACACATTTATTGACTAATCGAAAAAAAAATATGTAACCATAATAAAACACGTACCTCTAGATGCAAACATAACATTAAGTTTTGCTTTTCTGAAATCATTTATTTAAACCTTCCCATATTAATTAATTTAGGGTTTTCAACTAGAATATCTTCTAATTAAATAACGCACTTCGAAGTAATCACGGATTAGGATACAATAAAATAGAAAAACGTAATGAAGAAACTGAAAGCTTGATTGGCGGAATGGGCGGAATAATACAGTGCAAACCTCGATGGTAAACAATTAGCGCCTGTCTACAGCGAGTCAGCGAGCGCCAAAAATTTTGGATGTACGCATGCGCTCCAAAGATCATGAACCATGGTATAAATTTGTGTGCATGAGTGATAAACTTTTTCGCTTTAAAAAGAAATTAATTCATTATAAATAACGATGAAATAGAATATCTATGATTACAAAATACTTCTTTTACTTTAAATATTATCTAAATAATTTTTTGACGAAATGGGAAATTTTAAAATGAAAAATATTTTCTTCATAACAAAAAGTTATTGACTGCATTCACGTTGGTCAGCCAACCAACAAAGCCTTGGAAGCAAGAAGTAAGAACCGATTTACGGCCATTTTCGCCGAAGAAAAGCATGCAATTGGCGGAGTAATATAGTTCTATTTTTAAAACAACTTTTATAAAAAACAAGAGTTTTCCTGAAAAAAACAAAAACGTTACTCGATTCAGAAAGATCCCATTAACAACATATATTAATTAAATTAAAATCGTTCGTGCGGTTTTAGAGATATTTTTTCATGAATTTAGTTCATTACATCCTTACACCTCACGTTTTTCCTTTTTGGCTTTAAATTGAGATTCAGATCTCAAAACATACTGCATGTAGAAACGTAAAATTTTCAGGATAGATTAAGACCGAAGAAAAAAGACTATTTTGAAAAGATCAGAACAAAATATAGCATATTTTCTGAGATATTAAGTGTCGGCTTTTACAAATCTCTCTGATGTCAAACTAGCCGTATATATGAGTTCGCAGCGTTCAGTTTGGGCTTCCGCTTGCGTCACTCGAAAAACTGCCGTTTTTCATGATATGTTCTTTCAAACAATTTTTAATTCTTAAGTAAGTTTTTTCCTAGAAAATAAAATTCATAAAGAATCTTAATAAATAAGTTAATTATTTGTACTCTTTCAGACATATAAATAGTTTTGTAAATTAATTTTTTTCAAGTAATTTTTTTCTTCCGATTAAATATATTCTTTTTATCAAATAAGGTTTTATTTCTTTTTTATTTTTTCTTCTTTTCTCAAATAAGTTTTTCACCTAGAAAATAAAATACATAAAGAATCAAAATAAGATTAAAAAAAAAAAAAAAAAAACATAGACAGATTTTATATTGAAACAAAAAGTGATTTATTCAAACCATTTATACATTATTTGAGAAGAATTTTTCAAAATAAGTTTGGAATATTGCATAGTCAACTTATTAAAAAAGGATTCATTGAAATTACACAAACAATGTTTTGAAATAATGTTTTGAACAATTTTAAAAGTGTTCAAATGTAGGAAAACAGTTTCTTGAGAAAAGATATATTTGTCATAAGTGTTTAACATTAAACAATCGTGATCGAACTGGCAATCTATATTCAAATCACACCCGTTACATTCGAAAAATGTATTAATATTTGATTGAATTTCACTACAAATTGATGTTAGATAATGGTTTTGCGCTTCATCGAAAATCATATGTTCCTCACATTCAATTCTCTTGTTTGAAATCAAAGTTGGGATTTGTTTCACGAGAACACTTTCCATAAGGCAATGTGAAATCTGACTTTTCAATTCGACCAATCTGTTCATTTGATCTTTGAACAATTTTAAACCATTCGGCTTGAGATAAAAGCCGGCATTCTTTGTGTAAAACATTTGTTGCAACAAACACATGTCTTCATTCACAAACGCTGTTAACAGTTGGTTGTTTGATATAAAACTATCCTTCACAGAATTGAATTTAAACGAAGATATATTTTTTTGGAAATCCAACCACGTTATTGGTGTTAATATAACGCCCAATTTTGTAGGAAAACGATCACCAGTACTATTTTCTGTAAAATTACGAATGTGCACTCTTAAATTTTTTTCATTTTCCAAAATGATTTGCAAGAATGTACACCAACCTAAATCCCATTCTCCTAGAATAGGATTTGATTTCTGCCTATGTTGAAAAAATTTATCCAACCAGTCATTATTTGGAATTTCGCAAGACAGTTCACCACTAGTAGATTGTTCATTTTTAACACAAGAAAGTTCGTTATCACATTTTGAAGCTAATAGTTCAATAGAGGATGATTGTCCAATATTATCAGAGGGCGATTGTTCATTTTTTTCACTAGAAGACTGTCCACCATTATCAGGAGATGATTGTTCTAAGTCCAATCTAGGTCTTTTCAAAGGTCGAGAAACAGTAATAATATGACGAAAAATAAGACTTATTCTTGCATTCTTTATCGAAGGATCTACAGCAATACCGTGAGTGAAAAGTTCATTCGTAGGTTTAGCCATAGTGTATAAAGACCCATTGTCTAATTCAACCACTGTAGAAGGTGTGTTTGGCTTTTTAAATTCAATTTTCCTCGGTACACCAAAACTGAGGGCTGCGATAGGGAAAGTATCATCCAGACTGAATTCGTTATCTTTATGTTGGGAAATGTAACTTTGTCCGTTCGGATACAGATTTAATAAAACATAGTTGTAGGCACATCCAACATGCTTTTCGACGATATTTCTAAGTTCCATCATGATTGGGATCCAAGGTTGGGCAGCAATTTGAGCACCGCTGAATGCATACACCAGGCCCTCGTCGCCAAATGCTAACACCTGACGTTTCGGTATAACATCTTTTTCCCAAATGTTGAAGGTGGGAGTGTAAAACGGTAAAGTTTTCAACTCGTTAAAATAGCCATCAGCTTTTTCTTTCTCGATAAAGTTAGGATAATAACTGACATTAAGACCGTTTTCATAAAAGTGGATACTCATTTTGAAATAAAGTTTAGCACGATGAAAAAATACAACTTACAAAAGCGAGAACAGGAGGCAGAATGAATGTTACCCCCTCAACTCGTGACGTCAAACCCACGCCCGCAATTGTTCAAAAATAACCAATGATCAACCTGTGACGTCAAACGCGGGAAATCAAAAGTTGCCACACACCTTAAGACTGTTAAAGGTATGTCGTCTACCTGCACCTGGTACCTTCCAACCAACCTGTGTGGTCAACTGTGGGAACCCAATTGTTACCACATACCCTAAAGCTATTCAAGGAATGTCTTCATCCCCACCACCTGACCCCTCTCAGGTCTTGTCCAAACTTGCACGTGTCTACATATTTTAATGAAAGAATGAGGAGACAGAAAATAATAAAAAAATAATTTTATTTAAGACTAATCCAAAATGGGCTTACATGGGATTGTTTTCGAACTTTAGGCGTTGACATAGGACGTGATAACAAATTTTTATTTTTAATGAAACTTTGAGGTACGTGCATTTCTTTGAGAACTTGTAACAATTCACCCTGTGCATTAATAGGTACTTTTTTGTTTGTAGAAAAAATTAAATGAAAAAAGTCTGCAATATTAGAGTTCTGTATTTTTTTATTTTTAAAAGACACTATTCCTTTTTCATTCCACTCTAGTTTGTGGGGGCTCGTCTTAAGAAATTCTAGTAATTTCAAAGCTTGTTTTTTCATTCTTGAAGGTACTAAAGTTAAAGGAAGTTGGTTATAATCAATTTCTTGTTTGATGTGTTCAGGATTCACAGTCTCTTGTGTTGTTGTGGGTTCTTGTTTCACAGAATCTTGTTTCACAGAATCTTGTTCGGGTTTTGCAGGTTGTTGCTCAACTTCTTCATCAGAACGTTGAATCCACGGTAGATTGTTTTCTTGTAAATTCATTTTTCTTTGCAATAATTCATAATAGCGTTGCACTTTTCCATAATCTGGTAAGGAACTGTTTAATATTTTTAGCAAAGCTTTATCCAATTCACTTAGCTGTTTTTGAGAAGGTGTGTGTTTGTTCAACACCTCTTCAGGTACCAAAGCAAATTTTTTAGCGAATTCCATGGAAGAGTGTGCTGATGGCTGATATGGCAGCGGGGATTAAAATGTTTAAAAATCCACCTTGTTGAACAATCAGTTTCTTTTTAGTGAATAATGATCCTTTTTTCGTTCCAATCTTTCGAAGAGTCGATTTATATTTCGCCAACGATCGTTTCTGAGTAGTAGAAAGAGGCACGTTTCCTTTTAAAACATTCAACGTACACTCGCAGATAGCTTTAACAGTACGATTAGGTAATTTTTTAAGAAAATGTTTACGTAATTTATTGGGACATGAGCGAATCAATTCCAGGTCTCTAAGTTGTTCTCTTGACAAAGTCATGTTAGCAACTAATTCTTCACACAAACTATTACTTTATTTATACTTGTATAAAAACTGAATTTGATTGGGTAGAATTTGTGTTCGCAATCTCATATCTTCATCCGTTTCATTTTTTAAATCGATAAACAAGTATGAGAAGGGTTTCTTTGTAGCATCTTCATACACTTCTTGAAAAAATTTAGATTTTTTAGGGTACAACTGCCTACCCAAATGCATAATTTGGCTCATGTCGCGACGATTTTTAAACAGAAAAATGTACTGAGCATTTAAAGACACTGTTCTAATTTCACTCCCTTTTTGAAAAAAATTTTGGGTTAAAAAAACAACACTTAGATTTAAATGGTGACTACCTTTCGTGAATAACGAAGTCAAACGTTTATCGTTACTGCATTCGGTCATTAAATCATCTATCACAAACAAAGTATTACCATTCAAATAATCTTTATAATTTGATGGGAAACCTTCTACAAAAGTAACATCAGGTATTTCATCGTATAAAGTTTGATAAATACCATAAAACCAAACCACTTTGTCGATGGTAGGATGAAACATTTGTTCTTTAAAATGTAACAAATCTCTCATAAAAAAAGACTTGCCACATCCCGTAGGACCGGCAAGAATCATAGTGAAAGGATGTTGTAGATGTGGAAACTCCATGATAAATGAACACAGACACAAAATGTATACAGTTTAAATAAGTGTTTATTGATAAAAATTAGCATACACACGAAATCTTTTGGCAACAAAATTATAGACTCGATGGTCGTTACAGATATTCTTGGTTACAAACATAGACAAAAATTCTTTCAGGGTTTTTCCCCTACATCTACAATATAGATAATAAACACAAAATTGGCCACAAAATTGCGGTTATAGCACTCTGAAGCATCAGAGGATTATAGTTCACATGCGAAAATCGAGATGCAAAGTTCGAGATAGGCCCTTTAAAATAACTGGGGTCGTTTCCATACGAATCAAAGAATTCCACTTCATCATCAGATTGTATGAAAAAGGCTAACCAGTGAGTTCCAGGTTCAGACGAGTCATCTGTGTTACACACGAGACAAGCTGGATAACGCACGACCGCCTCGGGTAGATGATCACTTGGGAAAACATCTAAAAAATATTTTTTCGTAATTGTATCACTGGATAAAATATTCTTGATTTGCAGGGAATCCATTTTCATTAATTGGCAAAGTCACATAAAACGTGTCGAGACTTGGTAATTTCAATAATGTTTTCAAATTCTGCATACACAAACACAGAAATAGTGGATTGTAAAGCTGCGGAGAATTTTATCTCAATTCTAAAATTTCCTTGTTGTTGTAAGTTGAGGTGGGGACCGTCACACAAATCAGGGCTTAGATCGAAGGCATATAAAGTATGTCCATTCACGAAATCTTCTCGTGAAATATAATTTCCAGCGTCACGATTGAAACCAGAGAATAATCGATGATAAGCTCTTATATAGTTTTTATCCTCGAAATTCAATTCCAAAGGTTTGCTAGGAACAGGTTGACCGTCCATATACACGCTTAAAAAGTTAACATTGTAGTGATGAAAGTAAAAAGGGTTTAATTCATATTTACCGCTCATGGCGGCATTATCTAACAATCCAATTATGACACGTTTTGGCATAGCACCCAAAAGAACATTATCTTGCATGAAAGACATACTTCCCGCAGGTATTGTATAAGTCTTGCATAAAACTCGATCGATGGGGTATTTTGCAGAATTTTTTTCCAAAGCTTTAGCATGTCCTAATAAAACTCCTGGATTCACTTTCACTTTGCGAATAAACAGCGAGGCATGTTCTAACACGACGTTATATTTCTTTTCCTGACCAGTCACTTGCTTTGCCATTAAACAAAACTGGGGAGTGCTTCGAATCATTTTAATTTTCAAATCCACTATATTCAGTAAAAGTCGATTCTGTTGAAAAATGTCACAGTGTAAAGGACCGATCATATCTAAAATTTTACTCGTCTTGGTGAGTTCATGTCTTTTTACCAATCCAGGGTTTTGGGGAGTAACTTGCGTGGGATCGGATACAGTTAAATTTTCATCTTTGAAAAAACATTCACAGGTTAGTAAACTTTTTTTAGCATCTTCACCGAAATTCAACAAAGTTTCAATGTAGGCACGGTAAGGATAAGTGTTACTCGAAGAAGATATTAATCTTTCGTTCAGACTCACATCGATTTGAGAAAACAATGCGTGAAAAAATAAATTAACAGGTGCAACAGGTTCTTTATCAGCCAGAGCGGTTCCGTCAGCATTCACAATTTTCACTTTTAGGTACATGTGCGAGGAGGATAAATCTATGTATTCTTCACCATTACCCGTGATGTTAAATTCCACAGGTCCCCCATCACGAATATTCGCGAGAGGATGAAATTCGACGAAATGTCCTTTTTCAATAGCTGTCTGTGTAGGTGGTATCAAAAACAAGTCCAGTTCGGATTTGACACAGGCAGGGGAATCTTTACGAATGAGACTCGACATGATTAAGCAAAAATATCGTGTGTCTTCGCTCTCTTCACTTTAGGACGAATGATGGTTTTATTAGATCGCTTTCTCTTTTTATAGCGTTGTCCTGAACCAATCATTGTTTTCATTTTTGTAGCAGCTTTGTCGGTTAAATTTTTTCCAGCTTCTTTCAACCGACGTTTAGCAACATTTTTTATATCTTCACCTCGTGACAGGTCATTCAACACATCTACACCCGTATGAAACAATTGTTTACCAACCGCTTTCGCACCTGATTTAAAAAGAGGTACTGCAGCTCGAAAAAGAGATCGAAACAGTCCACCTAATCCATATCCTTTCTGTAATGTAGAACCTTGGTAGTAGTTCAAACCACTACCTGACTGGTGAATGTAATAATCTTCAAAAGATTTCGCACAACACTTGTAAGGAACAAACATTATGAGAGGTACTTTTGTCTAAAATGAAGTTTCACGATCAGTCACACGATTAAACTGTCCACGCTCGAATGACACCAATCGTCCTGTGTGTGTCCTTATAACAGTTTCAATTGTTTGAAAGTTTTTCCTTGAAAGAGGGACATAGTGTGGTCTGTCAAACATTTCGTGAATCATATCACCATCTTTACCTTTCACAGTAATTACTCTAAGCAAAGGGGATACTATATGACCAACGATCTGAGGTTCTGCTATATCCGAATATATGTAAAGTAATTTTAAATCGAAATTCGGGTCAGCTTCTTTAATCCCTTCAAAGTATTTAAAAGGACTATCGCGTATAGGATCCTCATTGTTAGCCAATTCGATCGGATAAAAGCCTAAAGTTTCGGCGAGCCCTGGTAATAACTTTATTCTAGCTGTTGGTTTTAATCCAATTTTCACTTTTCTAGTATGTTTGTTGTAACTTATCTGAATTAAACCGTTGAAGTCTTGATAGTTCATCCATTTAATAATGTCTGAAGGGCTTTCAAAAAATCCAAAGGGGATTTTAGTTCTTTTCATCGTTCCAATACCTGCATCGTATTCATACTCATTTCCTCCGTCAAATATGTTACTCCACATACGTGGATAAATCAATTCCACAAGTCCGACCTCCCATTCACCTTTCAGATCGAGAGGGGAAGGTAATCTCGTAATAAAATGTGAAATTTTATTTTCTGGGTAAAATTTCAAAGAACTGTCCGAAGGTAGCGTCACGTAGAAAGACATGTTGGTGAATGACTCTCAAAAGAAATGTCGTTTTAATTTATAAATGAAATAAATTAGAAGCCAGTATCCATTGGTCGAATTTAGAAGGATAACCTTTATATTTCACTTTATACTCTAATCGCCCTTTTCTCATTCGCTTTTTTAAGATTTTTTCGATAGCAAAGTTCTCTTTAGGTTGAACTTTTTGAAGTTCTGCGTAAAATGTTCCTAAGATAGGTTCGTTCATCAAATCCTTGATCCGGTAGACGGGCGGTTCCCGTTGCACACATTCGGTCACGACGAAGAGTTCTTCCGTCCAATTAGTTTCGTATCCTTTTTCAAAGGTTAATTTTTGTTTGGATACTCGAACTGTATCTCCCGGTTTAAAAACGCAAGACTTTCTCTTTTCATTCCCCATATCCCCGTACAGAGTAAACCACACGTCACTTTCGTTTTCGGGAGTTACTTCGGCGGGCGCCCTTTTAATACTCGAATGATAAGTATGGTTATAACTATAAAGTAATTGATCTAACACGTCTATGTAGCGGTAAGTACGACGACTGGTGAAATATTTCCACATTTTAGTTTTTAAAGTACGGTTAAATCGTTCTACTACGGACGCTTTCGTGTTGTTAAAAGTTCTGAAAAATTTCACACCTTCCTCTTTCAGAAATTTTTGAAACTTGTTATTCAAAAATTCCCTTCCTGCATCCGTATTCAAACAGTTAGGTTTTCGTTCAGAGAAAATTTTTTTAAAAGCTTTCACAATCTCTTCGCCTTTTTTAGATTTCAGAGGAACCGCCCACGCTCGTTTTGAGAGGATGTCTATACAAGTTAAAATGTAGCGAAAACCATCGTTAAACTTTTGAAGAGACGTCAGATCAGCTAAATCTGCTTGCCACTGTTGATCAATTCCAGATACTATGACACGGTTCGTTGGGAATTTTTTTCGAATCGGTTTGTGAAGAGAATATGCATCTATTCCTTGTAACCATTCTTGAATTTTTTTCTTTGATAACTTGCCGCGGACAGCACGGTGTAAGGCATCTACACCTCCAAAACTTGCAGCCGCTTTCGGATCTCGATAAGTTTCCTCCATGACAGCACGCATGTGAAGACATCACATTGAAAAGGATAAATTTCCCGTATCGTTTAAATTTAAAATAAAATCAACGTTAAACTTCCCACCTTCAGAAAAAATATAAAGAATCGAAAAGACAACACACATCACAAAATAAATGCAGAACACGAAAATCCCTTCCTCTCGGGACGGTAACATGACGAACACTAAATGATATTCAAACGAAAAATACATATTTATATCTAAAATACAGTCATTAGATCATATTTCCATAGGTCAGTGGTTTCACGCTCCAAAACTACTGTCTTATGGAAATATTTTTACTGCAAGGTGTCGGGTTCGAACCCCAGTCAGACCACTCTATTTCTTACATACTATATTCACATTCTTAAATTCAATCGATTCCTTTTTTATTTCTCAATTTTTTTAAATTTTTAATTAATTTCTTAATTAACCTCCTAATTAACCTCTTAATTAATTTCTTTATTAATTTCATAATGAGTCACAAACAATATCCTGCTTTTTTCATTCTACCGAAAACATCTCTTTAAAACCATCGTCACCTTTTACAAAAAATCACTCATTAATTTTTTTAATTAAATTTCCTCATTAACACCCTCATCATCTTTTACGATTAAGTTAGAGGATGTCTCAAGATCAATACCAAGTCATCCACACCTCTCAGGGGGTGGTGTGGCATCCGCACGACTTGCCGGTGCACCGGTGCACCACCCTCCTGTGTTAAAAGCGGTGTTTCTTCCCTACTCTTATGTGTCACTTGATAGTTATGTTAGCAGAATATAATGTGCAATGCTGTCTGAACTACGTGCTTTGTCTGCCTTGATATGCATATAATTGACAAAACTTACTTACATAATCTGATGTGTTGCTCACAGGACTTTCTCTTACCCTGAAATTTAATATTATAAATATAAATTGGAGATTAAGGGGTAAGAAAACGAGTAGTGTTATGTAAACCTATGTTAAAACAATTCAAATTAGGCTTCGGAACAGATTTATTTGACAAATAATATGTGAAGGGACCCTCTTTCAAATCCCGTTTCATTATCATGAAAAACGGCAGTTTTTCTAGTGACGCAAGCGCAAAAACAAACGAACGCCACGACACTCAGCGGAAACGGAAAAACGAACGAAAACTGCGACACTTATATATACAAGAATTTTAAGATCAAACAAACCGCTGAAAGCCGACACTTAATATCTCAGGAAATATAGGAGGTTATGTTCTGATATTTTCAAAATAGACTTTCACCTTCTGTCTGATCCTACCCTGAAATCGCTACATTTCTGCGTGCAATATTTTTCGAGATATGAATTGGCTCATTTAAGTTATAAATGGACGGACTAATGTGTAAGAATTTTTTCTCGAATATGGCTTGAGCGAATTTAGTTAAATTTATATATGATATTAATCGCTTTTATCTGATGTGCCTGACATCTCCCTTTTCCCTAGGAAAACTCTTGTTTTTTTTATAACTCAGTTTAAAAATCGAACTATTTTTTACTCCGAAAATACCGTGATGCGGCAGTTTCGCGGACGAATTTCTTCTCTTCCATCTGAAATACTGAATATCAAATAATCGTTTTGGCTCCATCTATCGGAAAGCGTCAAAAATAAACACAAAAAATAAAAAAAAAATATTTTTCTTTTTTTAATATATATATTAAATGAGTTATTTATTTAGGTACTTGTATTTTATATGACATTTGTTTATCAAAAATATTCTTTGTATTTACATTGTTTTCATGCTGATACGTTGTTAACTTTCAAAATTGGTTCTATTTTAAAAGGTGATTGCAACAACAAAAAATTTTTCCTTTATTTTCATAAAAATGACAAATAATATGATAATCATATGCAAATATTTGTAATTTTTTCAAAATTAGGTGATAAATCACTTAAACTACGGATTGAAAAAATTCTTAAAACAGAATTTGAAAATAATTAATTTGCTCATTAAGTTTCTAGTATATATAATATATAAATTACAAAATGTTAAGCTATAATAAAATTTTGAATAGATTAAGATTTTTTTTAATTAAATTCATAACAAACTATACTACTTAAATATTTACCAGTATAAAATTTTCACCTTTTAAAGATTTTTCTATTATTATTTATTTTTCTCTTTTAAATCAAATCTATACCTAAAAAATTTTAATAAGAAATAAATATAAATAAGAAATTTTTGTCATTTTTAAAATGTACTATATTATGCCTTTGTAATGTTGCATGTGTCCATCTTTTTTATCACTTTTTATAAAATTTTATTTAGTTTGTTATTTTGTTCGAGTATGACCTATAAAACACTTTTAATACAGTGTTATAACTCATTACCATGCTCCTTTAATTTTACGTTTTGATCATTAACCCCTAAAAAGTAATGATATCAATACAAAAAACCCTTAACGGGTTAAAAGTTTGTGACGCAGCACTGTACTTTATGGCTATAAGAATTAGAAATACGGGTCTTAAAAATAATGATATCAAATTTTCAGTGACGCTTTGATATTAATTAAATTATACATAGATTTTCTTATTTGAATTTGCTTTTTCCTTTTATTTATATTTACAGTGTAAACGTTATTTTCAACATAAAATAATATATAGCATTTACTCATTGATACCTTTCCATTCACATCTCTTATACTATGAAAGCATGTGTTTTAAAAGAAATTATATGAAATTCCAGTAACGCAGTGGTGTTACATTAAGTGATTTGTTTTTAAATTTCTCTGCAATTATTTTGTTTTGCATATTAAAGTATATGTGCACATTGAAATATTGCTTTTAATTTTCAAATACGCTGTCAAATATATCACTTTCATTAAGCTTATATTATGTACTGAAATATATTTATTTCAATGAATTATTCTATCTTTTGCGTCACGCCATCCAAAACTGAAAAAAATTTCACAGTTTTTTTCTTTGCATCACGATATCTATTTGCATGCATTTTCAATTTATTTGGATGAAATGACACAAAGTAAACATTTCCATATATTTTACTTACAGTTTTGGATGGCGTGACGCAAAAGATAGAATAATTCATTGAAATAAATATATTTCAGTACATAATATAAGCTTAATGAAAGTGATATATTTGACAGCGTATTTGAAAATTAAAAGCAATATTTCAATGTGCACATATACTGCAAAACAAAATAATTGCAGAGAAATTTAAAAACAAATCACTTAATGTAACACCACTGCGTTACTGGAATTTCATATAATTTCTTTTAAAACACATGCTTTCATAGTATAAGAGATGTGAATGAAAAGGTATCAATGAGTAAATGCTATATATTATTTTATGTTGAAAATAACGTTTACACTGTAAATATAAATAAAAGGAAAAAGCAAATTCAAATAAGAAAATCTATGTATAATTTAATTAATATCAAAGCGTCACTGAAAATTTGATATCATTATTTTTAAGACCCGTATTTCTAATTCTTATAGCCATAAAGTACAGTGCTGCGTCACAAACTTTTAACCCGTTAACGGTTTTTTGTATTGATTATATATACATTTATATACATTTCAAGTCTGTTATTAAGTTCAAAAAATCGTTTAAAATTATTCAGACAACATTCACCCGCAACATTTCTTAAAACTTATCAATTTTGATCAAATTTTTCTATAAAACATATTAACTTCAAAATACAACATTTGGATCGCCTAAAATTACTTATTTTTAATTTAAGTGACACAGGCAAAGATAAAGCATTAAAACTTGACTTCAGTATTCAGGAAGCCTCAAAACATGTAAATATAAAAAAAAAAACTAAGCAATGTATATTTAGCTTTAAAAAATACATTATTAACCATATGGTCATGTAGAATTAATTTCAATTCCTAAACAAATTTCCTGGACATGGTAAAATATTATAGTAAAGCACTTCCACTAACAATAAAAAACAATATTATGGCTTAAATATTGGCAGCCCTGTATATCTTCTGAAGATTATATAAACGCCACATGGTGCACATAAATATAATCCGATATTAATAACAGACGGCACAACCTGAAATACACTTCCAACGATTTTCAAGTATTGTCTTGTCGTACTATAATCTAGTTCTTTTGTGTAGCTTTGTAAACGAACAGTGAATGATTTCCATACCGTATTCAGTATGAAACATGTTTTTACGCATATAAAAAATTTAAATTCGTTTCATTTGGTTTGGTGCAGTTTATAGTTGTTAAACTCTACTTACCTACAATTTTCCCCATAGATGTAATATATATGAATTATCTTGGGTGTCCCTGTACACGAATCACTTGTTTGATCTCCACGAAAAGTTTAGTGTAGCATGCCTATATGATACACATTTAGAATACCAAGTTTGAACTTTCTGGTATTATTTTTTTCTTGAGACATGCTGATAACAGACACACAGACCAACCGCTAAAAATATAATTTTTGGATTCAGGGAACCTCAAATCGAGTAAACATAACAAAAACTCGATTACGAAAATTTGACCCCAAAACAATACTTCTCTCCCATTTACACGGGTAAAAGAAAGTAAAACTAGTATCTTGTAGCCACCACAAGACTTTTTTCTGTATTTTCCTACATAAATCCACTCAGTTCAAATAAATTAAAAAAACTGTTACTTATTAAAATTATCTGCCATGGTGAATGCAGGCAATTTTCATCTCAGAGAAAACTAACAGTAAATATCCAAAGAAACACAGTTTAACTAACATCTTAAAAAATGCATTTTCATAATGGTTATCTCATGTATCAAGTTTTGTACAATTAAATGTCATAGAAGTTGAAATATAGCATTCCCGTTCTCGGGAAAAACTGCACTATAGCAGCGCAACCTATTGGTAGATATACATCCAGATTGAATCGGCATAATGTCTCACAATGGCTTTCTCACATATCAAGTATTGTTTGATTATATGTATTAGAACCTGAAATATAATCTTCCCTTAAGCTGAGGAAATCGCTGTATAGAAGCGCCACCGGTTGAGCAATTAGTACCAAAAGTTGATTCACAATAACTTATATCAAGGTGCATCCACATATAAATATTTATACAATTTTGCACAGTAGTTCCTGAGACATAACCCTTCCTTAAACTCTGAAAATCACTGCACAGCAGCGCCACCTGTTGAGTAGTTGACCCTAAAAATTGGTAAGCACTAACATACGTCAAGATACATCTACATATACATTTTTATGCGTAGTTCCTGAGATATAGCCTTTTCTTAAACTCTGGAAATCGCTGCATAGCAGCGACTGGCAACCACTTGTTGTGTGGTTACCACCAGAAGTTGATAGGCACGAACTTATATCAAGTTGCATCTATATATGAATTTATATGTATTTTTATGAAGTAGTTCCAGAGATATAACCTTACTTTAAATTGTAGAAATCACTGCATAGTAGCACCACTATTGAGCTGTTAACACCAAAAGTTGATAGGCACTCTAATTTGTATCACGTTTCATCTAAAAATGACTTTATATGCAATTTTGTGCAGTAGTTCCTGAGATATAGCCTTCCCACAAATTGTGCATATCGCTGCATAGCAGCGCCACCTGTTGATCGGTTGACACAAACTGTCGATAGGTACTACTTTAAGTCAAGGTGCATTTACATATAAAATTATATGTAATTCTGTGCAATAGTTCCTGAGACACAGTCGCCACAAAATTTTTGTCACACACACAGAGACACATTTTCTAAAAATGGTCAAATCGTGTTGAGTTTCTCAAAACGTATAAATCGACCAAAAACCGGAAGTCAAAAATATTTACGTATCCAATACTTTCTTCTGTTGAATACAGAAGAAAGTAAATAAGAAAAGTTATGCAGAAGAAAACTGCTGAAAATTCATTATATATATATATATATATTGAAAACCTTTTCAAACATTGAATAGATGAAAACAAGAAACATTGAAAAAGATAAAACAGAAAAATTAAAAAAGAGATTGCGACTATCAAACATCCATAAATGGAAACATGCAAATTCATTACGTTTTCAAGGGAGCAGAATGAATGTTGCAACATATATATATATATTACTTTCTTCTATATTCAATAGAAGAAAGTATTGGATTCGTAAAAATTTTTGACTTCCGGTTTTCGGCGGATTTATACGTTTTGAGAGTTCTAGAACATGATTTTACCATTTTTAGAAAACGTCCGTCTATTGTTCTGTCTCTGTGTGTGTATACAACAAAAAGTTTGTGGCAATTATATCTCCTAAACTACTGCTCAGAATTGTATATAAATATATATGTAGATGCACCTTGACCTAAACTAGTGCCTATCAACTTTTAGTGTCAAACGCTCAACAGGTGTCGCTGCTATACAGCGATTTCCGCAGTTTAAGGGAAGACTATATACCAGGTTCTATAACGTACAATCGAACAAAATTTGATATATTAGAAGGTCATTATAAGCCATTATGCTGATTCAATTTGAATGCTTATTGGCCGACGGGTGGCGCTGCTAGACAGCGATTTACGCAATTTAAGGGAAGGCTATATCTCAGGAACTACTGTACATAATTGCATATAAATTTATATGTAGTAGATGCAACTTTACATAAATTAGTACCTATCACCTTTTGGTGTCAACTGCTCAACAGGTGGTGCTGCTACACAGCGATTTCTGCAATTTAAGGAAAGGCTATATCGAAAGTTCTACTGCGTATCATCAAACGAAACTTGATATGTGAGAAGGTGTTAGCATACAGAGCCCTTTATTAAGTCTCAACATCTTGAGTTTTAGCAATAAGACGTTATTAAGTATCAATCTTTTGGTCCCTTAAAGTTTCAACTGAAAACATTAAATATAACACATACTATAAAAATTAAAGTTTATATTTTCTATTAAAAAAAAATTAATCTTTCAAAAGCTTAACTTACTCTGTTTAATATTGTCTTTATTTACAGTCATAATTTTAAATCTTCCCTTTTACTTTATCTTTTAAAGTTTATTACTTTTATCATTAAAATCAAACTTCACACTACACTTCGTTTTGCACAAGTGACAATCTCCTTTTTCCCTACTTCCGGTTTTGCAGCGCTGCCGCTGCTGTTACGTAACACCTTTCCACGCGACTTCCGAAAAAGGAGGAAGTGGGCGGTGGCGACCGTCAGCTTGCTAATATAAATAGCAGGTGTTTTATGTGAGCAGTAGAATTTTTCCTTTTGTGCCTGCGTCTGTTGTTTTTCCTCTGCCACTTGTTTGATGACTTGTAAAGTATAAATTGTTTCCCTTCTATAACCAGTGATGTTTTGATAATTACTTTTTTTTTTTTCATTTTGCTACTCAGGAAAATAAACTGATTAGATGTAAAGAAATTTAAAATAGTTCTCTAAATTAATTAAATGCCGGCCATTAATATTTTTATCTATTTACATTTCCATGTTAATAATTTTCAAACTGATTAGAATATATTGAATAAAAGTTTGTTGTTTTTATCTTTCTCTCATCGTTATTTCCTTTTTTATTCTGAACATATTTTTCTTACATATGGATAGACTTATTTATTTAATGCAAAGAAATATCTACCCAGTTATGCTAATTGCAATTTAACTCTGCTAGCTGCTATGATTTACTTGGTAAACAGTACATGCTAAGTTTAACATAGGGTTATGGGCAATGTTTTTTTTTTTTGCATCTAAAGATAAATGGTTCATTTAGTGACAGATGTTATTTGAAGAGAGCGTTGACCTTCCCCCCCCCCTCCTTATCAGCAATAGAGCAGATGTTTTCCATTTGGAAAGTGGGTCACTGAATAGTGCTTGTTTATATTATTCATTTGCATCACGGATATGCTGTGAAGTGGGGGGGGGGCTGCTATTTAAGGATGAATAAAGGTTTTCCTTTTGAATTTTAAGTATAATAGCTTGTTTTTTTTACTTTGAGTATAAAATAAAATAAAAATATAATATAATTGCCGTTTTAAGTGACTTTTTTAAAATTAATTTTTGAACTTTAACTTTGTACAAGTATTAAGGAAATGTTAAGACATTATTTAAATATTGAATTAGTTTGACATTGCTTAGTTATTTCTGTTTAAATAAGTGTACAAATAAATAATTAGAAATAAATAGAAATTAAAAAAAATAATAATAATGATAAATGAAATAAATCGTTTTTATTTGGAAATAGTATATAGTTGAAAAATGGCTATGGCTTATTCAATAAATAAATTAGAAGGAGAGAATTATGAACAGTGGCAAAGTGATATTAAATTCATTCTCATGGAACGTGGAGTTTGGGGTATTGTAGAAGTAACAGATCCCAAGCCTGTTGCTCCATTAAAACCTGAGCAAGATTATGTGAATAAACTAAACAAGTGGCAAAGTAGATCAAATATAGCTTTATTGTTATTATATTTGAATATCAGTGAACATTATCGTAAAATAATTGAAAATTCAGATGATGCATTCAGTGCATGGAAATTGATTAAGGAGTTTTATAGACCTGACAGTCGGACATTCCACATTGCCATATTCAGCGAATTATGTAATTTAAGAATGAAGGAGGAAGAGTCAAATTATTTTCAGCTAGAGTTTTGAGGACTTATGATAAATTAGTATCAATAGATACAAATTTCAGTGAGAAATATGCATCATATCAACTCCTGAGATATTTAAGTCCTGAATATAATGGCATAGTACAAACAGTCCTCAGATGGACTGATGAGGAGTTTAAATTTAAAAATATTGTGGAGGCCCTAGGAGCTGAGGAAGTACGAATTAAACAAAAATCAGTTGATTATCAAATTTCTCAAGTGACTCTTCAGGATAAAAAAAGTATTGGACTGTGTTCGAGAGTGCCACTTAGAGACATTATCTGCTGGTCTTGCAAGAATAAAGGTCATTATGCCAGTTCCTGTCCTGAGAAAGGATCCCGTGGACCCAATAGGAGCCTGTACAGTCACCAACCCAGAAGGAGCAGTTACACCAGATACAGTTCTCGTTCAAGGGAAACTCAGTCACCGGATAGGAGGAGGCCAAACATGTGTGGAACCAGATCCCATGATTGCCAATCACCATCTCCACCTAGAGACAGACGGAGTTCCCCTGAACAGCGTAGAGGTCGACGAAGGTACCAGAGTCCAAGGAGAGGTAAAAATCAGTCCAAGAACTGTAAGTCAAATTTTTCTTTTTACATTAACTGTTCTTACCTTAGTGAAGAGAGTGATTCTTTTTATTGGGCGTTCGATAGTGCCGCTTCCCACCATTTTTGTAAGCAAAGATCAGCATTTATTGACTTTAAGGAAATCAATGACACTAATATGTCTTTAGCCATTGATGGCGTTAATTATCCTATTGAGGGGAAAGGGTCCATAAAGTTAAAAATTGGGCAAAGAAATATTCTTTTAAATGAGGTGATGTACTCACCAAAGTTACGTAGAAATTTATTGTCGGGTCCAAAATTTGATATTAATGGTGCTAAATTTATTGGTAAAGGGGGAATGGTGAGGATATATCAGGATGACATTCCCTTGTTTAAAGCAGTTTTAAAGATTGGAGTTTATGTAGTTTCTCCAAAAATTTTGAATAATACTAAAGAGTCTCTTTCGCAGCTTCAGTTGGTGTTGGCAGTGAGCATGAGCTCGTCAAATGGCATAAAAGGTTCGCACATATAAGTCCTTCCACAATAGTAAAATCTAGTGACGATGTAAGAGGGTTACCTGTTTTTAAATCTGATTCTGTTAAGTGTGAGGCCTGTAAATTAAATAAATATAAACATACTTCTTTTAAAGCAAGAGACTATATTCATTCAGAAGCGCCTAATATGTTACTGTATGCTGATATGTGGGGCCCTCAAAGAGTTTGTGGTCATAATGGTGAGATTTTTTCTGAGCATTATTGACGATTACTCACGGAAAGTAGCTTTATATCCAATGTGTGACAAAACCGAGGCTTTTGATATTGTGAGAAATCATATCACTCGAGTTGAAAACTTTTTGGATCATAAAGTGAAAGCTTTTAGGTCTGATAACAGCATAGAGTTTGTTAACGAATGTCTTGAGGCTTACTTCACACAAAAAGGTATTGTTCATGAACTGACCAATAAATGTACTCCTGAGCAAAATGGGGTATCAGAAAGATATAATCAAACAGTGGCTGCAAGTGCACGTATTATGCTGAATGAATCGGGTCTTCCTGCTAGTTTTTGGCCAGAGGCTATGCTCTGTTTTACTTATACTTGGAACCGAGTTCGTCATGCTAAATTAACAAAAACCCCATATAAACTTTTTGGTGGGAAAAAGCCATCAATTCGACATCTCAAACCTTTTGGTATTGTGGCTTACATAGGTATCCCAAAACAAAAATTGGGAAAACTAGACCCTCGTGCGAAGAATGGCTACTCTGTTGGTTATGCCTTCCATACGAAGGGATATAGAATTTGGGTACCAGATGACAACAGAATACTTGAAACTATAAATGTCTCATTCGAAGATCAGTTGTATAAGGACTGTGTAAAAGGAGCAGTGCTGGAGCCCATTATGCATAGTACTTTTCAAACAAACTATCAACCTGGTTGTTCGAGTAGTTCTGACGATGAAGATGATTTCGTTGATATAAGTTCCGAAACCCATCGCGAACACTCTACAAGTAGTGATGATTCACATGAATCATCTGATAGTGAAGATGAGACTGTTTTAAGATCTGTTAACTGGATTAGAAAACCTGTTCATAGGCGTGATGGTTCCAGGGTAGATGTCTATTATTTTGAGGAAGGTAAAACAAAAAGATTGAAATCTTTCAATGACGTCCAGAAATATTGTATTAAACATAAAATTTAAGTTTGAACCAGAATTGTTTAATTTTAGAGGCGGTGATCTGTATAAGGGCAAGGTTAAAAGTAAATTGGATGCTGAGGAAACTGAAAGTGAGCTTTCTACTAGTTATGGTACAAGTAGTTGACTAGAAATGATAGCTATCCCGAACACTTATAAGCAGGCTTTGAATTCTGATCAGAAAGTCCACTGGCAAGAAGCCATGGAAAAAGAAATGAGTGTTATATCTGTACTGATAAGTATAAAGGATTTAAGTCCAAAAATGTCGATTTTGAGTTAAGTACATAGTCAGACTCATAAAAAAATTCTCTATCGATTGGTATAAAGGATTTAAATCCATGTCATTTAGTCTTTGAGAAAATCCATTGGTAAAAAAAGATTCAAATCAGAAATTTAGCATTAACCTTTGATATAAATATTTAATTCAATTTTTTCCGTTTATTAAATGAAGATTGACAATCACTGAATGGTATAAAGCGTATAAACCAACATAATCCCTTTTTCCTAATCGATTCTGCTGATTTGTTTTAGTTAGCTTAACTTTATTTTTCATCTCCTGAAAAATCAAGAAAATGGACTTAAATCCTTTATACTTATCAGTACAGATATATGATAGAGAAGTTTGGCACCTGGTTGATCCACCACCTAATGTGACTCCAATTGGATGCCGTTGGGTCTTTGCAGTCAAACGTGATGATTTAGGAAGGATTGCGAGGTTTAAAGCAAGATTTAGTTGCTCAGGGGTACAAACAGGTGAGAAGTGAGTCCTACGAAGACTCATTCTCTCCAGTGATAACTTTCTCCCTCGTTAGATTCTTCTTCTCACTTTTGGTATCTTTAAATGGCTGGATTCACACGCAGTGTGATGTGACAGGCACCTACCTATATGCACCTTTAAAAGAGAATGTGTATATGAATCAGCCACCAGGTTTTGTTGTTCGGGGTAGTGAGTCTAAAGTATGTAAACTGGATAGAACTCTTTATGGATTGTATCAGTCCGGAAGAGAGTGGTTTTATGAGTTTCATTCTGTTCTGTTGGATATAGGTTTTGTTAAGTTTTTACAACCGAACTGTGCATATTATTTTAGTAATAGTATAGTTTTAATTCTTTATGTTGATGATTTCGTAATTTTTGGCAGAACTCAGAAAATTGTGGACAATATAATAATAACTTTAAGTAGACAATTTGATATTAAAGTCTCTTAGGGTGTACAAGAAAATTACTTGGTGTTGAATTTGAAGATGATGATGATGGGGAAGTTTATATTCACCAAAGTTCTTATATAGGTGAAGTGTATGAGAAATTTAAAAGTTTTCATATCCCCATAACATCGTTACCGATTAGTTAAGGGACTGTGTACTCTAAACAATCTTGTCCTAAGACTGAAGCTGAGAAAAATGAAACGTCAAATTATCCTTACAGAAGCATACTTGGTTGTTTATCATATATAGCCAATAGAACCAAACCAGATATTTCGTATGCCACAAATATACTCAGTCAGTTTCAAGAAAACACAGGAATGCCTCACTGACATGGTTTACTTAAGTTGCTCGGATATGTTGTACATACTAAAAATTTAAAATTAAACCTTACATGTAATAAACCTCAAATTATTGTTTACTCAGATGCAGATTATGCAGCCAATAATGATGACCGTACGTCACTCAGTGGCCAGTTAGTCTTGTTAGGTAACTCCCCCATAAGTTGGCGTATCTTTAAAGAAAAGAGCGTATCTTTGTCGACAATGCAGGCAGAGTTTGTTGCAATGACAGAGGCCGCACGAGAATTGACATGGTTTGATAACATCTTATGTGATAAGTGTTATGATAAAGGTATTATTTCAGGTAGTAAAGTTGATTCAATTTTGTATGCAGACAATATGGCAGCCATTAATTTTGTAAGATCGAAAACTATCGGACGAAACATATAGACGTTAGGCTTTTCTTTATCAGGAATCTTGTTTATGAGGATAAATTTAAATTAAATTTTGTAAGAAGTAAAGATAATGTCTCTGATGCCTTCACCAAAATTCAATTACAAAAGTTTGTTAACACTGTATTTGCATCATAATCTTGAATGTATTAATATATATAATTATTTGAATTTCAGAAATTATTGTATGTGCACATCGCTATACCGGGTGATTCAAAATAGATGTTACAGCGATTATCTCGTAAACTAAGAAAGATAGAAACAAACTTCCAATTACAAAATTGATGCAAATTAAGAGTAGATTTCAGATATGGCATTCTTTTGTACAAGGGGCTGTATACATATTAAATACGAAATTTAATTTTTATACGGCCCCTCCTATCATATGACTTATATTTAGAAAAATATTCTCCTCGCTCTAACAATCAAAATAAAAAAAAAATCATCTCTCTAAGTCAAAATCTCGCTGAGTTATTGCAATTTGAAAATTCTAGCATTTTTCGCCAAGTCTTAAGGGGTTGTATCAAAAGTGAATTACTATTGCTTTTGTAATAAGGCACACGTTGATCAGCGTTTGGGGGGGGGGGGGAAGAAAAAGAAATCATTCAGGGAAAGACGGCTATTTTAACCTGTTATGTCTCCTTTTCCCTAGTGAATACACAAGAGAATACTCATTGATAATTTAACAAATAAAATTTATGAATAATTTATGTACTGAAAGGGAATTTTCAAATTCATTTTTCTTTCTTTATACATTCTCTTACTCATGTACACGGTGTAGAGAAAGAATTGTTTTTGAGTCAAATTTCCGAAAATTAGCTTTTGTTATATTTGCACGTTTTCAGATCCTCTGAATTCAAAAATCATGTTTTTAGTGGTTGGTCTCTCTCTCTGTGTGTGTGTGTGTGTGTCTATGTGTTATTAGAATATCTCAAGAACAAATAGTAGCAGAAAATCCAATTCGACATTCTAAATCCGTATCATATTGCGGTGCTACACTAAAGTATTCGTTATGATCAGACAATTGTTTGTTTACAGGGTCATCCAAAAGAATTCAAATACATTACGTCTGTGAGCGAAATTTCTCATATGTACAGTGTGACATGTACAGACTGCCTTAAACAAAATGAAAAGAACAAATTTTTTATACGCATAAAAGCATGTTTTATGTAGATTGTGGTATAGCAACCATTCATCATTCATTTACAGGGTTACCCAGAGTATTTCGATATATTGGAGCTATACTTGGGAATTGCTGGAAGTGTATTTCATTTTGTGCTACTTGTTTTACATATAACACTAAATTTACGTACACAAAGTCATGTGTATATAGTTTATAGACAATATACAGGGCTACCCAAAATTAAGGTAAACATTTTTTATTATTATTATTAAATGTAATTGGTGTAAGTGTTTGCTGCATTTTTTTTTCGAAGAACCCTGCTGATACAGAACGCAAAATTAATTTCTCATACCCATACTGTAAACAAAGTAGCTTTTGGAGAGCGATTTTTTTTCTGTATAATATGACATTTTGAGGCCTCCTGAATACGGAAGGTAAATTTTTATTCGTTGATCTGTATATATATGAATTATCAGCATAATTTAACAACAAATAATCTGGTGTGCCACTCACACGAATTTCTATTACCCTGAAATTTAATACCATAAATACAGGTTGGAAATTAAGAGGTAACATAAAGAGTACTGTTATGTAAACCTACGTTAAAATAATTCAAATTAGGCTTCGGAAGAGTTTTAATGATAATTAGTTCTGTGTGAGGGGGATCTCCGGAAATTATTCGTTTCCTGAAATTATTCGACGCAGGCAATGATCAAACATTAAAAAATATGGCTTTGGTAATAAGGAAGCCTTAAAACGTGTAAATACACAAAACACAAGCGATGCATATTTAGCTTAAAAACATACATTATTTATCATATGTCTATGAGGAATTCATTTCCATTCCTGAGCAGTTTTCCTGGACATGGTAAAATATTATAGTAAAGCACTTTCACTAACAATAAAAAAGAATATTATAGCTTAAATATTTGCAACCCTGTATATCTTTTGAAGAATATGTACAAACCACAAAGTGCACCTAAATATAAACCTATAGTAATAATATACGGCACAACCTAAAATGCACTTCCATCAATTTTCCGCTATTGTCGCATTATAATCTAGTTATTTTGTGTAGCCCTGTAAATGAACAGTGAATGATTTCCCTGCCATATTCTACATGAGGCATGTTTTTATGCATATAAAAAATATATATTCATTCATTTGGTTTAGTGCAGTCTATAGGTGTTAAACTCTACTTACCTGCAATTTTCCCCATAGACGTAATGTATTTGAATATCCTTGACTGTCTCTGTACACGAACTATTTGCTTCATCTCAATGAAAAGCTTAGTGTAGCATCCCTATATGATACATATTTAAAATACCAAGTTTGGAATGTCTGCTGCTATTTGTTCTTGAGATAAACTGATAACAGACAGACAGACACACACAGAGACACCACTAAAAACACGATTTTCATATTCAGGACGCCTCAAAACATCTAAATATGACAAAAACTTACTTTCGAAAATTTGGCCCAAAAACAATACTTTCTCTACCTTATGGGTATGAGAAAGTTATAAGTACAGGAAATGCGAATTTGGTACTTTGGATTCCATATCTAGTTGCCACTTGAAAAGTTGATGAAGGTTTGCAAGTTTCAAGGAAATTCATAACAGACGTGATTTTTGTTTTGATAAGTATAGGCACTATAATTAAACGGGGGTTGAGAAGGGCGGTAACCCCCTGGCATAGAATTATACATCCATACCATATCATATTCTATACAAATCATTATTTTAGAATATTAATAATAAATATAAATTTCCTTATGATTTTTACAGTATAAAGTTATTTAAATGTAATTCATAAGAATATCTGTCCCAAAACGCAATACATTGGCATCTTTTGTGCGTTCCTGTACATAAACCATTTGTAAAGAATCAATTAATGCCATTTTAAATAGGGAATATCATATAGTAAACCTGAATAACATATATCATTTCTGAAAATATTTACAGACGCTGGGGGCGGGCAGACGGACAGATGGACAGTCAGACAAAAAAAAATGCAAATTGAAATCTTATTTACAGTTAAAAATTGTTAGAAGATGTTTAATGTAAACGAAAATACAATTCCAGCAAATGTCCAATAATAACCCTTAACGTAACTGAATATTTTTGCGTGCCCTGTAAATCTAATGTTAGTCGTACTGTACAGTATAGAAAGCATTCTTTTGTGCATATGAATAACATATTTCAATTTCATTAAGATTTATGCAAAGTAATTAAATTTTGGTTTATAGAAATATCTTCACATAGAACGCAATGCTTTGGAATACTTTCGGGTGTCCCTGTATACAAACCAGTGATGGTGTTTACTCCATTTTCTATAGAAAATATCCGATAGAAAACTATAATAACGTATTTCAATTTTATTAATATATGCATAAATTAAAGGTATTAAAATATGGTTTATAAAAATACCTCTCATAGAACATAGTGCTTTGGAATACTTTCGGGTGTCCCTGTGCACAAGCTAGCAGATGTATTCATTCCATTTTCAATAAGGAACATCCGATAGTGACCTCAAATAACATATATCAGTTTCAGGTTTTTGCGGCGCTGCCGCTTTTCTTACGTAACACCTTTCCACGCAACTTCCGAAAGAGGAGGAAGTGGGCGGTGGCGTCCGTCAGCTTGCTAATATAAATAGCAGGTATTTTATGCGAGTAGTGGAATTTTTCCTTTTGTGCCGGCGTCTGTTGTTTTTCCTCTGCCACTTGTTTGATGACTTGTTAAGTATAAATTGTTTCCCTTCTATAACCAGTGATGTTTTGATAGTTACTTTTTTTTTTTCACTTTGCCACTCAGGAAAATAAATTGATTAGATGTAAAGAAATTTAAAATAGTTCTCTAAATTAATTAAATGCCGGCCATTAATATTTTTATCTATTTACATTTCCATGTTAATAATTTTCAAACTGATTAGACTATATTGAATAAAAGTTTGTTGTTTTTATCTTAAACTCTCATCGTTATTTCCTTTTTTATTCTGAACATGTTTTTCTTACATATGGATAGACTTATTTATTTAATGCAAAGAAATATCTACCCAGTTACGCTAATTGCAATTTAACTCTGCTAGCTGCTATCATTTACTTGGTAAACAGTACCTGCTAAGTTTAACAGAAGGTCCTTATGCTGCTTCAAGTTGGATGCTTCTCGGATAATATATGAAGCTACTATACTGGAAATTTTCTCGATAACGGGAAGGCTATATCTTAACTTGTATGGCATATAACTGACAAAACTTGATATGTGAAATAACCATAATAAAAACTCATTTTTTAAGATGTTATTTTTAGACAATAAAACTGTCTTTCTTTGGATATTTAGTATTAGTTTTTTGTAAGATGAAAATCATTTTCATTATCATGTTAGATAATATTAATAAATAATAGTTTTAATAAATTATTTGCCCTCAGTGAATTTTTACAAGAAAATATAGGAAAAAGTATTGTGGTGGCCACAACATACTAGTTTTTTAATTAAAGGAAATGAATTGCAGTAATCTATATCTATAAAAGAAGATCTCCTGACTGACTTGGTTGCTCACTCAGAAATGCCCAGTCAAACTAATGGAGATACAGATGTGGAATTTTATGAGATTATTTCTTTAGTGACGTGATTTAAGAAGCTTTTTTTTTCCTTTTTTTAAGTTTTCCCTCAAACGGAGGAGCAAAAGTTGTTTCTCGCATTTCCCACTATATCTCAACCAAAGAAAACACACACACAAAAAAGAAAAAAAAAGCACCCCTGTTCTAAATTAGTCTTAAAACAAAAATTAGTTCGGGAATAGTGTTATTTTATGATAATAATAAATGATAAGCTAGATAATGTTATTTTACGAAAAATCAAAGAAAAAACCCTTTATGCCTATCTTTTTGTAGGGTGTAGGTATTGCCCTTTTGCATAATTTTTATTTTTTCATAATATCTGCATTTTGGAAAACTGTATTTGAATATGTATATTTAAAGTAGAAGGGAAAATTCATACTACAATTTTCTTTTTTGGTCATTTCATATCTTTTTGTTATATGATTTGATACAGAACACAGAATACGCAGATGATACCTTTTACTTCTTTATTTCATGACTACAAGTTCTATTTACACATTTACAGATATATACAAAAACATAGACAACATATACATAGATGGATAGCTTACAATCGATTGTTTTATTTCACTTAAAATATAGCGCTCTCTGATGGATACTACAGGTCATATTATTAGATGTGTGATGAAATTAAAATAAAATCCATGAGCTTCAGGATGTAAAATCCACACTCGCCTATTGTTAGGTGTTATCTAAAAATAATAATTTGTCAAATTACTTGTTATGTTAACTAATAGTAATAACTGTTATATTGCTTGATGTTGTCTCTGGCTAATAAGAGAAATAAATAATTTTCTTACTATTACTGAGGAGGTCGTACTGTAGAGGTCGACGAAGGTACCAGAGTCCAAGGAGAGGTAAAAATCAGTCCAAGAACTGTAAGTCAAATTTTTCTTTTTACATTAACTGTTCTTACCTTAGTGAAGAGAGTGATTCTTTTTATTGGGCGTTCGATAGTGCCGCTTCCCACCATTTTTGTAAGCAAAGATCAGCATTTATTGACTTTAAGGAAATCAATGACACTAATATGTCTTTAGCCATTGATGGCGTTAATTATCCTATTGAGGGGAAAGGGTCCATAAAGTTAAAAATTGGGCAAAGAAATATTCTTTTAAATGAGGTGATGTACTCACCAAAGTTACGTAGAAATTTATTGTCGGGTCCAAAATTTGATATTAATGGTGCTAAATTTATTGGTAAAGGGGGAATGGTGAGGATATATCAGGATGACATTCCCTTGTTTAAAGCAGTTTTAAAGAATGGAGTTTATGTAGTTTCTCCAAAAATTTTGAATAGTACTAAAGAGTCTCTTTCGCAGCTTCAGTTGGTGTTGGCAGTGAGCATGAGCTCGTCAAATGGCATAAAAGGTTCGCACATATAAGTCCTTCCACAATAGTAAAATCTAGTGACGATGTAAGAGGGTTACCTGTTTTTAAATCTGATTCTGTTAAGTGTGAGGCCTGTAAATTAAATAAATATAAACATACTTCTTTTAAAGCAAGAGACTATATTCATTCAGAAGCGCCTAATATGTTACTGTATGCTGATATGTGGGGCCCTCAAAGAGTTTGTGGTCATAATGGTGAGATTTTTTCTGAGCATTATTGACGATTACTCACGGAAAGTAGCTTTATATCCAATGTGTGACAAAACCGAGGCTTTTGATATTGTGAGAAATCATATCACTCGAGTTGAAAACTTTTTGGATCATAAAGTGAAAGCTTTTAGGTCTGATAACAGCATAGAGTTTGTTAACGAATGTCTTGAGGCTTACTTCACACAAAAAGGTATTGTTCATGAACTGACCAATAAATGTACTCCTGAGCAAAATGGGGTATCAGAAAGATATAATCAAACAGTGGCTGCAAGTGCACGTATTATGCTGAATGAATCGGGTCTTCCTGCTAGTTTTTGGCCAGAGGCTATGCTCTGTTTTACTTATACTTGGAACCGAGTTCGTCATGCTAAATTAACAAAAACCCCATATAAACTTTTTGGTGGGAAAAAGCCATCAATTCGACATCTCAAACCTTTTGGTATTGTGGCTTACATAGGTATCCCAAAACAAAAATTGGGAAAACTAGACCCTCGTGCGAAGAATGGCTACTCTGTTGGTTATGCCTTCCATACGAAGGGATATAGAATTTGGGTACCAGATGACAACAGAATACTTGAAACTATAAATGTCTCATTCGAAGATCAGTTGTATAAGGACTGTGTAAAAGGAGCAGTGCTGGAGCCCATTATGCATAGTACTTTTCAAACAAACTATCAACCTGGTTGTTCGAGTAGTTCTGACGATGAAGATGATTTCGTTGATATAAGTTCCGAAACCCATCGCGAACACTCTACAAGTAGTGATGATTCACATGAATCATCTGATAGTGAAGATGAGACTGTTTTAAGATCTGTTAACTGGATTAGAAAACCTGTTCATAGGCGTGATGGTTCCAGGGTAGATGTCTATTATTTTGAGGAAGGTAAAACAAAAAGATTGAAATCTTTCAATGACGTCCAGAAATATTGTATTAAACATAAAATTTAAGTTTGAACCAGAATTGTTTAATTTTAGAGGCGGTGATCTGTATAAGGGCAAGGTTAAAAGTAAATTGGATGCTGAGGAAACTGAAAGTGAGCTTTCTACTAGTTATGGTACAAGTAGTTGACTAGAAATGATAGCTATCCCGAACACTTATAAGCAGGCTTTGAATTCTGATCAGAAAGTCCACTGGCAAGAAGCCATGGAAAAAGAAATGAGTGTTATATCTGTACTGATAAGTATAAAGGATTTAAGTCCAAAAATGTCGATTTTGAGTTAAGTACATAGTCAGACTCATAAAAAAATTCTCTATCGATTGGTATAAAGGATTTAAATCCATGTCATTTAGTCTTTGAGAAAATCCATTGGTAAAAAAAGATTCAAATCAGAAATTTAGCATTAACCTTTGATATAAATATTTAATTCAATTTTTTCCGTTTATTAAATGAAGATTGACAATCACTGAATGGTATAAAGCGTATAAACCAACATAATCCCTTTTTCCTAATCGATTCTGCTGATTTGTTTTAGTTAGCTTAACTTTATTTTTCATCTCCTGAAAAATCAAGAAAATGGACTTAAATCCTTTATACTTATCAGTACAGATATATGATAGAGAAGTTTGGCACCTGGTTGATCCACCACCTAATGTGACTCCAATTGGATGCCGTTGGGTCTTTGCAGTCAAACGTGATGATTTAGGAAGGATTGCGAGGTTTAAAGCAAGATTTAGTTGCTCAGGGGTACAAACAGGTGAGAAGTGAGTCCTACGAAGACTCATTCTCTCCAGTGATAACTTTCTCCCTCGTTAGATTCTTCTTCTCACTTTTGGTATCTTTAAATGGCTGGATTCACACGCAGTGTGATGTGACAGGCACCTACCTATATGCACCTTTAAAAGAGAATGTGTATATGAATCAGCCACCAGGTTTTGTTGTTCGGGGTAGTGAGTCTAAAGTATGTAAACTGGATAGAACTCTTTATGGATTGTATCAGTCCGGAAGAGAGTGGTTTTATGAGTTTCATTCTGTTCTGTTGGATATAGGTTTTGTTAAGTTTTTACAACCGAACTGTGCATATTATTTTAGTAATAGTATAGTTTTAATTCTTTATGTTGATGATTTCGTAATTTTTGGCAGAACTCAGAAAATTGTGGACAATATAATAATAACTTTAAGTAGACAATTTGATATTAAAGTCTCTTAGGGTGTACAAGAAAATTACTTGGTGTTGAATTTGAAGATGATGATGATGGGGAAGTTTATATTCACCAAAGTTCTTATATAGGTGAAGTGTATGAGAAATTTAAAAGTTTTCATATCCCCATAACATCGTTACCGATTAGTAAAGGGACTGTGTACTCTAAACAATCTTGTCCTAAGACTGAAGCTGAGAAAAATGAAACGTCAAATTATCCTTACAGAAGCATACTTGGTTGTTTATCATATATAGCCAATAGAACCAAACCAGATATTTCGTATGCCACAAATATACTCAGTCAGTTTCAAGAAAACACAGGAATGCCTCACTGACATGGTTTACTTAAGTTGCTCGGATATGTTGTACATACTAAAAATTTAAAATTAAACCTTACATGTAATAAACCTCAAATTATTGTTTACTCAGATGCAGATTATGCAGCCAATAATGATGACCGTACGTCACTCAGTGGCCAGTTAGTCTTGTTAGGTAACTCCCCCATAAGTTGGCGTATCTTTAAAGAAAAGAGCGTATCTTTGTCGACAATGCAGGCAGAGTTTGTTGCAATGACAGAGGCCGCACGAGAATTGACATGGTTTGATAACATCTTATGTGATAAGTGTTATGATAAAGGTATTATTTCAGGTAGTAAAGTTGATTCAATTTTGTATGCAGACAATATGGCAGCCATTAATTTTGTAAGATCGAAAACTATCGGACGAAACATATAGACGTTAGGCTTTTCTTTATCAGGAATCTTGTTTATGAGGATAAATTTAAATTAAATTTTGTAAGAAGTAAAGATAATGTCTCTGATGCCTTCACCAAAATTCAATTACAAAAGTTTGTTAACACTGTATTTGCATCATAATCTTGAATGTATTAATATATATAATTATTTGAATTTCAGAAATTATTGTATGTGCACATCGCTATACCGGGTGATTCAAAATAGATGTTACAGCGATTATCTCGTAAACTAAGAAAGATAGAAACAAACTTCCAATTACAAAATTGATGCAAATTAAGAGTAGATTTCAGATATGGCATTCTTTTGTACAAGGGGCTGTATACATATTAAATACGAAATTTAATTTTTATACGGCCCCTCCTATCATATGACTTATATTTAGAAAAATATTCTCCTCGCTCTAACAATCAAAATAAAAAAAAAATCATCTCTCTAAGTCAAAATCTCGCTGAGTTATTGCAATTTGAAAATTCTAGCATTTTTCGCCAAGTCTTAAGGGGTTGTATCAAAAGTGAATTACTATTGCTTTTGTAATAAGGCACACGTTGATCAGCGTTTGGGGGGGGGGGGAAGAAAAAGAAATCATTCAGGGAAAGACGGCTATTTTAACCTGTTATGTCTCCTTTTCCCTAGTGAATACACAAGAGAATACTCATTGATAATTTAACAAATAAAATTTATGAATAATTTATGTACTGAAAGGGAATTTTCAAATTCATTTTTCTTTCTTTATACATTCTCTTACTCATGTACACGGTGTAGAAAAAAAATTGTTTTTGAGTCAAATTTCCGAAAATTAGCTTTTGTTATATTTGCACGTTTACAGATCCTCTGAATTCAAAAATCATGTTTTTAGTGGTTGGTCTCTCTCTCTCTGTGTGTGTGTGTGTGTCTATGTGTTATTAGAATATCTCAAGAACAAATAGTAGCAGAAAATCCAATTCGACATTCTAAATCCGTATCATATTGCGGTGCTACACTAAAGTATTCGTTATGATCAGACAATTGTTTGTTTACAGGGTCATCCAAAAGAATTCAAATACATTACGTCTGTGAGCGAAATTTCTCATATGTACAGTGTGACATGTACAGACTGCCTTAAACAAAATGAAAAGAACAAATTTTTTATACGCATAAAAGCATGTTTTATGTAGATTGTGGTATAGCAACCATTCATCATTCATTTACAGGGTTACCCAGAGTATTTCGATATATTGGAGCTATACTTGGGAATTGCTGGAAGTGTATTTCATTTTGTGCTACTTGTTTTACATATAACACTAAATTTACGTACACAAAGTCATGTGTATATAGTTTATAGACAATATACAGGGCTACCCAAAATTAAGGTAAACATTTTTTATTATTATTATTAAATGTAATTGGTGTAAGTGTTTGCTGCATTTTTTTTTCGAAGAACCCTGCTGATACAGAACGCAAAATTAATTTCTCATACCCATACTGTAAACAAAGTAGCTTTTGGAGAGCGATTTTTTTTCTGTATAATATGACATTTTGAGGCCTCCTGAATACGGAAGGTAAATTTTTATTCGTTGATCTGTATATATATGAATTATCAGCATAATTTAACAACAAATAATCTGGTGTGCCACTCACACGAATTTCTATTACCCTGAAATTTAATACCATAAATACAGGTTGGAAATTAAGAGGTAACATAAAGAGTACTGTTATGTAAACCTACGTTAAAATAATTCAAATTAGGCTTCGGAAGAGTTTTAATGATAATTAGTTCTGTGTGAGGGGGATCTCCGGAAATTATTCGTTTCCTGAAATTATTCGACGCAGGCAATGATCAAACATTAAAAAATATGGCTTTGGTAATAAGGAAGCCTTAAAACGTGTAAATACACAAAACACAAGCGATGCATATTTAGCTTAAAAACATACATTATTTATCATATGTCTATGAGGAATTCATTTCCATTCCTGAGCAGTTTTCCTGGACATGGTAAAATATTATAGTAAAGCACTTTCACTAACAATAAAAAAGAATATTATAGCTTAAATATTTGCAACCCTGTATATCTTTTGAAGAATATGTACAAACCACAAAGTGCACCTAAATATAAACCTATAGTAATAATATACGGCACAACCTAAAATGCACTTCCATCAATTTTCCGCTATTGTCGCATTATAATCTAGTTATTTTGTGTAGCCCTGTAAATGAACAGTGAATGATTTCCCTGCCATATTCTACATGAGGCATGTTTTTATGCATATAAAAAATATATATTCATTCATTTGGTTTAGTGCAGTCTATAGGTGTTAAACTCTACTTACCTGCAATTTTCCCCATAGACGTAATGTATTTGAATATCCTTGACTGTCTCTGTACACGAACTATTTGCTTCATCTCAATGAAAAGCTTAGTGTAGCATCCCTATATGATACATATTTAAAATACCAAGTTTGGAATGTCTGCTGCTATTTGTTCTTGAGATAAACTGATAACAGACAGACAGACACACACAGAGACACCACTAAAAACACGATTTTCATATTCAGGACGCCTCAAAACATCTAAATATGACAAAAACTTACTTTCGAAAATTTGGCCCAAAAACAATACTTTCTCTACCTTATGGGTATGAGAAAGTTATAAGTACAGGAAATGCGAATTTGGTACTTTGGATTCCATATCTAGTTGCCACTTGAAAAGTTGATGAAGGTTTGCAAGTTTCAAGGAAATTCATAACAGACGTGATTTTTGTTTTGATAAGTATAGGCACTATAATTAAACGGGGGTTGAGAAGGGCGGTAACCCCCTGGCATAGAATTATACATCCATACCATATCATATTCTATACAAATCATTATTTTAGAATATTAATAATAAATATAAATTTCCTTATGATTTTTACAGTATAAAGTTATTTAAATGTAATTCATAAGAATATCTGTCCCAAAACGCAATACATTGGCATCTTTTGTGCGTTCCTGTACATAAACCATTTGTAAAGAATCAATTAATGCCATTTTAAATAGGGAATATCATATAGTAAACCTGAATAACATATATCATTTCTGAAAATATTTACAGACGCTGGGGGCGGGCAGACGGACAGATGGACAGTCAGACAAAAAAAAATGCAAATTGAAATCTTATTTACAGTTAAAAATTGTTAGAAGATGTTTAATGTAAACGAAAATACAATTCCAGCAAATGTCCAATAATAACCCTTAACGTAACTGAATATTTTTGCGTGCCCTGTAAATCTAATGTTAGTCGTACTGTACAGTATAGAAAGCATTCTTTTGTGCATATGAATAACATATTTCAATTTCATTAAGATTTATGCAAAGTAATTAAATTTTGGTTTATAGAAATATCTTCACATAGAACGCAATGCTTTGGAATACTTTCGGGTGTCCCTGTATACAAACCAGTGATGGTGTTTACTCCATTTTCTATAGAAAATATCCGATAGAAAACTATAATAACGTATTTCAATTTTATTAATATATGCATAAATTAAAGGTATTAAAATATGGTTTATAAAAATACCTCTCATAGAACATAGTGCTTTGGAATACTTTCGGGTGTCCCTGTGCACAAGCTAGCAGATGTATTCATTCCATTTTCAATAAGGAACATCCGATAGTGACCTCAAATAACATATATCAGTTTCAGGTTTTTGCGGCGCTGCCGCTTTTCTTACGTAACACCTTTCCACGCAACTTCCGAAAGAGGAGGAAGTGGGCGGTGGCGTCCGTCAGCTTGCTAATATAAATAGCAGGTATTTTATGCGAGTAGTGGAATTTTTCCTTTTGTGCCGGCGTCTGTTGTTTTTCCTCTGCCACTTGTTTGATGACTTGTTAAGTATAAATTGTTTCCCTTCTATAACCAGTGATGTTTTGATAGTTACTTTTTTTTTTTCACTTTGCCACTCAGGAAAATAAATTGATTAGATGTAAAGAAATTTAAAATAGTTCTCTAAATTAATTAAATGCCGGCCATTAATATTTTTATCTATTTACATTTCCATGTTAATAATTTTCAAACTGATTAGACTATATTGAATAAAAGTTTGTTGTTTTTATCTTAAACTCTCATCGTTATTTCCTTTTTTATTCTGAACATGTTTTTTTACATATGGATAGACTTATTTATTTAATGCAAAGAAATATCTACCCAGTTACGCTAATTGCAATTTAACTCTGCTAGCTGCTATCATTTACTTGGTAAACAGTACCTGCTAAGTTTAACAGAAGGTCCTTATGCTGCTTCAAGTTGGATGCTTCTCGGATAATATATGAAGCTACTATACTGGAAATTTTCTCGATAACGGGAAGACTATATCTTAACTTGTATGGCATATAACTGACAAAACTTGATATGTGAAATAACCATAATAAAAACTCATTTTTTAAGATGTTATTTTTAGACAATAAAACTGTCTTTCTTTGGATATTTAGTATTAGTTTTTTGTAAGATGAAAATCATTTTCATTATCATGTTAGATAATATTAATAAATAATAGTTTTAATAAATTATTTGCCCTCAGTGAATTTTTACAAGAAAATATAGGAAAAAGTATTGTGGTGGCCACAACATACTAGTTTTTTAATTAAAGGAAATGAATTGCAGTAATCTATATCTATAAAAGAAGATCTCCTGACTGACTTGGTTGCTCACTCAGAAATGCCCAGTCAAACTAATGGAGATACAGATGTGGAATTTTATGAGATTATTTCTTTAGTGACGTGATTTAAGAAGCTTTTTTTTTCCTTTTTTTAAGTTTTCCCTCAAACGGAGGAGCAAAAGTTGTTTCTCGCATTTCCCACTATATCTCAACCAAAGAAAACACACACACAAAAAAGAAAAAAAAAGCACCCCTGTTCTAAATTAGTCTTAAAACAAAAATTAGTTCGGGAATAGTGTTATTTTATGATAATAATAAATGATAAGCTAGATAATGTTATTTTACGAAAAATCAAAGAAAAAACCCTTTATGCCTATCTTTTTGTAGGGTGTAGGTATTGCCCTTTTGCATAATTTTTATTTTTTCATAATATCTGCATTTTGGAAAACTGTATTTGAATATGTATATTTAAAGTAGAAGGGAAAATTCATACTACAATTTTCTTTTTTGGTCATTTCATATCTTTTTGTTATATGATTTGATACAGAACACAGAATACGCAGATGATACCTTTTACTTCTTTATTTCATGACTACAAGTTCTATTTACACATTTACAGATATATACAAAAACATAGACAACATATACATAGATGGATAGCTTACAATCGATTGTTTTATTTCACTTAAAATATAGCGCTCTCTGATGGATACTACAGGTCATATTATTAGATGTGTGATGAAATTAAAATAAAATCCATGAGCTTCAGGATGTAAAATCCACACTCGCCTATTGTTAGGTGTTATCTAAAAATAATAATTTGTCAAATTACTTGTTATGTTAACTAATAGTAATAACTGTTATATTGCTTGATGTTGTCTCTGGCTAATAAGAGAAATAAATAATTTTCTTACTATTACTGAGGAGGTCGTACTGTAGAGGTCGACGAAGGTACCAGAGTCCAAGGAGAGGTAAAAATCAGTCCAAGAACTGTAAGTCAAATTTTTCTTTTTACATTAACTGTTCTTACCTTAGTGAAGAGAGTGATTCTTTTTATTGGGCGTTCGATAGTGCCGCTTCCCACCATTTTTGTAAGCAAAGATCAGCATTTATTGACTTTAAGGAAATCAATGACACTAATATGTCTTTAGCCATTGATGGCGTTAATTATCCTATTGAGGGGAAAGGGTCCATAAAGTTAAAAATTGGGCAAAGAAATATTCTTTTAAATGAGGTGATGTACTCACCAAAGTTACGTAGAAATTTATTGTCGGGTCCAAAATTTGATATTAATGGTGCTAAATTTATTGGTAAAGGGGGAATGGTGAGGATATATCAGGATGACATTCCCTTGTTTAAAGCAGTTTTAAAGAATGGAGTTTATGTAGTTTCTCCAAAAATTTTGAATAGTACTAAAGAGTCTCTTTCGCAGCTTCAGTTGGTGTTGGCAGTGAGCATGAGCTCGTCAAATGGCATAAAAGGTTCGCACATATAAGTCCTTCCACAATAGTAAAATCTAGTGACGATGTAAGAGGGTTACCTGTTTTTAAATCTGATTCTGTTAAGTGTGAGGCCTGTAAATTAAATAAATATAAACATACTTCTTTTAAAGCAAGAGACTATATTCATTCAGAAGCGCCTAATATGTTACTGTATGCTGATATGTGGGGCCCTCAAAGAGTTTGTGGTCATAATGGTGAGATTTTTTCTGAGCATTATTGACGATTACTCACGGAAAGTAGCTTTATATCCAATGTGTGACAAAACCGAGGCTTTTGATATTGTGAGAAATCATATCACTCGAGTTGAAAACTTTTTGGATCATAAAGTGAAAGCTTTTAGGTCTGATAACAGCATAGAGTTTGTTAACGAATGTCTTGAGGCTTACTTCACACAAAAAGGTATTGTTCATGAACTGACCAATAAATGTACTCCTGAGCAAAATGGGGTATCAGAAAGATATAATCAAACAGTGGCTGCAAGTGCACGTATTATGCTGAATGAATCGGGTCTTCCTGCTAGTTTTTGGCCAGAGGCTATGCTCTGTTTTACTTATACTTGGAACCGAGTTCGTCATGCTAAATTAACAAAAACCCCATATAAACTTTTTGGTGGGAAAAAGCCATCAATTCGACATCTCAAACCTTTTGGTATTGTGGCTTACATAGGTATCCCAAAACAAAAATTGGGAAAACTAGACCCTCGTGCGAAGAATGGCTACTCTGTTGGTTATGCCTTCCATACGAAGGGATATAGAATTTGGGTACCAGATGACAACAGAATACTTGAAACTATAAATGTCTCATTCGAAGATCAGTTGTATAAGGACTGTGTAAAAGGAGCAGTGCTGGAGCCCATTATGCATAGTACTTTTCAAACAAACTATCAACCTGGTTGTTCGAGTAGTTCTGACGATGAAGATGATTTCGTTGATATAAGTTCCGAAACCCATCGCGAACACTCTACAAGTAGTGATGATTCACATGAATCATCTGATAGTGAAGATGAGACTGTTTTAAGATCTGTTAACTGGATTAGAAAACCTGTTCATAGGCGTGATGGTTCCAGGGTAGATGTCTATTATTTTGAGGAAGGTAAAACAAAAAGATTGAAATCTTTCAATGACGTCCAGAAATATTGTATTAAACATAAAATTTAAGTTTGAACCAGAATTGTTTAATTTTAGAGGCGGTGATCTGTATAAGGGCAAGGTTAAAAGTAAATTGGATGCTGAGGAAACTGAAAGTGAGCTTTCTACTAGTTATGGTACAAGTAGTTGACTAGAAATGATAGCTATCCCGAACACTTATAAGCAGGCTTTGAATTCTGATCAGAAAGTCCACTGGCAAGAAGCCATGGAAAAAGAAATGAGTGTTATATCTGTACTGATAAGTATAAAGGATTTAAGTCCAAAAATGTCGATTTTGAGTTAAGTACATAGTCAGACTCATAAAAAAATTCTCTATCGATTGGTATAAAGGATTTAAATCCATGTCATTTAGTCTTTGAGAAAATCCATTGGTAAAAAAGATTCAAATCAGAAATTTAGCATTAACCTTTGATATAAATATTTAATTCAATTTTTTCCGTTTATTAAATGAAGATTGACAATCACTGAATGGTATAAAGCGTATAAACCAACATAATCCCTTTTTCCTAATCGATTCTGCTGATTTGTTTTAGTTAGCTTAACTTTATTTTTCATCTCCTGAAAAATCAAGAAAATGGACTTAAATCCTTTATACTTATCAGTACAGATATATGATAGAGAAGTTTGGCACCTGGTTGATCCACCACCTAATGTGACTCCAATTGGATGCCGTTGGGTCTTTGCAGTCAAACGTGATGATTTAGGAAGGATTGCGAGGTTTAAAGCAAGATTTAGTTGCTCAGGGGTACAAACAGGTGAGAAGTGAGTCCTACGAAGACTCATTCTCTCCAGTGATAACTTTCTCCCTCGTTAGATTCTTCTTCTCACTTTTGGTATCTTTAAATGGCTGGATTCACACGCAGTGTGATGTGACAGGCACCTACCTATATGCACCTTTAAAAGAGAATGTGTATATGAATCAGCCACCAGGTTTTGTTGTTCGGGGTAGTGAGTCTAAAGTATGTAAACTGGATAGAACTCTTTATGGATTGTATCAGTCCGGAAGAGAGTGGTTTTATGAGTTTCATTCTGTTCTGTTGGATATAGGTTTTGTTAAGTTTTTACAACCGAACTGTGCATATTATTTTAGTAATAGTATAGTTTTAATTCTTTATGTTGATGATTTCGTAATTTTTGGCAGAACTCAGAAAATTGTGGACAATATAATAATAACTTTAAGTAGACAATTTGATATTAAAGTCTCTTAGGGTGTACAAGAAAATTACTTGGTGTTGAATTTGAAGATGATGATGATGGGGAAGTTTATATTCACCAAAGTTCTTATATAGGTGAAGTGTATGAGAAATTTAAAAGTTTTCATATCCCCATAACATCGTTACCGATTAGTAAAGGGACTGTGTACTCTAAACAATCTTGTCCTAAGACTGAAGCTGAGAAAAATGAAACGTCAAATTATCCTTACAGAAGCATACTTGGTTGTTTATCATATATAGCCAATAGAACCAAACCAGATATTTCGTATGCCACAAATATACTCAGTCAGTTTCAAGAAAACACAGGAATGCCTCACTGACATGGTTTACTTAAGTTGCTCGGATATGTTGTACATACTAAAAATTTAAAATTAAACCTTACATGTAATAAACCTCAAATTATTGTTTACTCAGATGCAGATTATGCAGCCAATAATGATGACCGTACGTCACTCAGTGGCCAGTTAGTCTTGTTAGGTAACTCCCCCATAAGTTGGCGTATCTTTAAAGAAAAGAGCGTATCTTTGTCGACAATGCAGGCAGAGTTTGTTGCAATGACAGAGGCCGCACGAGAATTGACATGGTTTGATAACATCTTATGTGATAAGTGTTATGATAAAGGTATTATTTCAGGTAGTAAAGTTGATTCAATTTTGTATGCAGACAATATGGCAGCCATTAATTTTGTAAGATCGAAAACTATCGGACGAAACATATAGACGTTAGGCTTTTCTTTATCAGGAATCTTGTTTATGAGGATAAATTTAAATTAAATTTTGTAAGAAGTAAAGATAATGTCTCTGATGCCTTCACCAAAATTCAATTACAAAAGTTTGTTAACACTGTATTTGCATCATAATCTTGAATGTATTAATATATATAATTATTTGAATTTCAGAAATTATTGTATGTGCACATCGCTATACCGGGTGATTCAAAATAGATGTTACAGCGATTATCTCGTAAACTAAGAAAGATAGAAACAAACTTCCAATTACAAAATTGATGCAAATTAAGAGTAGATTTCAGATATGGCATTCTTTTGTACAAGGGGCTGTATACATATTAAATACGAAATTTAATTTTTATACGGCCCCTCCTATCATATGACTTATATTTAGAAAAATATTCTCCTCGCTCTAACAATCAAAATAAAAAAAAAATCATCTCTCTAAGTCAAAATCTCGCTGAGTTATTGCAATTTGAAAATTCTAGCATTTTTCGCCAAGTCTTAAGGGGTTGTATCAAAAGTGAATTACTATTGCTTTTGTAATAAGGCACACGTTGATCAGCGTTTGGGGGGGGGGGGAAGAAAAAGAAATCATTCAGGGAAAGACGGCTATTTTAACCTGTTATGTCTCCTTTTCCCTAGTGAATACACAAGAGAATACTCATTGATAATTTAACAAATAAAATTTATGAATAATTTATGTACTGAAAGGGAATTTTCAAATTCATTTTTCTTTCTTTATACATTCTCTTACTCATGTACACGGTGTAGAGAAAGAATTGTTTTTGAGTCAAATTTCCGAAAATTAGCTTTTGTTATATTTGCACGTTTTCAGATCCTCTGAATTCAAAAATCATGTTTTTAGTGGTTGGTCTCTCTCTCTCTCTGCGTGTGTGTGTGTCTATGTGTTATTAGAATATCTCAAGAACAAATAGTAGCAGAAAATCCAATTCGACATTCTAAATCCGTATCATATTGCGGTGCTACACTAAAGTATTCGTTATGATCAGACAATTGTTTGTTTACAGGGTCATCCAAAAGAATTCAAATACATTACGTCTGTGAGCGAAATTTCTCATATGTACAGTGTGACATGTACAGACTGCCTTAAACAAAATGAAAAGAACAAATTTTTTATACGCATAAAAGCATGTTTTATGTAGATTGTGGTATAGCAACCATTCATCATTCATTTACAGGGTTACCCAGAGTATTTCGATATATTGGAGCTATACTTGGGAATTGCTGGAAGTGTATTTCATTTTGTGCTACTTGTTTTACATATAACACTAAATTTACGTACACAAAGTCATGTGTATATAGTTTATAGACAATATACAGGGCTACCCAAAATTAAGGTAAACATTTTTTATTATTATTATTAAATGTAATTGGTGTAAGTGTTTGCTGCATTTTTTTTTCGAAGAACCCTGCTGATACAGAACGCAAAATTAATTTCTCATACCCATACTGTAAACAAAGTAGCTTTTGGAGAGCGATTTTTTTTCTGTATAATATGACATTTTGAGGCCTCCTGAATACGGAAGGTAAATTTTTATTCGTTGATCTGTATATATATGAATTATCAGCATAATTTAACAACAAATAATCTGGTGTGCCACTCACACGAATTTCTATTACCCTGAAATTTAATACCATAAATACAGGTTGGAAATTAAGAGGTAACATAAAGAGTACTGTTATGTAAACCTACGTTAAAATAATTCAAATTAGGCTTCGGAAGAGTTTTAATGATAATTAGTTCTGTGTGAGGGGGATCTCCGGAAATTATTCGTTTCCTGAAATTATTCGACGCAGGCAATGATCAAACATTAAAAAATATGGCTTTGGTAATAAGGAAGCCTTAAAACGTGTAAATACACAAAACACAAGCGATGCATATTTAGCTTAAAAACATACATTATTTATCATATGTCTATGAGGAATTCATTTCCATTCCTGAGCAGTTTTCCTGGACATGGTAAAATATTATAGTAAAGCACTTTCACTAACAATAAAAAAGAATATTATAGCTTAAATATTTGCAACCCTGTATATCTTTTGAAGAATATGTACAAACCACAAAGTGCACCTAAATATAAACCTATAGTAATAATATACGGCACAACCTAAAATGCACTTCCATCAATTTTCCGCTATTGTCGCATTATAATCTAGTTATTTTGTGTAGCCCTGTAAATGAACAGTGAATGATTTCCCTGCCATATTCTACATGAGGCATGTTTTTATGCATATAAAAAATATATATTCATTCATTTGGTTTAGTGCAGTCTATAGGTGTTAAACTCTACTTACCTGCAATTTTCCCCATAGACGTAATGTATTTGAATATCCTTGACTGTCTCTGTACACGAACTATTTGCTTCATCTCAATGAAAAGCTTAGTGTAGCATCCCTATATGATACATATTTAAAATACCAAGTTTGGAATGTCTGCTGCTATTTGTTCTTGAGATAAACTGATAACAGACAGACAGACACACACAGAGACACCACTAAAAACACGATTTTCATATTCAGGACGCCTCAAAACATCTAAATATGACAAAAACTTACTTTCGAAAATTTGGCCCAAAAACAATACTTTCTCTACCTTATGGGTATGAGAAAGTTATAAGTACAGGAAATGCGAATTTGGTACTTTGGATTCCATATCTAGTTGCCACTTGAAAAGTTGATGAAGGTTTGCAAGTTTCAAGGAAATTCATAACAGACGTGATTTTTGTTTTGATAAGTATAGGCACTATAATTAAACGGGGGTTGAGAAGGGCGGTAACCCCCTGGCATAGAATTATACATCCATACCATATCATATTCTATACAAATCATTATTTTAGAATATTAATAATAAATATAAATTTCCTTATGATTTTTACAGTATAAAGTTATTTAAATGTAATTCATAAGAATATCTGTCCCAAAACGCAATACATTGGCATCTTTTGTGCGTTCCTGTACATAAACCATTTGTAAAGAATCAATTAATGCCATTTTAAATAGGGAATATCATATAGTAAACCTGAACAACATATATCATTTCTGAAAATATTTACAGACGCTGGGGGCGGGCAGACGGACAGATGGACAGTCAGACAAAAAAAAATGCAAATTGAAATCTTATTTACAGTTAAAAATTGTTAGAAGATGTTTAATGTAAACGAAAATACAATTCCAGCAAATGTCCAATAATAACCCTTAACGTAACTGAATATTTTTGCGTGCCCTGTAAATCTAATGTTAGTCGTACTGTACAGTATAGAAAGCATTCTTTTGTGCATATGAATAACATATTTCAATTTCATTAAGATTTATGCAAAGTAATTAAATTTTGGTTTATAGAAATATCTTCACATAGAACGCAATGCTTTGGAATACTTTCGGGTGTCCCTGTATACAAACCAGTGATGGTGTTTACTCCATTTTCTATAGAAAATATCCGATAGAAAACTATAATAACGTATTTCAATTTTATTAATATATGCATAAATTAAAGGTATTAAAATATGGTTTATAAAAATACCTCTCATAGAACATAGTGCTTTGGAATACTTTCGGGTGTCCCTGTGCACAAGCTAGCAGATGTATTCATTCCATTTTCAATAAGGAACATCGATAGTGACCTCAAATAACATATATGAGTTTCAGGTTTTTGCGGCGCTGCCGCTTTTCTTACGTAACACCTTTCCACGCAACTTCCGAAAGAGGAGGAAGTGGGCGGTGGCGTCCGTCAGCTTGCTAATATAAATAGCAGGTATTTTATGCGAGTAGTGGAATTTTTCCTTTTGTGCCGGCGTCTGTTGTTTTTCCTCTGCCACTTGTTTGATGACTTGTTAAGTATAAATTGTTTCCCTTCTATAACCAGTGATGTTTTGATAGTTACTTTTTTTTTTTCACTTTGCCACTCAGGAAAATAAATTGATTAGATGTAAAGAAATTTAAAATAGTTCTCTAAATTAATTAAATGCCGGCCATTAATATTTTTATCTATTTACATTTCCATGTTAATAATTTTCAAACTGATTAGACTATATTGAATAAAAGTTTGTTGTTTTTATCTTAAACTCTCATCGTTATTTCCTTTTTTATTCTGAACATGTTTTTCTTACATATGGATAGACTTATTTATTTAATGCAAAGAAATATCTACCCAGTTACGCTAATTGCAATTTAACTCTGCTAGCTGCTATCATTTACTTGGTAAACAGTACCTGCTAAGTTTAACAGAAGGTCCTTATGCTGCTTCAAGTTGGATGCTTCTCGGATAATATATGAAGCTACTATACTGGAAATTTTCTCGATAACGGGAAGGCTATATCTTAACTTGTATGGCATATAACTGACAAAACTTGATATGTGAAATAACCATAATAAAAACTCATTTTTTAAGATGTTATTTTTAGACAATAAAACTGTCTTTCTTTGGATATTTAGTATTAGTTTTTTGTAAGATGAAAATCATTTTCATTATCATGTTAGATAATATTAATAAATAATAGTTTTAATAAATTATTTGCCCTCAGTGAATTTTTACAAGAAAATATAGGAAAAAGTATTGTGGTGGCCACAACATACTAGTTTTTTAATTAAAGGAAATGAATTGCAGTAATCTATATCTATAAAAGAAGATCTCCTGACTGACTTGGTTGCTCACTCAGAAATGCCCAGTCAAACTAATGGAGATACAGATGTGGAATTTTATGAGATTATTTCTTTAGTGACGTGATTTAAGAAGCTTTTTTTTTCCTTTTTTTAAGTTTTCCCTCAAACGGAGGAGCAAAAGTTGTTTCTCGCATTTCCCACTATATCTCAACCAAAGAAAACACACACACAAAAAAGAAAAAAAAAGCACCCCTGTTCTAAATTAGTCTTAAAACAAAAATTAGTTCGGGAATAGTGTTATTTTATGATAATAATAAATGATAAGCTAGATAATGTTATTTTACGAAAAATCAAAGAAAAAACCCTTTATGCCTATCTTTTTGTAGGGTGTAGGTATTGCCCTTTTGCATAATTTTTATTTTTTCATAATATCTGCATTTTGGAAAACTGTATTTGAATATGTATATTTAAAGTAGAAGGGAAAATTCATACTACAATTTTCTTTTTTGGTCATTTCATATCTTTTTGTTATATGATTTGATACAGAACACAGAATACGCAGATGATACCTTTTACTTCTTTATTTCATGACTACAAGTTCTATTTACACATTTACAGATATATACAAAAACATAGACAACATATACATAGATGGATAGCTTACAATCGATTGTTTTATTTCACTTAAAATATAGCGCTCTCTGATGGATACTACAGGTCATATTATTAGATGTGTGATGAAATTAAAATAAAATCCATGAGCTTCAGGATGTAAAATCCACACTCGCCTATTGTTAGGTGTTATCTAAAAATAATAATTTGTCAAATTACTTGTTATGTTAACTAATAGTAATAACTGTTATATTGCTTGATGTTGTCTCTGGCTAATAAGAGAAATAAATAATTTTCTTACTATTACTGAGGAGGTCGTACTGTAGAGGTCGACGAAGGTACCAGAGTCCAAGGAGAGGTAAAAATCAGTCCAAGAACTGTAAGTCAAATTTTTCTTTTTACATTAACTGTTCTTACCTTAGTGAAGAGAGTGATTCTTTTTATTGGGCGTTCGATAGTGCCGCTTCCCACCATTTTTGTAAGCAAAGATCAGCATTTATTGACTTTAAGGAAATCAATGACACTAATATGTCTTTAGCCATTGATGGCGTTAATTATCCTATTGAGGGGAAAGGGTCCATAAAGTTAAAAATTGGGCAAAGAAATATTCTTTTAAATGAGGTGATGTACTCACCAAAGTTACGTAGAAATTTATTGTCGGGTCCAAAATTTGATATTAATGGTGCTAAATTTATTGGTAAAGGGGGAATGGTGAGGATATATCAGGATGACATTCCCTTGTTTAAAGCAGTTTTAAAGAATGGAGTTTATGTAGTTTCTCCAAAAATTTTGAATAGTACTAAAGAGTCTCTTTCGCAGCTTCAGTTGGTGTTGGCAGTGAGCATGAGCTCGTCAAATGGCATAAAAGGTTCGCACATATAAGTCCTTCCACAATAGTAAAATCTAGTGACGATGTAAGAGGGTTACCTGTTTTTAAATCTGATTCTGTTAAGTGTGAGGCCTGTAAATTAAATAAATATAAACATACTTCTTTTAAAGCAAGAGACTATATTCATTCAGAAGCGCCTAATATGTTACTGTATGCTGATATGTGGGGCCCTCAAAGAGTTTGTGGTCATAATGGTGAGATTTTTTCTGAGCATTATTGACGATTACTCACGGAAAGTAGCTTTATATCCAATGTGTGACAAAACCGAGGCTTTTGATATTGTGAGAAATCATATCACTCGAGTTGAAAACTTTTTGGATCATAAAGTGAAAGCTTTTAGGTCTGATAACAGCATAGAGTTTGTTAACGAATGTCTTGAGGCTTACTTCACACAAAAAGGTATTGTTCATGAACTGACCAATAAATGTACTCCTGAGCAAAATGGGGTATCAGAAAGATATAATCAAACAGTGGCTGCAAGTGCACGTATTATGCTGAATGAATCGGGTCTTCCTGCTAGTTTTTGGCCAGAGGCTATGCTCTGTTTTACTTATACTTGGAACCGAGTTCGTCATGCTAAATTAACAAAAACCCCATATAAACTTTTTGGTGGGAAAAAGCCATCAATTCGACATCTCAAACCTTTTGGTATTGTGGCTTACATAGGTATCCCAAAACAAAAATTGGGAAAACTAGACCCTCGTGCGAAGAATGGCTACTCTGTTGGTTATGCCTTCCATACGAAGGGATATAGAATTTGGGTACCAGATGACAACAGAATACTTGAAACTATAAATGTCTCATTCGAAGATCAGTTGTATAAGGACTGTGTAAAAGGAGCAGTGCTGGAGCCCATTATGCATAGTACTTTTCAAACAAACTATCAACCTGGTTGTTCGAGTAGTTCTGACGATGAAGATGATTTCGTTGATATAAGTTCCGAAACCCATCGCGAACACTCTACAAGTAGTGATGATTCACATGAATCATCTGATAGTGAAGATGAGACTGTTTTAAGATCTGTTAACTGGATTAGAAAACCTGTTCATAGGCGTGATGGTTCCAGGGTAGATGTCTATTATTTTGAGGAAGGTAAAACAAAAAGATTGAAATCTTTCAATGACGTCCAGAAATATTGTATTAAACATAAAATTTAAGTTTGAACCAGAATTGTTTAATTTTAGAGGCGGTGATCTGTATAAGGGCAAGGTTAAAAGTAAATTGGATGCTGAGGAAACTGAAAGTGAGCTTTCTACTAGTTATGGTACAAGTAGTTGACTAGAAATGATAGCTATCCCGAACACTTATAAGCAGGCTTTGAATTCTGATCAGAAAGTCCACTGGCAAGAAGCCATGGAAAAAGAAATGAGTGTTATATCTGTACTGATAAGTATAAAGGATTTAAGTCCAAAAATGTCGATTTTGAGTTAAGTACATAGTCAGACTCATAAAAAAATTCTCTATCGATTGGTATAAAGGATTTAAATCCATGTCATTTAGTCTTTGAGAAAATCCATTGGTAAAAAAAGATTCAAATCAGAAATTTAGCATTAACCTTTGATATAAATATTTAATTCAATTTTTTCCGTTTATTAAATGAAGATTGACAATCACTGAATGGTATAAAGCGTATAAACCAACATAATCCCTTTTTCCTAATCGATTCTGCTGATTTGTTTTAGTTAGCTTAACTTTATTTTTCATCTCCTGAAAAATCAAGAAAATGGACTTAAATCCTTTATACTTATCAGTACAGATATATGATAGAGAAGTTTGGCACCTGGTTGATCCACCACCTAATGTGACTCCAATTGGATGCCGTTGGGTCTTTGCAGTCAAACGTGATGATTTAGGAAGGATTGCGAGGTTTAAAGCAAGATTTAGTTGCTCAGGGGTACAAACAGGTGAGAAGTGAGTCCTACGAAGACTCATTCTCTCCAGTGATAACTTTCTCCCTCGTTAGATTCTTCTTCTCACTTTTGGTATCTTTAAATGGCTGGATTCACACGCAGTGTGATGTGACAGGCACCTACCTATATGCACCTTTAAAAGAGAATGTGTATATGAATCAGCCACCAGGTTTTGTTGTTCGGGGTAGTGAGTCTAAAGTATGTAAACTGGATAGAACTCTTTATGGATTGTATCAGTCCGGAAGAGAGTGGTTTTATGAGTTTCATTCTGTTCTGTTGGATATAGGTTTTGTTAAGTTTTTACAACCGAACTGTGCATATTATTTTAGTAATAGTATAGTTTTAATTCTTTATGTTGATGATTTCGTAATTTTTGGCAGAACTCAGAAAATTGTGGACAATATAATAATAACTTTAAGTAGACAATTTGATATTAAAGTCTCTTAGGGTGTACAAGAAAATTACTTGGTGTTGAATTTGAAGATGATGATGATGGGGAAGTTTATATTCACCAAAGTTCTTATATAGGTGAAGTGTATGAGAAATTTAAAAGTTTTCATATCCCCATAACATCGTTACCGATTAGTAAAGGGACTGTGTACTCTAAACAATCTTGTCCTAAGACTGAAGCTGAGAAAAATGAAACGTCAAATTATCCTTACAGAAGCATACTTGGTTGTTTATCATATATAGCCAATAGAACCAAACCAGATATTTCGTATGCCACAAATATACTCAGTCAGTTTCAAGAAAACACAGGAATGCCTCACTGACATGGTTTACTTAAGTTGCTCGGATATGTTGTACATACTAAAAATTTAAAATTAAACCTTACATGTAATAAACCTCAAATTATTGTTTACTCAGATGCAGATTATGCAGCCAATAATGATGACCGTACGTCACTCAGTGGCCAGTTAGTCTTGTTAGGTAACTCCCCCATAAGTTGGCGTATCTTTAAAGAAAAGAGCGTATCTTTGTCGACAATGCAGGCAGAGTTTGTTGCAATGACAGAGGCCGCACGAGAATTGACATGGTTTGATAACATCTTATGTGATAAGTGTTATGATAAAGGTATTATTTCAGGTAGTAAAGTTGATTCAATTTTGTATGCAGACAATATGGCAGCCATTAATTTTGTAAGATCGAAAACTATCGGACGAAACATATAGACGTTAGGCTTTTCTTTATCAGGAATCTTGTTTATGAGGATAAATTTAAATTAAATTTTGTAAGAAGTAAAGATAATGTCTCTGATGCCTTCACCAAAATTCAATTACAAAAGTTTGTTAACACTGTATTTGCATCATAATCTTGAATGTATTAATATATATAATTATTTGAATTTCAGAAATTATTGTATGTGCACATCGCTATACCGGGTGATTCAAAATAGATGTTACAGCGATTATCTCGTAAACTAAGAAAGATAGAAACAAACTTCCAATTACAAAATTGATGCAAATTAAGAGTAGATTTCAGATATGGCATTCTTTTGTACAAGGGGCTGTATACATATTAAATACGAAATTTAATTTTTATACGGCCCCTCCTATCATATGACTTATATTTAGAAAAATATTCTCCTCGCTCTAACAATCAAAATAAAAAAAAAATCATCTCTCTAAGTCAAAATCTCGCTGAGTTATTGCAATTTGAAAATTCTAGCATTTTTCGCCAAGTCTTAAGGGGTTGTATCAAAAGTGAATTACTATTGCTTTTGTAATAAGGCACACGTTGATCAGCGTTTGGGGGGGGGGAAGAAAAAGAAATCATTCAGGGAAAGACGGCTATTTTAACCTGTTATGTCTCCTTTTCCCTAGTGAATACACAAGAGAATACTCATTGATAATTTAACAAATAAAATTTATGAATAATTTATGTACTGAAAGGGAATTTTCAAATTCATTTTTCTTTCTTTATACATTCTCTTACTCATGTACACGGTGTAGAGAAAGAATTGTTTTTGAGTCAAATTTCCGAAAATTAGCTTTTGTTATATTTGCACGTTTTCAGATCCTCTGAATTCAAAAATCATGTTTTTAGTGGTTGGTCTCTCTCTCTCTCTGTGTGTGTGTGTGTCTATGTGTTATTAGAATATCTCAAGAACAAATAGTAGCAGAAAATCCAATTCGACATTCTAAATCCGTATCATATTGCGGTGCTACACTAAAGTATTCGTTATGATCAGACAATTGTTTGTTTACAGGGTCATCCAAAAGAATTCAAATACATTACGTCTGTGAGCGAAATTTCTCATATGTACAGTGTGACATGTACAGACTGCCTTAAACAAAATGAAAAGAACAAATTTTTTATACGCATAAAAGCATGTTTTATGTAGATTGTGGTATAGCAACCATTCATCATTCATTTACAGGGTTACCCAGAGTATTTCGATATATTGGAGCTATACTTGGGAATTGCTGGAAGTGTATTTCATTTTGTGCTACTTGTTTTACATATAACACTAAATTTACATACACAAAGTCATGTGTATATAGTTTATAGACAATATACAGGGCTACCCAAAATTAAGGTAAACATTTTTTATTATTATTATTAAATGTAATTGGTGTAAGTGTTTGCTGCATTTTTTTTTCGAAGAACCCTGCTGATACAGAACGCAAAATTAATTTCTCATACCCATACTGTAAACAAAGTAGCTTTTGGAGAGCGATTTTTTTTCTGTATAATATGACATTTTGAGGCCTCCTGAATACGGAAGGTAAATTTTTATTCGTTGATCTGTATATATATGAATTATCAGCATAATTTAACAACAAATAATCTGGTGTGCCACTCACACGAATTTCTATTACCCTGAAATTTAATACCATAAATACAGGTTGGAAATTAAGAGGTAACATAAAGAGTACTGTTATGTAAACCTACGTTAAAATAATTCAAATTAGGCTTCGGAAGAGTTTTAATGATAATTAGTTCTGTGTGAGGGGGATCTCCGGAAATTATTCGTTTCCTGAAATTATTCGACGCAGGCAATGATCAAACATTAAAAAATATGGCTTTGGTAATAAGGAAGCCTTAAAACGTGTAAATACACAAAACACAAGCGATGCATATTTAGCTTAAAAACATACATTATTTATCATATGTCTATGAGGAATTCATTTCCATTCCTGAGCAGTTTTCCTGGACATGGTAAAATATTATAGTAAAGCACTTTCACTAACAATAAAAAAGAATATTATAGCTTAAATATTTGCAACCCTGTATATCTTTTGAAGAATATGTACAAACCACAAAGTGCACCTAAATATAAACCTATAGTAATAATATACGGCACAACCTAAAATGCACTTCCATCAATTTTCCGCTATTGTCGCATTATAATCTAGTTATTTTGTGTAGCCCTGTAAATGAACAGTGAATGATTTCCCTGCCATATTCTACATGAGGCATGTTTTTATGCATATAAAAAATATATATTCATTCATTTGGTTTAGTGCAGTCTATAGGTGTTAAACTCTACTTACCTGCAATTTTCCCCATAGACGTAATGTATTTGAATATCCTTGACTGTCTCTGTACACGAACTATTTGCTTCATCTCAATGAAAAGCTTAGTGTAGCATCCCTATATGATACATATTTAAAATACCAAGTTTGGAATGTCTGCTGCTATTTGTTCTTGAGATAAACTGATAACAGACAGACAGACACACACAGAGACACCACTAAAAACACGATTTTCATATTCAGGACGCCTCAAAACATCTAAATATGACAAAAACTTACTTTCGAAAATTTGGCCCAAAAACAATACTTTCTCTACCTTATGGGTATGAGAAAGTTATAAGTACAGGAAATGCGAATTTGGTACTTTGGATTCCATATCTAGTTGCCACTTGAAAAGTTGATGAAGGTTTGCAAGTTTCAAGGAAATTCATAACAGACGTGATTTTTGTTTTGATAAGTATAGGCACTATAATTAAACGGGGGTTGAGAAGGGCGGTAACCCCCTGGCATAGAATTATACATCCATACCATATCATATTCTATACAAATCATTATTTTAGAATATTAATAATAAATATAAATTTCCTTATGATTTTTACAGTATAAAGTTATTTAAATGTAATTCATAAGAATATCTGTCCCAAAACGCAATACATTGGCATCTTTTGTGCGTTCCTGTACATAAACCATTTGTAAAGAATCAATTAATGCCATTTTAAATAGGGAATATCATATAGTAAACCTGAATAACATATATCATTTCTGAAAATATTTACAGACGCTGGGGGCGGGCAGACGGACAGATGGACAGTCAGACAAAAAAAAATGCAAATTGAAATCTTATTTACAGTTAAAAATTGTTAGAAGATGTTTAATGTAAACGAAAATACAATTCCAGCAAATGTCCAATAATAACCCTTAACGTAACTGAATATTTTTGCGTGCCCTGTAAATCTAATGTTAGTCGTACTGTACAGTATAGAAAGCATTCTTTTGTGCATATGAATAACATATTTCAATTTCATTAAGATTTATGCAAAGTAATTAAATTTTGGTTTATAGAAATATCTTCACATAGAACGCAATGCTTTGGAATACTTTCGGGTGTCCCTGTATACAAACCAGTGATGGTGTTTACTCCATTTTCTATAGAAAATATCCGATAGAAAACTATAATAACGTATTTCAATTTTATTAATATATGCATAAATTAAAGGTATTAAAATATGGTTTATAAAAATACCTCTCATAGAACATAGTGCTTTGGAATAATTTCGGGTGTCCCTGTGCACAAGCTAGCAGATGTATTCATTCCATTTTCAATAAGGAACATCCGATAGTGACCTCAAATAACATATATCAGTTTCAGGTTTTTGCGGCGCTGCCGCTTTTCTTACGTAACACCTTTCCACGCAACTTCCGAAAGAGGAGGAAGTGGGCGGTGGCGTCCGTCAGCTTGCTAATATAAATAGCAGGTATTTTATGCGAGTAGTGGAATTTTTCCTTTTGTGCCGGCGTCTGTTGTTTTTCCTCTGCCACTTGTTTGATGACTTGTTAAGTATAAATTGTTTCCCTTCTATAACCAGTGATGTTTTGATAGTTACTTTTTTTTTTCACTTTGCCACTCAGGAAAATAAATTGATTAGATGTAAAGAAATTTAAAATAGTTCTCTAAATTAATTAAATGCCGGCCATTAATATTTTTATCTATTTACATTTCCATGTTAATAATTTTCAAACTGATTAGACTATATTGAATAAAAGTTTGTTGTTTTTATCTTAAACTCTCATCGTTATTTCCTTTTTTATTCTGAACATGTTTTTCTTACATATGGATAGACTTATTTATTTAATGCAAAGAAATATCTACCCAGTTACGCTAATTGCAATTTAACTCTGCTAGCTGCTATCATTTACTTGGTAAACAGTACCTGCTAAGTTTAACAGAAGGTCCTTATGCTGCTTCAAGTTGGATGCTTCTCGGATAATATATGAAGCTACTATACTGGAAATTTTCTCGATAACGGGAAGGCTATATCTTAACTTGTATGGCATATAACTGACAAAACTTGATATGTGAAATAACCATAATAAAAACTCATTTTTTAAGATGTTATTTTTAGACAATAAAACTGTCTTTCTTTGGATATTTAGTATTAGTTTTTTGTAAGATGAAAATCATTTTCATTATCATGTTAGATAATATTAATAAATAATAGTTTTAATAAATTATTTGCCCTCAGTGAATTTTTACAAGAAAATATAGGAAAAAGTATTGTGGTGGCCACAACATACTAGTTTTTTAATTAAAGGAAATGAATTGCAGTAATCTATATCTATAAAAGAAGATCTCCTGACTGACTTGGTTGCTCACTCAGAAATGCCCAGTCAAACTAATGGAGATACAGATGTGGAATTTTATGAGATTATTTCTTTAGTGACGTGATTTAAGAAGCTTTTTTTTTCCTTTTTTTAAGTTTTCCCTCAAACGGAGGAGCAAAAGTTGTTTCTCGCATTTCCCACTATATCTCAACCAAAGAAAACACACACACAAAAAAGAAAAAAAAAGCACCCCTGTTCTAAATTAGTCTTAAAACAAAAATTAGTTCGGGAATAGTGTTATTTTATGATAATAATAAATGATAAGCTAGATAATGTTATTTTACGAAAAATCAAAGAAAAAACCCTTTATGCCTATCTTTTTGTGGGGTGTAGGTATTGCCCTTTTGCATAATTTTTATTTTTTCATAATATCTGCATTTTGGAAAACTGTATTTGAATATGTATATTTAAAGTAGAAGGGAAAATTCATACTACAATTTTCTTTTTTGGTCATTTCATATCTTTTTGTTATATGATTTGATACAGAACACAGAATACGCAGATGATACCTTTTACTTCTTTATTTCATGACTACAAGTTCTATTTACACATTTACAGATATATACAAAAACATAGACAACATATACATAGATGGATAGCTTACAATCGATTGTTTTATTTCACTTAAAATATAGCGCTCTCTGATGGATACTACAGGTCATATTATTAGATGTGTGATGAAATTAAAATAAAATCCATGAGCTTCAGGATGTAAAATCCACACTCGCCTATTGTTAGGTGTTATCTAAAAATAATAATTTGTCAAATTACTTGTTATGTTAACTAATAGTAATAACTGTTATATTGCTTGATGTTGTCTCTGGCTAATAAGAGAAATAAATAATTTTCTTACTATTACTGAGGAGGTCGTACTGTAGAGGTCGACGAAGGTACCAGAGTCCAAGGAGAGGTAAAAATCAGTCCAAGAACTGTAAGTCAAATTTTTCTTTTTACATTAACTGTTCTTACCTTAGTGAAGAGAGTGATTCTTTTTATTGGGCGTTCGATAGTGCCGCTTCCCACCATTTTTGTAAGCAAAGATCAGCATTTATTGACTTTAAGGAAATCAATGACACTAATATGTCTTTAGCCATTGATGGCGTTAATTATCCTATTGAGGGGAAAGGGTCCATAAAGTTAAAAATTGGGCAAAGAAATATTCTTTTAAATGAGGTGATGTACTCACCAAAGTTACGTAGAAATTTATTGTCGGGTCCAAAATTTGATATTAATGGTGCTAAATTTATTGGTAAAGGGGGAATGGTGAGGATATATCAGGATGACATTCCCTTGTTTAAAGCAGTTTTAAAGAATGGAGTTTATGTAGTTTCTCCAAAAATTTTGAATAGTACTAAAGAGTCTCTTTCGCAGCTTCAGTTGGTGTTGGCAGTGAGCATGAGCTCGTCAAATGGCATAAAAGGTTCGCACATATAAGTCCTTCCACAATAGTAAAATCTAGTGACGATGTAAGAGGGTTACCTGTTTTTAAATCTGATTCTGTTAAGTGTGAGGCCTGTAAATTAAATAAATATAAACATACTTCTTTTAAAGCAAGAGACTATATTCATTCAGAAGCGCCTAATATGTTACTGTATGCTGATATGTGGGGCCCTCAAAGAGTTTGTGGTCATAATGGTGAGATTTTTTCTGAGCATTATTGACGATTACTCACGGAAAGTAGCTTTATATCCAATGTGTGACAAAACCGAGGCTTTTGATATTGTGAGAAATCATATCACTCGAGTTGAAAACTTTTTGGATCATAAAGTGAAAGCTTTTAGGTCTGATAACAGCATAGAGTTTGTTAACGAATGTCTTGAGGCTTACTTCACACAAAAAGGTATTGTTCATGAACTGACCAATAAATGTACTCCTGAGCAAAATGGGGTATCAGAAAGATATAATCAAACAGTGGCTGCAAGTGCACGTATTATGCTGAATGAATCGGGTCTTCCTGCTAGTTTTTGGCCAGAGGCTATGCTCTGTTTTACTTATACTTGGAACCGAGTTCGTCATGCTAAATTAACAAAAATCCCATATAAACTTTTTGGTGGGAAAAAGCCATCAATTCGACATCTCAAACCTTTTGGTATTGTGGCTTACATAGGTATCCCAAAACAAAAATTGGGAAAACTAGACCCTCGTGCGAAGAATGGCTACTCTGTTGGTTATGCCTTCCATACGAAGGGATATAGAATTTGGGTACCAGATGACAACAGAATACTTGAAACTATAAATGTCTCATTCGAAGATCAGTTGTATAAGGACTGTGTAAAAGGAGCAGTGCTGGAGCCCATTATGCATAGTACTTTTCAAACAAACTATCAACCTGGTTGTTCGAGTAGTTCTGACGATGAAGATGATTTCGTTGATATAAGTTCCGAAACCCATCGCGAACACTCTACAAGTAGTGATGATTCACATGAATCATCTGATAGTGAAGATGAGACTGTTTTAAGATCTGTTAACTGGATTAGAAAACCTGTTCATAGGCGTGATGGTTCCAGGGTAGATGTCTATTATTTTGAGGAAGGTAAAACAAAAAGATTGAAATCTTTCAATGACGTCCAGAAATATTGTATTAAACATAAAATTTAAGTTTGAACCAGAATTGTTTAATTTTAGAGGCGGTGATCTGTATAAGGGCAAGGTTAAAAGTAAATTGGATGCTGAGGAAACTGAAAGTGAGCTTTCTACTAGTTATGGTACAAGTAGTTGACTAGAAATGATAGCTATCCCGAACACTTATAAGCAGGCTTTGAATTCTGATCAGAAAGTCCACTGGCAAGAAGCCATGGAAAAAGAAATGAGTGTTATATCTGTACTGATAAGTATAAAGGATTTAAGTCCAAAAATGTCGATTTTGAGTTAAGTACATAGTCAGACTCATAAAAAAATTCTCTATCGATTGGTATAAAGGATTTAAATCCATGTCATTTAGTCTTTGAGAAAATCCATTGGTAAAAAAAGATTCAAATCAGAAATTTAGCATTAACCTTTGATATAAATATTTAATTCAATTTTTTCCGTTTATTGAATGAAGATTGACAATCACTGAATGGTATAAAGCGTATAAACCAACATAATCCCTTTTTCCTAATCGATTCTGCTGATTTGTTTTAGTTAGCTTAACTTTATTTTTCATCTCCTGAAAAATCAAGAAAATGGACTTAAATCCTTTATACTTATCAGTACAGATATATGATAGAGAAGTTTGGCACCTGGTTGATCCACCACCTAATGTGACTCCAATTGGATGCCGTTGGGTCTTTGCAGTCAAACGTGATGATTTAGGAAGGATTGCGAGGTTTAAAGCAAGATTTAGTTGCTCAGGGGTACAAACAGGTGAGAAGTGAGTCCTACGAAGACTCATTCTCTCCAGTGATAACTTTCTCCCTCGTTAGATTCTTCTTCTCACTTTTGGTATCTTTAAATGGCTGGATTCACACGCAGTGTGATGTGACAGGCACCTACCTATATGCACCTTTAAAAGAGAATGTGTATATGAATCAGCCACCAGGTTTTGTTGTTCGGGGTAGTGAGTCTAAAGTATGTAAACTGGATAGAACTCTTTATGGATTGTATCAGTCCGGAAGAGAGTGGTTTTATGAGTTTCATTCTGTTCTGTTGGATATAGGTTTTGTTAAGTTTTTACAACCGAACTGTGCATATTATTTTAGTAATAGTATAGTTTTAATTCTTTATGTTGATGATTTCGTAATTTTTGGCAGAACTCAGAAAATTGTGGACAATATAATAATAACTTTAAGTAGACAATTTGATATTAAAGTCTCTTAGGGTGTACAAGAAAATTACTTGGTGTTGAATTTGAAGATGATGATGATGGGGAAGTTTATATTCACCAAAGTTCTTATATAGGTGAAGTGTATGAGAAATTTAAAAGTTTTCATATCCCCATAACATCGTTACCGATTAGTAAAGGGACTGTGTACTCTAAACAATCTTGTCCTAAGACTGAAGCTGAGAAAAATGAAACGTCAAATTATCCTTACAGAAGCATACTTGGTTGTTTATCATATATAGCCAATAGAACCAAACCAGATATTTCGTATGCCACAAATATACTCAGTCAGTTTCAAGAAAACACAGGAATGCCTCACTGACATGGTTTACTTAAGTTGCTCGGATATGTTGTACATACTAAAAATTTAAAATTAAACCTTACATGTAATAAACCTCAAATTATTGTTTACTCAGATGCAGATTATGCAGCCAATAATGATGACCGTACGTCACTCAGTGGCCAGTTAGTCTTGTTAGGTAACTCCCCCATAAGTTGGCGTATCTTTAAAGAAAAGAGCGTATCTTTGTCGACAATGCAGGCAGAGTTTGTTGCAATGACAGAGGCCGCACGAGAATTGACATGGTTTGATAACATCTTATGTGATAAGTGTTATGATAAAGGTATTATTTCAGGTAGTAAAGTTGATTCAATTTTGTATGCAGACAATATGGCAGCCATTAATTTTGTAAGATCGAAAACTATCGGACGAAACATATAGACGTTAGGCTTTTCTTTATCAGGAATCTTGTTTATGAGGATAAATTTAAATTAAATTTTGTAAGAAGTAAAGATAATGTCTCTGATGCCTTCACCAAAATTCAATTACAAAAGTTTGTTAACACTGTATTTGCATCATAATCTTGAATGTATTAATATATATAATTATTTGAATTTCAGAAATTATTGTATGTGCACATCGCTATACCGGGTGATTCAAAATAGATGTTACAGCGATTATCTCGTAAACTAAGAAAGATAGAAACAAACTTCCAATTACAAAATTGATGCAAATTAAGAGTAGATTTCAGATATGGCCTTCTTTTTGTACAAGGGGCTGTATACATATTAAATACGAAATTTAATTTTTATACGGCCCCTCCTATCATATGACTTATATTTAGAAAAATATTCTCCTCGCTCTAACAATCAAAATAAAAAAAAAATCATCTCTCTAAGTCAAAATCTCGCTGAGTTATTGCAATTTGAAAATTCTAGCATTTTTCGCCAAGTCTTAAGGGGTTGTATCAAAAGTGAATTACTATTGCTTTTGTAATAAGGCACACGTTGATCAGCGTTTGGGGGGGGGGGGGGAAGAAAAAGAAATCATTCAGGGAAAGACGGCTATTTTAACCTGTTATGTCTCCTTTTCCCTAGTGAATACACAAGAGAATACTCATTGATAATTTAACAAATAAAATTTATGAATAATTTATGTACTGAAAGGGAATTTTCAAATTCATTTTTCTTTCTTTATACATTCTCTTACTCATGTACACGGTGTAGAGAAAGAATTGTTTTTGAGTCAAATTTCCGAAAATTAGCTTTTGTTATATTTGCACGTTTTCAGATCCTCTGAATTCAAAAATCATGTTTTTAGTGGTTGGTCTCTCTCTCTCTGTGTGTGTGTGTGTGTCTATGTGTTATTAGAATATCTCAAGAACAAATAGTAGCAGAAAATCCAATTCGACATTCTAAATCCGTATCATATTGCGGTGCTACACTAAAGTATTCGTTATGATCAGACAATTGTTTGTTTACAGGGTCATCCAAAAGAATTCAAATACATTACGTCTGTGAGCGAAATTTCTCATATGTACAGTGTGACATGTACAGACTGCCTTAAACAAAATGAAAAGAACAAATTTTTTATACGCATAAAAGCATGTTTTATGTAGATTGTGGTATAGCAACCATTCATCATTCATTTACAGGGTTACCCAGAGTATTTCGATATATTGGAGCTATACTTGGGAATTGCTGGAAGTGTATTTCATTTTGTGCTACTTGTTTTACATATAACACTAAATTTACGTACACAAAGTCATGTGTATATAGTTTATAGACAATATACAGGGCTACCCAAAATTAAGGTAAACATTTTTTATTATTATTATTAAATGTAATTGGTGTAAGTGTTTGCTGCATTTTTTTTTCGAAGAACCCTGCTGATACAGAACGCAAAATTAATTTCTCATACCCATACTGTAAACAAAGTAGCTTTTGGAGAGCGATTTTTTTTCTGTATAATATGACATTTTGAGGCCTCCTGAATACGGAAGGTAAATTTTTATTCGTTGATCTGTATATATATGAATTATCAGCATAATTTAACAACAAATAATCTGGTGTGCCACTCACACGAATTTCTATTACCCTGAAATTTAATACCATAAATACAGGTTGGAAATTAAGAGGTAACATAAAGAGTACTGTTATGTAAACCTACGTTAAAATAATTCAAATTAGGCTTCGGAAGAGTTTTAATGATAATTAGTTCTGTGTGAGGGGGATCTCCGGAAATTATTCGTTTCCTGAAATTATTCGACGCAGGCAATGATCAAACATTAAAAAATATGGCTTTGGTAATAAGGAAGCCTTAAAACGTGTAAATACACAAAACACAAGCGATGCATATTTAGCTTAAAAACATACATTATTTATCATATGTCTATGAGGAATTCATTTCCATTCCTGAGCAGTTTTCCTGGACATGGTAAAATATTATAGTAAAGCACTTTCACTAACAATAAAAAAGAATATTATAGCTTAAATATTTGCAACCCTGTATATCTTTTGAAGAATATGTACAAACCACAAAGTGCACCTAAATATAAACCTATAGTAATAATATACGGCACAACCTAAAATGCACTTCCATCAATTTTCCGCTATTGTCGCATTATAATCTAGTTATTTTGTGTAGCCCTGTAAATGAACAGTGAATGATTTCCCTGCCATATTCTACATGAGGCATGTTTTTATGCATATAAAAAATATATATTCATTCATTTGGTTTAGTGCAGTCTATAGGTGTTAAACTCTACTTACCTGCAATTTTCCCCATAGACGTAATGTATTTGAATATCCTTGACTGTCTCTGTACACGAACTATTTGCTTCATCTCAATGAAAAGCTTAGTGTAGCATCCCTATATGATACATATTTAAAATACCAAGTTTGGAATGTCTGCTGCTATTTGTTCTTGAGATAAACTGATAACAGACAGACAGACACACACAGAGACACCACTAAAAACACGATTTTCATATTCAGGACGCCTCAAAACATCTAAATATGACAAAAACTTACTTTCGAAAATTTGGCCCAAAAACAATACTTTCTCTACCTTATGGGTATGAGAAAGTTATAAGTACAGGAAATGCGAATTTGGTACTTTGGATTCCATATCTAGTTGCCACTTGAAAAGTTGATGAAGGTTTGCAAGTTTCAAGGAAATTCATAACAGACGTGATTTTTGTTTTGATAAGTATAGGCACTATAATTAAACGGGGGTTGAGAAGGGCGGTAACCCCCTGGCATAGAATTATACATCCATACCATATCATATTCTATACAAATCATTATTTTAGAATATTAATAATAAATATAAATTTCCTTATGATTTTTACAGTATAAAGTTATTTAAATGTAATTCATAAGAATATCTGTCCCAAAACGCAATACATTGGCATCTTTTGTGCGTTCCTGTACATAAACCATTTGTAAAGAATCAATTAATGCCATTTTAAATAGGGAATATCATATAGTAAACCTGAACAACATATATCATTTCTGAAAATATTTACAGACGCTGGGGGCGGGCAGACGGACAGATGGACAGTCAGACAAAAAAAAATGCAAATTGAAATCTTATTTACAGTTAAAAATTGTTAGAAGATGTTTAATGTAAACGAAAATACAATTCCAGCAAATGTCCAATAATAACCCTTAACGTAACTGAATATTTTTGCGTGCCCTGTAAATCTAATGTTAGTCGTACTGTACAGTATAGAAAGCATTCTTTTGTGCATATGAATAACATATTTCAATTTCATTAAGATTTATGCAAAGTAATTAAATTTTGGTTTATAGAAATATCTTCACATAGAACGCAATGCTTTGGAATACTTTCGGGTGTCCCTGTATACAAACCAGTGATGGTGTTTACTCCATTTTCTATAGAAAATATCCGATAGAAAACTATAATAACGTATTTCAATTTTATTAATATATGCATAAATTAAAGGTATTAAAATATGGTTTATAAAAATACCTCTCATAGAACATAGTGCTTTGGAATACTTTCGGGTGTCCCTGTGCACAAGCTAGCAGATGTATTCATTCCATTTTCAATAAGGAACATCGATAGTGACCTCAAATAACATATATCAGTTTCAGGTTTTTGCGGCGCTGCCGCTTTTCTTACGTAACACCTTTCCACGCAACTTCCGAAAGAGGAGGAAGTGGGCGGTGGCGTCCGTCAGCTTGCTAATATAAATAGCAGGTATTTTATGCGAGTAGTGGAATTTTTCCTTTTGTGCCGGCGTCTGTTGTTTTTCCTCTGCCACTTGTTTGATGACTTGTTAAGTATAAATTGTTTCCCTTCTATAACCAGTGATGTTTTGATAGTTACTTTTTTTTTTCACTTTGCCACTCAGGAAAATAAATTGATTAGATGTAAAGAAATTTAAAATAGTTCTCTAAATTAATTAAATGCCGGCCATTAATATTTTTATCTATTTACATTTCCATGTTAATAATTTTCAAACTGATTAGACTATATTGAATAAAAGTTTGTTGTTTTTATCTTAAACTCTCATCGTTATTTCCTTTTTTATTCTGAACATGTTTTTCTTACATATGGATAGACTTATTTATTTAATGCAAAGAAATATCTACCCAGTTACGCTAATTGCAATTTAACTCTGCTAGCTGCTATCATTTACTTGGTAAACAGTACCTGCTAAGTTTAACAGAAGGTCCTTATGCTGCTTCAAGTTGGATGCTTCTCGGATAATATATGAAGCTACTATACTGGAAATTTTCTCGATAACGGGAAGGCTATATCTTAACTTGTATGGCATATAACTGACAAAACTTGATATGTGAAATAACCATAATAAAAACTCATTTTTTAAGATGTTATTTTTAGACAATAAAACTGTCTTTCTTTGGATATTTAGTATTAGTTTTTTGTAAGATGAAAATCATTTTCATTATCATGTTAGATAATATTAATAAATAATAGTTTTAATAAATTATTTGCCCTCAGTGAATTTTTACAAGAAAATATAGGAAAAAGTATTGTGGTGGCCACAACATACTAGTTTTTTAATTAAAGGAAATGAATTGCAGTAATCTATATCTATAAAAGAAGATCTCCTGACTGACTTGGTTGCTCACTCAGAAATGCCCAGTCAAACTAATGGAGATACAGATGTGGAATTTTATGAGATTATTTCTTTAGTGACGTGATTTAAGAAGCTTTTTTTTTCCTTTTTTTAAGTTTTCCCTCAAACGGAGGAGCAAAAGTTGTTTCTCGCATTTCCCACTATATCTCAACCAAAGAAAACACACACACAAAAAAGAAAAAAAAAGCACCCCTGTTCTAAATTAGTCTTAAAACAAAAATTAGTTCGGGAATAGTGTTATTTTATGATAATAATAAATGATAAGCTAGATAATGTTATTTTACGAAAAATCAAAGAAAAAACCCTTTATGCCTATCTTTTTGTGGGGTGTAGGTATTGCCCTTTTGCATAATTTTTATTTTTTCATAATATCTGCATTTTGGAAAACTGTATTTGAATATGTATATTTAAAGTAGAAGGGAAAATTCATACTACAATTTTCTTTTTTGGTCATTTCATATCTTTTTGTTATATGATTTGATACAGAACACAGAATACGCAGATGATACCTTTTACTTCTTTATTTCATGACTACAAGTTCTATTTACACATTTACAGATATATACAAAAACATAGACAACATATACATAGATGGATAGCTTACAATCGATTGTTTTATTTCACTTAAAATATAGCGCTCTCTGATGGATACTACAGGTCATATTATTAGATGTGTGATGAAATTAAAATAAAATCCATGAGCTTCAGGATGTAAAATCCACACTCGCCTATTGTTAGGTGTTATCTAAAAATAATAATTTGTCAAATTACTTGTTATGTTAACTAATAGTAATAACTGTTATATTGCTTGATGTTGTCTCTGGCTAATAAGAGAAATAAATAATTTTCTTACTATTACTGAGGAGGTCGTACTGTAGAGGTCGACGAAGGTACCAGAGTCCAAGGAGAGGTAAAAATCAGTCCAAGAACTGTAAGTCAAATTTTTCTTTTTACATTAACTGTTCTTACCTTAGTGAAGAGAGTGATTCTTTTTATTGGGCGTTCGATAGTGCCGCTTCCCACCATTTTTGTAAGCAAAGATCAGCATTTATTGACTTTAAGGAAATCAATGACACTAATATGTCTTTAGCCATTGATGGCGTTAATTATCCTATTGAGGGGAAAGGGTCCATAAAGTTAAAAATTGGGCAAAGAAATATTCTTTTAAATGAGGTGATGTACTCACCAAAGTTACGTAGAAATTTATTGTCGGGTCCAAAATTTGATATTAATGGTGCTAAATTTATTGGTAAAGGGGGAATGGTGAGGATATATCAGGATGACATTCCCTTGTTTAAAGCAGTTTTAAAGAATGGAGTTTATGTAGTTTCTCCAAAAATTTTGAATAGTACTAAAGAGTCTCTTTCGCAGCTTCAGTTGGTGTTGGCAGTGAGCATGAGCTCGTCAAATGGCATAAAAGGTTCGCACATATAAGTCCTTCCACAATAGTAAAATCTAGTGACGATGTAAGAGGGTTACCTGTTTTTAAATCTGATTCTGTTAAGTGTGAGGCCTGTAAATTAAATAAATATAAACATACTTCTTTTAAAGCAAGAGACTATATTCATTCAGAAGCGCCTAATATGTTACTGTATGCTGATATGTGGGGCCCTCAAAGAGTTTGTGGTCATAATGGTGAGATTTTTTCTGAGCATTATTGACGATTACTCACGGAAAGTAGCTTTATATCCAATGTGTGACAAAACCGAGGCTTTTGATATTGTGAGAAATCATATCACTCGAGTTGAAAACTTTTTGGATCATAAAGTGAAAGCTTTTAGGTCTGATAACAGCATAGAGTTTGTTAACGAATGTCTTGAGGCTTACTTCACACAAAAAGGTATTGTTCATGAACTGACCAATAAATGTACTCCTGAGCAAAATGGGGTATCAGAAAGATATAATCAAACAGTGGCTGCAAGTGCACGTATTATGCTGAATGAATCGGGTCTTCCTGCTAGTTTTTGGCCAGAGGCTATGCTCTGTTTTACTTATACTTGGAACCGAGTTCGTCATGCTAAATTAACAAAAATCCCATATAAACTTTTTGGTGGGAAAAAGCCATCAATTCGACATCTCAAACCTTTTGGTATTGTGGCTTACATAGGTATCCCAAAACAAAAATTGGGAAAACTAGACCCTCGTGCGAAGAATGGCTACTCTGTTGGTTATGCCTTCCATACGAAGGGATATAGAATTTGGGTACCAGATGACAACAGAATACTTGAAACTATAAATGTCTCATTCGAAGATCAGTTGTATAAGGACTGTGTAAAAGGAGCAGTGCTGGAGCCCATTATGCATAGTACTTTTCAAACAAACTATCAACCTGGTTGTTCGAGTAGTTCTGACGATGAAGATGATTTCGTTGATATAAGTTCCGAAACCCATCGCGAACACTCTACAAGTAGTGATGATTCACATGAATCATCTGATAGTGAAGATGAGACTGTTTTAAGATCTGTTAACTGGATTAGAAAACCTGTTCATAGGCGTGATGGTTCCAGGGTAGATGTCTATTATTTTGAGGAAGGTAAAACAAAAAGATTGAAATCTTTCAATGACGTCCAGAAATATTGTATTAAACATAAAATTTAAGTTTGAACCAGAATTGTTTAATTTTAGAGGCGGTGATCTGTATAAGGGCAAGGTTAAAAGTAAATTGGATGCTGAGGAAACTGAAAGTGAGCTTTCTACTAGTTATGGTACAAGTAGTTGACTAGAAATGATAGCTATCCCGAACACTTATAAGCAGGCTTTGAATTCTGATCAGAAAGTCCACTGGCAAGAAGCCATGGAAAAAGAAATGAGTGTTATATCTGTACTGATAAGTATAAAGGATTTAAGTCCAAAAATGTCGATTTTGAGTTAAGTACATAGTCAGACTCATAAAAAAATTCTCTATCGATTGGTATAAAGGATTTAAATCCATGTCATTTAGTCTTTGAGAAAATCCATTGGTAAAAAAAGATTCAAATCAGAAATTTAGCATTAACCTTTGATATAAATATTTAATTCAATTTTTTCCGTTTATTGAATGAAGATTGACAATCACTGAATGGTATAAAGCGTATAAACCAACATAATCCCTTTTTCCTAATCGATTCTGCTGATTTGTTTTAGTTAGCTTAACTTTATTTTTCATCTCCTGAAAAATCAAGAAAATGGACTTAAATCCTTTATACTTATCAGTACAGATATATGATAGAGAAGTTTGGCACCTGGTTGATCCACCACCTAATGTGACTCCAATTGGATGCCGTTGGGTCTTTGCAGTCAAACGTGATGATTTAGGAAGGATTGCGAGGTTTAAAGCAAGATTTAGTTGCTCAGGGGTACAAACAGGTGAGAAGTGAGTCCTACGAAGACTCATTCTCTCCAGTGATAACTTTCTCCCTCGTTAGATTCTTCTTCTCACTTTTGGTATCTTTAAATGGCTGGATTCACACGCAGTGTGATGTGACAGGCACCTACCTATATGCACCTTTAAAAGAGAATGTGTATATGAATCAGCCACCAGGTTTTGTTGTTCGGGGTAGTGAGTCTAAAGTATGTAAACTGGATAGAACTCTTTATGGATTGTATCAGTCCGGAAGAGAGTGGTTTTATGAGTTTCATTCTGTTCTGTTGGATATAGGTTTTGTTAAGTTTTTACAACCGAACTGTGCATATTATTTTAGTAATAGTATAGTTTTAATTCTTTATGTTGATGATTTCGTAATTTTTGGCAGAACTCAGAAAATTGTGGACAATATAATAATAACTTTAAGTAGACAATTTGATATTAAAGTCTCTTAGGGTGTACAAGAAAATTACTTGGTGTTGAATTTGAAGATGATGATGATGGGGAAGTTTATATTCACCAAAGTTCTTATATAGGTGAAGTGTATGAGAAATTTAAAAGTTTTCATATCCCCATAACATCGTTACCGATTAGTAAAGGGACTGTGTACTCTAAACAATCTTGTCCTAAGACTGAAGCTGAGAAAAATGAAACGTCAAATTATCCTTACAGAAGCATACTTGGTTGTTTATCATATATAGCCAATAGAACCAAACCAGATATTTCGTATGCCACAAATATACTCAGTCAGTTTCAAGAAAACACAGGAATGCCTCACTGACATGGTTTACTTAAGTTGCTCGGATATGTTGTACATACTAAAAATTTAAAATTAAACCTTACATGTAATAAACCTCAAATTATTGTTTACTCAGATGCAGATTATGCAGCCAATAATGATGACCGTACGTCACTCAGTGGCCAGTTAGTCTTGTTAGGTAACTCCCCCATAAGTTGGCGTATCTTTAAAGAAAAGAGCGTATCTTTGTCGACAATGCAGGCAGAGTTTGTTGCAATGACAGAGGCCGCACGAGAATTGACATGGTTTGATAACATCTTATGTGATAAGTGTTATGATAAAGGTATTATTTCAGGTAGTAAAGTTGATTCAATTTTGTATGCAGACAATATGGCAGCCATTAATTTTGTAAGATCGAAAACTATCGGACGAAACATATAGACGTTAGGCTTTTCTTTATCAGGAATCTTGTTTATGAGGATAAATTTAAATTAAATTTTGTAAGAAGTAAAGATAATGTCTCTGATGCCTTCACCAAAATTCAATTACAAAAGTTTGTTAACACTGTATTTGCATCATAATCTTGAATGTATTAATATATATAATTATTTGAATTTCAGAAATTATTGTATGTGCACATCGCTATACCGGGTGATTCAAAATAGATGTTACAGCGATTATCTCGTAAACTAAGAAAGATAGAAACAAACTTCCAATTACAAAATTGATGCAAATTAAGAGTAGATTTCAGATATGGCCTTCTTTTTGTACAAGGGGCTGTATACATATTAAATACGAAATTTAATTTTTATACGGCCCCTCCTATCATATGACTTATATTTAGAAAAATATTCTCCTCGCTCTAACAATCAAAATAAAAAAAAAATCATCTCTCTAAGTCAAAATCTCGCTGAGTTATTGCAATTTGAAAATTCTAGCATTTTTCGCCAAGTCTTAAGGGGTTGTATCAAAAGTGAATTACTATTGCTTTTGTAATAAGGCACACGTTGATCAGCGTTTGGGGGGGGGGGGGGAAGAAAAAGAAATCATTCAGGGAAAGACGGCTATTTTAACCTGTTATGTCTCCTTTTCCCTAGTGAATACACAAGAGAATACTCATTGATAATTTAACAAATAAAATTTATGAATAATTTATGTACTGAAAGGGAATTTTCAAATTCATTTTTCTTTCTTTATACATTCTCTTACTCATGTACACGGTGTAGAGAAAGAATTGTTTTTGAGTCAAATTTCCGAAAATTAGCTTTTGTTATATTTGCACGTTTTCAGATCCTCTGAATTCAAAAATCATGTTTTTAGTGGTTGGTCTCTCTCTCTCTGTGTGTGTGTGTGTGTCTATGTGTTATTAGAATATCTCAAGAACAAATAGTAGCAGAAAATCCAATTCGACATTCTAAATCCGTATCATATTGCGGTGCTACACTAAAGTATTCGTTATGATCAGACAATTGTTTGTTTACAGGGTCATCCAAAAGAATTCAAATACATTACGTCTGTGAGCGAAATTTCTCATATGTACAGTGTGACATGTACAGACTGCCTTAAACAAAATGAAAAGAACAAATTTTTTATACGCATAAAAGCATGTTTTATGTAGATTGTGGTATAGCAACCATTCATCATTCATTTACAGGGTTACCCAGAGTATTTCGATATATTGGAGCTATACTTGGGAATTGCTGGAAGTGTATTTCATTTTGTGCTACTTGTTTTACATATAACACTAAATTTACGTACACAAAGTCATGTGTATATAGTTTATAGACAATATACAGGGCTACCCAAAATTAAGGTAAACATTTTTTATTATTATTATTAAATGTAATTGGTGTAAGTGTTTGCTGCATTTTTTTTTCGAAGAACCCTGCTGATACAGAACGCAAAATTAATTTCTCATACCCATACTGTAAACAAAGTAGCTTTTGGAGAGCGATTTTTTTTCTGTATAATATGACATTTTGAGGCCTCCTGAATACGGAAGGTAAATTTTTATTCGTTGATCTGTATATATATGAATTATCAGCATAATTTAACAACAAATAATCTGGTGTGCCACTCACACGAATTTCTATTACCCTGAAATTTAATACCATAAATACAGGTTGGAAATTAAGAGGTAACATAAAGAGTACTGTTATGTAAACCTACGTTAAAATAATTCAAATTAGGCTTCGGAAGAGTTTTAATGATAATTAGTTCTGTGTGAGGGGGATCTCCGGAAATTATTCGTTTCCTGAAATTATTCGACGCAGGCAATGATCAAACATTAAAAAATATGGCTTTGGTAATAAGGAAGCCTTAAAACGTGTAAATACACAAAACACAAGCGATGCATATTTAGCTTAAAAACATACATTATTTATCATATGTCTATGAGGAATTCATTTCCATTCCTGAGCAGTTTTCCTGGACATGGTAAAATATTATAGTAAAGCACTTTCACTAACAATAAAAAAGAATATTATAGCTTAAATATTTGCAACCCTGTATATCTTTTGAAGAATATGTACAAACCACAAAGTGCACCTAAATATAAACCTATAGTAATAATATACGGCACAACCTAAAATGCACTTCCATCAATTTTCCGCTATTGTCGCATTATAATCTAGTTATTTTGTGTAGCCCTGTAAATGAACAGTGAATGATTTCCCTGCCATATTCTACATGAGGCATGTTTTTATGCATATAAAAAATATATATTCATTCATTTGGTTTAGTGCAGTCTATAGGTGTTAAACTCTACTTACCTGCAATTTTCCCCATAGACGTAATGTATTTGAATATCCTTGACTGTCTCTGTACACGAACTATTTGCTTCATCTCAATGAAAAGCTTAGTGTAGCATCCCTATATGATACATATTTAAAATACCAAGTTTGGAATGTCTGCTGCTATTTGTTCTTGAGATAAACTGATAACAGACAGACAGACACACACAGAGACACCACTAAAAACACGATTTTCATATTCAGGACGCCTCAAAACATCTAAATATGACAAAAACTTACTTTCGAAAATTTGGCCCAAAAACAATACTTTCTCTACCTTATGGGTATGAGAAAGTTATAAGTACAGGAAATGCGAATTTGGTACTTTGGATTCCATATCTAGTTGCCACTTGAAAAGTTGATGAAGGTTTGCAAGTTTCAAGGAAATTCATAACAGACGTGATTTTTGTTTTGATAAGTATAGGCACTATAATTAAACGGGGGTTGAGAAGGGCGGTAACCCCCTGGCATAGAATTATACATCCATACCATATCATATTCTATACAAATCATTATTTTAGAATATTAATAATAAATATAAATTTCCTTATGATTTTTACAGTATAAAGTTATTTAAATGTAATTCATAAGAATATCTGTCCCAAAACGCAATACATTGGCATCTTTTGTGCGTTCCTGTACATAAACCATTTGTAAAGAATCAATTAATGCCATTTTAAATAGGGAATATCATATAGTAAACCTGAACAACATATATCATTTCTGAAAATATTTACAGACGCTGGGGGCGGGCAGACGGACAGATGGACAGTCAGACAAAAAAAAATGCAAATTGAAATCTTATTTACAGTTAAAAATTGTTAGAAGATGTTTAATGTAAACGAAAATACAATTCCAGCAAATGTCCAATAATAACCCTTAACGTAACTGAATATTTTTGCGTGCCCTGTAAATCTAATGTTAGTCGTACTGTACAGTATAGAAAGCATTCTTTTGTGCATATGAATAACATATTTCAATTTCATTAAGATTTATGCAAAGTAATTAAATTTTGGTTTATAGAAATATCTTCACATAGAACGCAATGCTTTGGAATACTTTCGGGTGTCCCTGTATACAAACCAGTGATGGTGTTTACTCCATTTTCTATAGAAAATATCCGATAGAAAACTATAATAACGTATTTCAATTTTATTAATATATGCATAAATTAAAGGTATTAAAATATGGTTTATAAAAATACCTCTCATAGAACATAGTGCTTTGGAATACTTTCGGGTGTCCCTGTGCACAAGCTAGCAGATGTATTCATTCCATTTTCAATAAGGAACATCGATAGTGACCTCAAATAACATATATCAGTTTCAGGTTTTTGCGGCGCTGCCGCTTTTCTTACGTAACACCTTTCCACGCAACTTCCGAAAGAGGAGGAAGTGGGCGGTGGCGTCCGTCAGCTTGCTAATATAAATAGCAGGTATTTTATGCGAGTAGTGGAATTTTTCCTTTTGTGCCGGCGTCTGTTGTTTTTCCTCTGCCACTTGTTTGATGACTTGTTAAGTATAAATTGTTTCCCTTCTATAACCAGTGATGTTTTGATAGTTACTTTTTTTTTTCACTTTGCCACTCAGGAAAATAAATTGATTAGATGTAAAGAAATTTAAAATAGTTCTCTAAATTAATTAAATGCCGGCCATTAATATTTTTATCTATTTACATTTCCATGTTAATAATTTTCAAACTGATTAGACTATATTGAATAAAAGTTTGTTGTTTTTATCTTAAACTCTCATCGTTATTTCCTTTTTTATTCTGAACATGTTTTTCTTACATATGGATAGACTTATTTATTTAATGCAAAGAAATATCTACCCAGTTACGCTAATTGCAATTTAACTCTGCTAGCTGCTATCATTTACTTGGTAAACAGTACCTGCTAAGTTTAACAGAAGGTCCTTATGCTGCTTCAAGTTGGATGCTTCTCGGATAATATATGAAGCTACTATACTGGAAATTTTCTCGATAACGGGAAGGCTATATCTTAACTTGTATGGCATATAACTGACAAAACTTGATATGTGAAATAACCATAATAAAAACTCATTTTTTAAGATGTTATTTTTAGACAATAAAACTGTCTTTCTTTGGATATTTAGTATTAGTTTTTTGTAAGATGAAAATCATTTTCATTATCATGTTAGATAATATTAATAAATAATAGTTTTAATAAATTATTTGCCCTCAGTGAATTTTTACAAGAAAATATAGGAAAAAGTATTGTGGTGGCCACAACATACTAGTTTTTTAATTAAAGGAAATGAATTGCAGTAATCTATATCTATAAAAGAAGATCTCCTGACTGACTTGGTTGCTCACTCAGAAATGCCCAGTCAAACTAATGGAGATACAGATGTGGAATTTTATGAGATTATTTCTTTAGTGACGTGATTTAAGAAGCTTTTTTTTTCCTTTTTTTAAGTTTTCCCTCAAACGGAGGAGCAAAAGTTGTTTCTCGCATTTCCCACTATATCTCAACCAAAGAAAACACACACACAAAAAAGAAAAAAAAAGCACCCCTGTTCTAAATTAGTCTTAAAACAAAAATTAGTTCGGGAATAGTGTTATTTTATGATAATAATAAATGATAAGCTAGATAATGTTATTTTACGAAAAATCAAAGAAAAAACCCTTTATGCCTATCTTTTTGTAGGGTGTAGGTATTGCCCTTTTGCATAATTTTTATTTTTTCATAATATCTGCATTTTGGAAAACTGTATTTGAATATGTATATTTAAAGTAGAAGGGAAAATTCATACTACAATTTTCTTTTTTGGTCATTTCATATCTTTTTGTTATATGATTTGATACAGAACACAGAATACGCAGATGATACCTTTTACTTCTTTATTTCATGACTACAAGTTCTATTTACACATTTACAGATATATACAAAAACATAGACAACATATACATAGATGGATAGCTTACAATCGATTGTTTTATTTCACTTAAAATATAGCGCTCTCTGATGGATACTACAGGTCATATTATTAGATGTGTGATGAAATTAAAATAAAATCCATGAGCTTCAGGATGTAAAATCCACACTCGCCTATTGTTAGGTGTTATCTAAAAATAATAATTTGTCAAATTACTTGTTATGTTAACTAATAGTAATAACTGTTATATTGCTTGATGTTGTCTCTGGCTAATAAGAGAAATAAATAATTTTCTTACTATTACTGAGGAGGTCGTACTGTAGAGGTCGACGAAGGTACCAGAGTCCAAGGAGAGGTAAAAATCAGTCCAAGAACTGTAAGTCAAATTTTTCTTTTTACATTAACTGTTCTTACCTTAGTGAAGAGAGTGATTCTTTTTATTGGGCGTTCGATAGTGCCGCTTCCCACCATTTTTGTAAGCAAAGATCAGCATTTATTGACTTTAAGGAAATCAATGACACTAATATGTCTTTAGCCATTGATGGCGTTAATTATCCTATTGAGGGGAAAGGGTCCATAAAGTTAAAAATTGGGCAAAGAAATATTCTTTTAAATGAGGTGATGTACTCACCAAAGTTACGTAGAAATTTATTGTCGGGTCCAAAATTTGATATTAATGGTGCTAAATTTATTGGTAAAGGGGGAATGGTGAGGATATATCAGGATGACATTCCCTTGTTTAAAGCAGTTTTAAAGAATGGAGTTTATGTAGTTTCTCCAAAAATTTTGAATAGTACTAAAGAGTCTCTTTCGCAGCTTCAGTTGGTGTTGGCAGTGAGCATGAGCTCGTCAAATGGCATAAAAGGTTCGCACATATAAGTCCTTCCACAATAGTAAAATCTAGTGACGATGTAAGAGGGTTACCTGTTTTTAAATCTGATTCTGTTAAGTGTGAGGCCTGTAAATTAAATAAATATAAACATACTTCTTTTAAAGCAAGAGACTATATTCATTCAGAAGCGCCTAATATGTTACTGTATGCTGATATGTGGGGCCCTCAAAGAGTTTGTGGTCATAATGGTGAGATTTTTTCTGAGCATTATTGACGATTACTCACGGAAAGTAGCTTTATATCCAATGTGTGACAAAACCGAGGCTTTTGATATTGTGAGAAATCATATCACTCGAGTTGAAAACTTTTTGGATCATAAAGTGAAAGCTTTTAGGTCTGATAACAGCATAGAGTTTGTTAACGAATGTCTTGAGGCTTACTTCACACAAAAAGGTATTGTTCATGAACTGACCAATAAATGTACTCCTGAGCAAAATGGGGTATCAGAAAGATATAATCAAACAGTGGCTGCAAGTGCACGTATTATGCTGAATGAATCGGGTCTTCCTGCTAGTTTTTGGCCAGAGGCTATGCTCTGTTTTACTTATACTTGGAACCGAGTTCGTCATGCTAAATTAACAAAAACCCCATATAAACTTTTTGGTGGGAAAAAGCCATCAATTCGACATCTCAAACCTTTTGGTATTGTGGCTTACATAGGTATCCCAAAACAAAAATTGGGAAAACTAGACCCTCGTGCGAAGAATGGCTACTCTGTTGGTTATGCCTTCCATACGAAGGGATATAGAATTTGGGTACCAGATGACAACAGAATACTTGAAACTATAAATGTCTCATTCGAAGATCAGTTGTATAAGGACTGTGTAAAAGGAGCAGTGCTGGAGCCCATTATGCATAGTACTTTTCAAACAAACTATCAACCTGGTTGTTCGAGTAGTTCTGACGATGAAGATGATTTCGTTGATATAAGTTCCGAAACCCATCGCGAACACTCTACAAGTAGTGATGATTCACATGAATCATCTGATAGTGAAGATGAGACTGTTTTAAGATCTGTTAACTGGATTAGAAAACCTGTTCATAGGCGTGATGGTTCCAGGGTAGATGTCTATTATTTTGAGGAAGGTAAAACAAAAAGATTGAAATCTTTCAATGACGTCCAGAAATATTGTATTAAACATAAAATTTAAGTTTGAACCAGAATTGTTTAATTTTAGAGGCGGTGATCTGTATAAGGGCAAGGTTAAAAGTAAATTGGATGCTGAGGAAACTGAAAGTGAGCTTTCTACTAGTTATGGTACAAGTAGTTGACTAGAAATGATAGCTATCCCGAACACTTATAAGCAGGCTTTGAATTCTGATCAGAAAGTCCACTGGCAAGAAGCCATGGAAAAAGAAATGAGTGTTATATCTGTACTGATAAGTATAAAGGATTTAAGTCCAAAAATGTCGATTTTGAGTTAAGTACATAGTCAGACTCATAAAAAAATTCTCTATAGATTGGTATAAAGGATTTAAATCCATGTCATTTAGTCTTTGAGAAAATCCATTGGTAAAAAAAGATTCAAATCAGAAATTTAGCATTAACCTTTGATATAAATATTTAATTCAATTTTTTCCGTTTATTAAATGAAGATTGACAATCACTGAATGGTATAAAGCGTATAAACCAACATAATCCCTTTTTCCTAATCGATTCTGCTGATTTGTTTTAGTTAGCTTAACTTTATTTTTCATCTCCTGAAAAATCAAGAAAATGGACTTAAATCCTTTATACTTATCAGTACAGATATATGATAGAGAAGTTTGGCACCTGGTTGATCCACCACCTAATGTGACTCCAATTGGATGCCGTTGGGTCTTTGCAGTCAAACGTGATGATTTAGGAAGGATTGCGAGGTTTAAAGCAAGATTTAGTTGCTCAGGGGTACAAACAGGTGAGAAGTGAGTCCTACGAAGACTCATTCTCTCCAGTGATAACTTTCTCCCTCGTTAGATTCTTCTTCTCACTTTTGGTATCTTTAAATGGCTGGATTCACACGCAGTGTGATGTGACAGGCACCTACCTATATGCACCTTTAAAAGAGAATGTGTATATGAATCAGCCACCAGGTTTTGTTGTTCGGGGTAGTGAGTCTAAAGTATGTAAACTGGATAGAACTCTTTATGGATTGTATCAGTCCGGAAGAGAGTGGTTTTATGAGTTTCATTCTGTTCTGTTGGATATAGGTTTTGTTAAGTTTTTACAACCGAACTGTGCATATTATTTTAGTAATAGTATAGTTTTAATTCTTTATGTTAATGATTTCGTAATTTTTGGCAGAACTCAGAAAATTGTGGACAATATAATAATAACTTTAAGTAGACAATTTGATATTAAAGTCTCTTAGGGTGTACAAGAAAATTACTTGGTGTTGAATTTGAAGATGATGATGATGGGGAAGTTTATATTCACCAAAGTTCTTATATAGGTGAAGTGTATGAGAAATTTAAAAGTTTTCATATCCCCATAACATCGTTACCGATTAGTAAAGGGACTGTGTACTCTAAACAATCTTGTCCTAAGACTGAAGCTGAGAAAAATGAAACGTCAAATTATCCTTACAGAAGCATACTTGGTTGTTTATCATATATAGCCAATAGAACCAAACCAGATATTTCGTATGCCACAAATATACTCAGTCAGTTTCAAGAAAACACAGGAATGCCTCACTGACATGGTTTACTTAAGTTGCTCGGATATGTTGTACATACTAAAAATTTAAAATTAAACCTTACATGTAATAAACCTCAAATTATTGTTTACTCAGATGCAGATTATGCAGCCAATAATGATGACCGTACGTCACTCAGTGGCCAGTTAGTCTTGTTAGGTAACTCCCCCATAAGTTGGCGTATCTTTAAAGAAAAGAGCGTATCTTTGTCGACAATGCAGGCAGAGTTTGTTGCAATGACAGAGGCCGCACGAGAATTGACATGGTTTGATAACATCTTATGTGATAAGTGTTATGATAAAGGTATTATTTCAGGTAGTAAAGTTGATTCAATTTTGTATGCAGACAATATGGCAGCCATTAATTTTGTAAGATCGAAAACTATCGGACGAAACATATAGACGTTAGGCTTTTCTTTATCAGGAATCTTGTTTATGAGGATAAATTTAAATTAAATTTTGTAAGAAGTAAAGATAATGTCTCTGATGCCTTCACCAAAATTCAATTACAAAAGTTTGTTAACACTGTATTTGCATCATAATCTTGAATGTATTAATATATATAATTATTTGAATTTCAGAAATTATTGTATGTGCACATCGCTATACCGGGTGATTCAAAATAGATGTTACAGCGATTATCTCGTAAACTAAGAAAGATAGAAACAAACTTCCAATTACAAAATTGATGCAAATTAAGAGTAGATTTCAGATATGGCATTCTTTTGTACAAGGGGCTGTATACATATTAAATACGAAATTTAATTTTTATACGGCCCCTCCTATCATATGACTTATATTTAGAAAAATATTCTCCTCGCTCTAACAATCAAAATAAAAAAAAAATCATCTCTCTAAGTCAAAATCTCGCTGAGTTATTGCAATTTGAAAATTCTAGCATTTTTCGCCAAGTCTTAAGGGGTTGTATCAAAAGTGAATTACTATTGCTTTTGTAATAAGGCACACGTTGATCAGCGTTTGGGGGGGGGGGAAGAAAAAGAAATCATTCAGGGAAAGACGGCTATTTTAACCTGTTATGTCTCCTTTTCCCTAGTGAATACACAAGAGAATACTCATTGATAATTTAACAAATAAAATTTATGAATAATTTATGTACTGAAAGGGAATTTTCAAATTCATTTTTCTTTCTTTATACATTCTCTTACTCATGTACACGGTGTAGAGAAAGAATTGTTTTTGAGTCAAATTTCCGAAAATTAGCTTTTGTTATATTTGCACGTTTTCAGATCCTCTGAATTCAAAAATCATGTTTTTAGTGGTTGGTCTCTCTCTCTCTGTGTGTGTGTGTGTGTCTATGTGTTATTAGAATATCTCAAGAACAAATAGTAGCAGAAAATCCAATTCGACATTCTAAATCCGTATCATATTGCGGTGCTACACTAAAGTATTCGTTATGATCAGACAATTGTTTGTTTACAGGGTCATCCAAAAGAATTCAAATACATTACGTCTGTGAGCGAAATTTCTCATATGTACAGTGTGACATGTACAGACTGCCTTAAACAAAATGAAAAGAACAAATTTTTTATACGCATAAAAGCATGTTTTATGTAGATTGTGGTATAGCAACCATTCATCATTCATTTACAGGGTTACCCAGAGTATTTCGATATATTGGAGCTATACTTGGGAATTGCTGGAAGTGTATTTCATTTTGTGCTACTTGTTTTACATATAACACTAAATTTACGTACACAAAGTCATGTGTATATAGTTTATAGACAATATACAGGGCTACCCAAAATTAAGGTAAACATTTTTTATTATTATTATTAAATGTAATTGGTGTAAGTGTTTGCTGCATTTTTTTTTCGAAGAACCCTGCTGATACAGAACGCAAAATTAATTTCTCATACCCATACTGTAAACAAAGTAGCTTTTGGAGAGCGATTTTTTTTCTGTATAATATGACATTTTGAGGCCTCCTGAATACGGAAGGTAAATTTTTATTCGTTGATCTGTATATATATGAATTATCAGCATAATTTAACAACAAATAATCTGGTGTGCCACTCACACGAATTTCTATTACCCTGAAATTTAATACCATAAATACAGGTTGGAAATTAAGAGGTAACATAAAGAGTACTGTTATGTAAACCTACGTTAAAATAATTCAAATTAGGCTTCGGAAGAGTTTTAATGATAATTAGTTCTGTGTGAGGGGGATCTCCGGAAATTATTCGTTTCCTGAAATTATTCGACGCAGGCAATGATCAAACATTAAAAAATATGGCTTTGGTAATAAGGAAGCCTTAAAACATGTAAATACACAAAACACAAGCGATGCATATTTAGCTTAAAAACATACATTATTTATCATATGTCTATGAGGAATTCATTTCCATTCCTGAGCAGTTTTCCTGGACATGGTAAAATATTATAGTAAAGCACTTTCACTAACAATAAAAAAGAATATTATAGCTTAAATATTTGCAACCCTGTATATCTTTTGAAGAATATGTACAAACCACAAAGTGCACCTAAATATAAACCTATAGTAATAATATACGGCACAACCTAAAATGCACTTCCATCAATTTTCCGCTATTGTCGCATTATAATCTAGTTATTTTGTGTAGCCCTGTAAATGAACAGTGAATGATTTCCCTGCCATATTCTACATGAGGCATGTTTTTATGCATATAAAAAATATATATTCATTCATTTGGTTTAGTGCAGTCTATAGGTGTTAAACTCTACTTACCTGCAATTTTCCCCATAGACGTAATGTATTTGAATATCCTTGACTGTCTCTGTACACGAACTATTTGCTTCATCTCAATGAAAAGCTTAGTGTAGCATCCCTATATGATACATATTTAAAATACCAAGTTTGGAATGTCTGCTGCTATTTGTTCTTGAGATAAACTGATAACAGACAGACAGACACACACAGAGACACCACTAAAAACACGATTTTCATATTCAGGACGCCTCAAAACATCTAAATATGACAAAAACTTACTTTCGAAAATTTGGCCCAAAAACAATACTTTCTCTACCTTATGGGTATGAGAAAGTTATAAGTACAGGAAATGCGAATTTGGTACTTTGGATTCCATATCTAGTTGCCACTTGAAAAGTTGATGAAGGTTTGCAAGTTTCAAGGAAATTCATAACAGACGTGATTTTTGTTTTGATAAGTATAGGCACTATAATTAAACGGGGGTTGAGAAGGGCGGTAACCCCCTGGCATAGAATTATACATCCATACCATATCATATTCTATACAAATCATTATTTTAGAATATTAATAATAAATATAAATTTCCTTATGATTTTTACAGTATAAAGTTATTTAAATGTAATTCATAAGAATATCTGTCCCAAAACGCAATACATTGGCATCTTTTGTGCGTTCCTGTACATAAACCATTTGTAAAGAATCAATTAATGCCATTTTAAATAGGGAATATCATATAGTAAACCTGAACAACATATATCATTTCTGAAAATATTTACAGACGCTGGGGGCGGGCAGACGGACAGATGGACAGTCAGACAAAAAAAAATGCAAATTGAAATCTTATTTACAGTTAAAAATTGTTAGAAGATGTTTAATGTAAACGAAAATACAATTCCAGCAAATGTCCAATAATAACCCTTAACGTAACTGAATATTTTTGCGTGCCCTGTAAATCTAATGTTAGTCGTACTGTACAGTATAGAAAGCATTCTTTTGTACATATGAATAACATATTTCAATTTCATTAAGATTTATGCAAAGTAATTAAATTTTGGTTTATAGAAATATCTTCACATAGAACGCAATGCTTTGGAATACTTTCGGGTGTCCCTGTATACAAACCAGTGATGGTGTTTACTCCATTTTCTATAGAAAATATCCGATAGAAAACTATAATAACGTATTTCAATTTTATTAATATATGCATAAATTAAAGGTATTAAAATATGGTTTATAAAAATACCTCTCATAGAACATAGTGCTTTGGAATACTTTCGGGTGTCCCTGTGCACAAGCTAGCAGATGTATTCATTCCATTTTCAATAAGGAACATCGATAGTGACCTCAAATAACATATATCAGTTTCAGGTTTTTGCGGCGCTGCCGCTTTTCTTACGTAACACCTTTCCACGCAACTTCCGAAAGAGGAGGAAGTGGGCGGTGGCGTCCGTCAGCTTGCTAATATAAATAGCAGGTATTTTATGCGAGTAGTGGAATTTTTCCTTTTGTGCCGGCGTCTGTTGTTTTTCCTCTGCCACTTGTTTGATGACTTGTTAAGTATAAATTGTTTCCCTTCTATAACCAGTGATGTTTTGATAGTTACTTTTTTTTTTCACTTTGCCACTCAGGAAAATAAATTGATTAGATGTAAAGAAATTTAAAATAGTTCTCTAAATTAATTAAATGCCGGCCATTAATATTTTTATCTATTTACATTTCCATGTTAATAATTTTCAAACTGATTAGACTATATTGAATAAAAGTTTGTTGTTTTTATCTTAAACTCTCATCGTTATTTCCTTTTTTATTCTGAACATGTTTTTCTTACATATGGATAGACTTATTTATTTAATGCAAAGAAATATCTACCCAGTTACGCTAATTGCAATTTAACTCTGCTAGCTGCTATCATTTACTTGGTAAACAGTACCTGCTAAGTTTAACAGAAGGTCCTTATGCTGCTTCAAGTTGGATGCTTCTCGGATAATATATGAAGCTACTATACTGGAAATTTTCTCGATAACGGGAAGGCTATATCTTAACTTGTATGGCATATAACTGACAAAACTTGATATGTGAAATAACCATAATAAAAACTCATTTTTTAAGATGTTATTTTTAGACAATAAAACTGTCTTTCTTTGGATATTTAGTATTAGTTTTTTGTAAGATGAAAATCATTTTCATTATCATGTTAGATAATATTAATAAATAATAGTTTTAATAAATTATTTGCCCTCAGTGAATTTTTACAAGAAAATATAGGAAAAAGTATTGTGGTGGCCACAACATACTAGTTTTTTAATTAAAGGAAATGAATTGCAGTAATCTATATCTATAAAAGAAGATCTCCTGACTGACTTGGTTGCTCACTCAGAAATGCCCAGTCAAACTAATGGAGATACAGATGTGGAATTTTATGAGATTATTTCTTTAGTGACGTGATTTAAGAAGCTTTTTTTTTCCTTTTTTTAAGTTTTCCCTCAAACGGAGGAGCAAAAGTTGTTTCTCGCATTTCCCACTATATCTCAACCAAAGAAAACACACACACAAAAAAGAAAAAAAAAGCACCCCTGTTCTAAATTAGTCTTAAAACAAAAATTAGTTCGGGAATAGTGTTATTTTATGATAATAATAAATGATAAGCTAGATAATGTTATTTTACGAAAAATCAAAGAAAAAACCCTTTATGCCTATCTTTTTGTAGGGTGTAGGTATTGCCCTTTTGCATAATTTTTATTTTTTCATAATATCTGCATTTTGGAAAACTGTATTTGAATATGTATATTTAAAGTAGAAGGGAAAATTCATACTACAATTTTCTTTTTTGGTCATTTCATATCTTTTTGTTATATGATTTGATACAGAACACAGAATACGCAGATGATACCTTTTACTTCTTTATTTCATGACTACAAGTTCTATTTACACATTTACAGATATATACAAAAACATAGACAACATATACATAGATGGATAGCTTACAATCGATTGTTTTATTTCACTTAAAATATAGCGCTCTCTGATGGATACTACAGGTCATATTATTAGATGTGTGATGAAATTAAAATAAAATCCATGAGCTTCAGGATGTAAAATCCACACTCGCCTATTGTTAGGTGTTATCTAAAAATAATAATTTGTCAAATTACTTGTTATGTTAACTAATAGTAATAACTGTTATATTGCTTGATGTTGTCTCTGGCTAATAAGAGAAATAAATAATTTTCTTACTATTACTGAGGAGGTCGTACTGTAGAGGTCGACGAAGGTACCAGAGTCCAAGGAGAGGTAAAAATCAGTCCAAGAACTGTAAGTCAAATTTTTCTTTTTACATTAACTGTTCTTACCTTAGTGAAGAGAGTGATTCTTTTTATTGGGCGTTCGATAGTGCCGCTTCCCACCATTTTTGTAAGCAAAGATCAGCATTTATTGACTTTAAGGAAATCAATGACACTAATATGTCTTTAGCCATTGATGGCGTTAATTATCCTATTGAGGGGAAAGGGTCCATAAAGTTAAAAATTGGGCAAAGAAATATTCTTTTAAATGAGGTGATGTACTCACCAAAGTTACGTAGAAATTTATTGTCGGGTCCAAAATTTGATATTAATGGTGCTAAATTTATTGGTAAAGGGGGAATGGTGAGGATATATCAGGATGACATTCCCTTGTTTAAAGCAGTTTTAAAGAATGGAGTTTATGTAGTTTCTCCAAAAATTTTGAATAGTACTAAAGAGTCTCTTTCGCAGCTTCAGTTGGTGTTGGCAGTGAGCATGAGCTCGTCAAATGGCATAAAAGGTTCGCACATATAAGTCCTTCCACAATAGTAAAATCTAGTGACGATGTAAGAGGGTTACCTGTTTTTAAATCTGATTCTGTTAAGTGTGAGGCCTGTAAATTAAATAAATATAAACATACTTCTTTTAAAGCAAGAGACTATATTCATTCAGAAGCGCCTAATATGTTACTGTATGCTGATATGTGGGGCCCTCAAAGAGTTTGTGGTCATAATGGTGAGATTTTTTCTGAGCATTATTGACGATTACTCACGGAAAGTAGCTTTATATCCAATGTGTGACAAAACCGAGGCTTTTGATATTGTGAGAAATCATATCACTCGAGTTGAAAACTTTTTGGATCATAAAGTGAAAGCTTTTAGGTCTGATAACAGCATAGAGTTTGTTAACGAATGTCTTGAGGCTTACTTCACACAAAAAGGTATTGTTCATGAACTGACCAATAAATGTACTCCTGAGCAAAATGGGGTATCAGAAAGATATAATCAAACAGTGGCTGCAAGTGCACGTATTATGCTGAATGAATCGGGTCTTCCTGCTAGTTTTTGGCCAGAGGCTATGCTCTGTTTTACTTATACTTGGAACCGAGTTCGTCATGCTAAATTAACAAAAACCCCATATAAACTTTTTGGTGGGAAAAAGCCATCAATTCGACATCTCAAACCTTTTGGTATTGTGGCTTACATAGGTATCCCAAAACAAAAATTGGGAAAACTAGACCCTCGTGCGAAGAATGGCTACTCTGTTGGTTATGCCTTCCATACGAAGGGATATAGAATTTGGGTACCAGATGACAACAGAATACTTGAAACTATAAATGTCTCATTCGAAGATCAGTTGTATAAGGACTGTGTAAAAGGAGCAGTGCTGGAGCCCATTATGCATAGTACTTTTCAAACAAACTATCAACCTGGTTGTTCGAGTAGTTCTGACGATGAAGATGATTTCGTTGATATAAGTTCCGAAACCCATCGCGAACACTCTACAAGTAGTGATGATTCACATGAATCATCTGATAGTGAAGATGAGACTGTTTTAAGATCTGTTAACTGGATTAGAAAACCTGTTCATAGGCGTGATGGTTCCAGGGTAGATGTCTATTATTTTGAGGAAGGTAAAACAAAAAGATTGAAATCTTTCAATGACGTCCAGAAATATTGTATTAAACATAAAATTTAAGTTTGAACCAGAATTGTTTAATTTTAGAGGCGGTGATCTGTATAAGGGCAAGGTTAAAAGTAAATTGGATGCTGAGGAAACTGAAAGTGAGGTTTCTACTAGTTATGGTACAAGTAGTTGACTAGAAATGATAGCTATCCCGAACACTTATAAGCAGGCTTTGAATTCTGATCAGAAAGTCCACTGGCAAGAAGCCATGGAAAAAGAAATGAGTGTTATATCTGTACTGATAAGTATAAAGGATTTAAGTCCAAAAATGTCGATTTTGAGTTAAGTACATAGTCAGACTCATAAAAAAATTCTCTATCGATTGGTATAAAGGATTTAAATCCATGTCATTTAGTCTTTGAGAAAATCCATTGGTAAAAAAAGATTCAAATCAGAAATTTAGCATTAACCTTTGATATAAATATTTAATTCAATTTTTTCCGTTTATTAAATGAAGATTGACAATCACTGAATGGTATAAAGCGTATAAACCAACATAATCCCTTTTTCCTAATCGATTCTGCTGATTTGTTTTAGTTAGCTTAACTTTATTTTTCATCTCCTGAAAAATCAAGAAAATGGACTTAAATCCTTTATACTTATCAGTACAGATATATGATAGAGAAGTTTGGCACCTGGTTGATCCACCACCTAATGTGACTCCAATTGGATGCCGTTGGGTCTTTGCAGTCAAACGTGATGATTTAGGAAGGATTGCGAGGTTTAAAGCAAGATTTAGTTGCTCAGGGGTACAAACAGGTGAGAAGTGAGTCCTACGAAGACTCATTCTCTCCAGTGATAACTTTCTCCCTCGTTAGATTCTTCTTCTCACTTTTGGTATCTTTAAATGGCTGGATTCACACGCAGTGTGGTGTGACAGGCACCTACCTATATGCACCTTTAAAAGAGAATGTGTATATGAATCAGCCACCAGGTTTTGTTGTTCGGGGTAGTGAGTCTAAAGTATGTAAACTGGATAGAACTCTTTATGGATTGTATCAGTCCGGAAGAGAGTGGTTTTATGAGTTTCATTCTGTTCTGTTGGATATAGGTTTTGTTAAGTTTTTACAACCGAACTGTGCATATTATTTTAGTAATAGTATAGTTTTAATTCTTTATGTTGATGATTTCGTAATTTTTGGCAGAACTCAGAAAATTGTGGACAATATAATAATAACTTTAAGTAGACAATTTGATATTAAAGTCTCTTAGGGTGTACAAGAAAATTACTTGGTGTTGAATTTGAAGATGATGATGATGGGGAAGTTTATATTCACCAAAGTTCTTATATAGGTGAAGTGTATGAGAAATTTAAAAGTTTTCATATCCCCATAACATCGTTACCGATTAGTAAAGGGACTGTGTACTCTAAACAATCTTGTCCTAAGACTGAAGCTGAGAAAAATGAAACGTCAAATTATCCTTACAGAAGCATACTTGGTTGTTTATCATATATAGCCAATAGAACCAAACCAGATATTTCGTATGCCACAAATATACTCAGTCAGTTTCAAGAAAACACAGGAATGCCTCACTGACATGGTTTACTTAAGTTGCTCGGATATGTTGTACATACTAAAAATTTAAAATTAAACCTTACATGTAATAAACCTCAAATTATTGTTTACTCAGATGCAGATTATGCAGCCAATAATGATGACCGTACGTCACTCAGTGGCCAGTTAGTCTTGTTAGGTAACTCCCCCATAAGTTGGCGTATCTTTAAAGAAAAGAGCGTATCTTTGTCGACAATGCAGGCAGAGTTTGTTGCAATGACAGAGGCCGCACGAGAATTGACATGGTTTGATAACATCTTATGTGATAAGTGTTATGATAAAGGTATTATTTCAGGTAGTAAAGTTGATTCAATTTTGTATGCAGACAATATGGCAGCCATTAATTTTGTAAGATCGAAAACTATCGGACGAAACATATAGACGTTAGGCTTTTCTTTATCAGGAATCTTGTTTATGAGGATAAATTTAAATTAAATTTTGTAAGAAGTAAAGATAATGTCTCTGATGCCTTCACCAAAATTCAATTACAAAAGTTTGTTAACACTGTATTTGCATCATAATCTTGAATGTATTAATATATATAATTATTTGAATTTCAGAAATTATTGTATGTGCACATCGCTATACCGGGTGATTCAAAATAGATGTTACAGCGATTATCTCGTAAACTAAGAAAGATAGAAACAAACTTCCAATTACAAAATTGATGCAAATTAAGAGTAGATTTCAGATATGGCATTCTTTTGTACAAGGGGCTGTATACATATTAAATACGAAATTTAATTTTTATACGGCCCCTCCTATCATATGACTTATATTTAGAAAAATATTCTCCTCGCTCTAACAATCAAAATAAAAAAAAAATCATCTCTCTAAGTCAAAATCTCGCTGAGTTATTGCAATTTGAAAATTCTAGCATTTTTCGCCAAGTCTTAAGGGGTTGTATCAAAAGTGAATTACTATTGCTTTTGTAATAAGGCACACGTTGATCAGCGTTTGGGGGGGGGGGAAGAAAAAGAAATCATTCAGGGAAAGACGGCTATTTTAACCTGTTATGTCTCCTTTTCCCTAGTGAATACACAAGAGAATACTCATTGATAATTTAACAAATAAAATTTATGAATAATTTATGTACTGAAAGGGAATTTTCAAATTCATTTTTCTTTCTTTATACATTCTCTTACTCATGTACACGGTGTAGAGAAAGAATTGTTTTTGAGTCAAATTTCCGAAAATTAGCTTTTGTTATATTTGCACGTTTTCAGATCCTCTGAATTCAAAAATCATGTTTTTAGTGGTTGGTCTCTCTCTCTCTGTGTGTGTGTGTGTGTCTATGTGTTATTAGAATATCTCAAGAACAAATAGTAGCAGAAAATCCAATTCGACATTCTAAATCCGTATCATATTGCGGTGCTACACTAAAGTATTCGTTATGATCAGACAATTGTTTGTTTACAGGGTCATCCAAAAGAATTCAAATACATTACGTCTGTGAGCGAAATTTCTCATATGTACAGTGTGACATGTACAGACTGCCTTAAACAAAATGAAAAGAACAAATTTTTTATACGCATAAAAGCATGTTTTATGTAGATTGTGGTATAGCAACCATTCATCATTCATTTACAGGGTTACCCAGAGTATTTCGATATATTGGAGCTATACTTGGGAATTGCTGGAAGTGTATTTCATTTTGTGCTACTTGTTTTACATATAACACTAAATTTACGTACACAAAGTCATGTGTATATAGTTTATAGACAATATACAGGGCTACCCAAAATTAAGGTAAACATTTTTTATTATTATTATTAAATGTAATTGGTGTAAGTGTTTGCTGCATTTTTTTTTCGAAGAACCCTGCTGATACAGAACGCAAAATTAATTTCTCATACCCATACTGTAAACAAAGTAGCTTTTGGAGAGCGATTTTTTTTCTGTATAATATGACATTTTGAGGCCTCCTGAATACGGAAGGTAAATTTTTATTCGTTGATCTGTATATATATGAATTATCAGCATAATTTAACAACAAATAATCTGGTGTGCCACTCACACGAATTTCTATTACCCTGAAATTTAATACCATAAATACAGGTTGGAAATTAAGAGGTAACATAAAGAGTACTGTTATGTAAACCTACGTTAAAATAATTCAAATTAGGCTTCGGAAGAGTTTTAATGATAATTAGTTCTGTGTGAGGGGGATCTCCGGAAATTATTCGTTTCCTGAAATTATTCGACGCAGGCAATGATCAAACATTAAAAAATATGGCTTTGGTAATAAGGAAGCCTTAAAACGTGTAAATACACAAAACACAAGCGATGCATATTTAGCTTAAAAACATACATTATTTATCATATGTCTATGAGGAATTCATTTCCATTCCTGAGCAGTTTTCCTGGACATGGTAAAATATTATAGTAAAGCACTTTCACTAACAATAAAAAAGAATATTATAGCTTAAATATTTGCAACCCTGTATATCTTTTGAAGAATATGTACAAACCACAAAGTGCACCTAAATATAAACCTATAGTAATAATATACGGCACAACCTAAAATGCACTTCCATCAATTTTCCGCTATTGTCGCATTATAATCTAGTTATTTTGTGTAGCCCTGTAAATGAACAGTGAATGATTTCCCTGCCATATTCTACATGAGGCATGTTTTTATGCATATAAAAAATATATATTCATTCATTTGGTTTAGTGCAGTCTATAGGTGTTAAACTCTACTTACCTGCAATTTTCCCCATAGACGTAATGTATTTGAATATCCTTGACTGTCTCTGTACACGAACTATTTGCTTCATCTCAATGAAAAGCTTAGTGTAGCATCCCTATATGATACATATTTAAAATACCAAGTTTGGAATGTCTGCTGCTATTTGTTCTTGAGATAAACTGATAACAGACAGACAGACACACACAGAGACACCACTAAAAACACGATTTTCATATTCAGGACGCCTCAAAACATCTAAATATGACAAAAACTTACTTTCGAAAATTTGGCCCAAAAACAATACTTTCTCTACCTTATGGGTATGAGAAAGTTATAAGTACAGGAAATGCGAATTTGGTACTTTGGATTCCATATCTAGTTGCCACTTGAAAAGTTGATGAAGGTTTGCAAGTTTCAAGGAAATTCATAACAGACGTGATTTTTGTTTTGATAAGTATAGGCACTATAATTAAACGGGGGTTGAGAAGGGCGGTAACCCCCTGGCATAGAATTATACATCCATACCATATCATATTCTATACAAATCATTATTTTAGAATATTAATAATAAATATAAATTTCCTTATGATTTTTACAGTATAAAGTTATTTAAATGTAATTCATAAGAATATCTGTCCCAAAACGCAATACATTGGCATCTTTTGTGCGTTCCTGTACATAAACCATTTGTAAAGAATCAATTAATGCCATTTTAAATAGGGAATATCATATAGTAAACCTGAACAACATATATCATTTCTGAAAATATTTACAGACGCTGGGGGCGGGCAGACGGACAGATGGACAGTCAGACAAAAAAAAATGCAAATTGAAATCTTATTTACAGTTAAAAATTGTTAGAAGATGTTTAATGTAAACGAAAATACAATTCCAGCAAATGTCCAATAATAACCCTTAACGTAACTGAATATTTTTGCGTGCCCTGTAAATCTAATGTTAGTCGTACTGTACAGTATAGAAAGCATTCTTTTGTGCATATGAATAACATATTTCAATTTCATTAAGATTTATGCAAAGTAATTAAATTTTGGTTTATAGAAATATCTTCACATAGAACGCAATGCTTTGGAATACTTTCGGGTGTCCCTGTATACAAACCAGTGATGGTGTTTACTCCATTTTCTATAGAAAATATCCGATAGAAAACTATAATAACGTATTTCAATTTTATTAATATATGCATAAATTAAAGGTATTAAAATATGGTTTATAAAAAAACCTCTCATAGAACATAGTGCTTTGGAATACTTTCGGGTGTCCCTGTGCACAAGCTAGCAGATGTATTCATTCCATTTTCAATAAGGAACATCGATAGTGACCTCAAATAACATATATCAGTTTCAGGTTTTTGCGGCGCTGCCGCTTTTCTTACGTAACACCTTTCCACGCAACTTCCGAAAGAGGAGGAAGTGGGCGGTGGCGTCCGTCAGCTTGCTAATATAAATAGCAGGTATTTTATGCGAGTAGTGGAATTTTTCCTTTTGTGCCGGCGTCTGTTGTTTTTCCTCTGCCACTTGTTTGATGACTTGTTAAGTATAAATTGTTTCCCTTCTATAACCAGTGATGTTTTGATAGTTACTTTTTTTTTTTCACTTTGCCACTCAGGAAAATAAATTGATTAGATGTAAAGAAATTTAAAATAGTTCTCTAAATTAATTAAATGCCGGCCATTAATATTTTTATCTATTTACATTTCCATGTTAATAATTTTCAAACTGATTAGACTATATTGAATAAAAGTTTGTTGTTTTTATCTTAAACTCTCATCGTTATTTCCTTTTTTATTCTGAACATGTTTTTCTTACATATGGATAGACTTATTTATTTAATGCAAAGAAATATCTACCCAGTTACGCTAATTGCAATTTAACTCTGCTAGCTGCTATCATTTACTTGGTAAACAGTACCTGCTAAGTTTAACAGAAGGTCCTTATGCTGCTTCAAGTTGGATGCTTCTCGGATAATATATGAAGCTACTATACTGGAAATTTTCTCGATAACGGGAAGGCTATATCTTAACTTGTATGGCATATAACTGACAAAACTTGATATGTGAAATAACCATAATAAAAACTCATTTTTTAAGATGTTATTTTTAGACAATAAAACTGTCTTTCTTTGGATATTTAGTATTAGTTTTTTGTAAGATGAAAATCATTTTCATTATCATGTTAGATAATATTAATAAATAATAGTTTTAATAAATTATTTGCCCTCAGTGAATTTTTACAAGAAAATATAGGAAAAAGTATTGTGGTGGCCACAACATACTAGTTTTTTAATTAAAGGAAATGAATTGCAGTAATCTATATCTATAAAAGAAGATCTCCTGACTGACTTGGTTGCTCACTCAGAAATGCCCAGTCAAACTAATGGAGATACAGATGTGGAATTTTATGAGATTATTTCTTTAGTGACGTGATTTAAGAAGCTTTTTTTTTCCTTTTTTTAAGTTTTCCCTCAAACGGAGGAGCAAAAGTTGTTTCTCGCATTTCCCACTATATCTCAACCAAAGAAAACACACACACAAAAAAGAAAAAAAAAGCACCCCTGTTCTAAATTAGTCTTAAAACAAAAATTAGTTCGGGAATAGTGTTATTTTATGATAATAATAAATGATAAGCTAGATAATGTTATTTTACGAAAAATCAAAGAAAAAACCCTTTATGCCTATCTTTTTGTAGGGTGTAGGTATTGCCCTTTTGCATAATTTTTATTTTTTCATAATATCTGCATTTTGGAAAACTGTATTTGAATATGTATATTTAAAGTAGAAGGGAAAATTCATACTACAATTTTCTTTTTTGGTCATTTCATATCTTTTTGTTATATGATTTGATACAGAACACAGAATACGCAGATGATACCTTTTACTTCTTTATTTCATGACTACAAGTTCTATTTACACATTTACAGATATATACAAAAACATAGACAACATATACATAGATGGATAGCTTACAATCGATTGTTTTATTTCACTTAAAATATAGCGCTCTCTGATGGATACTACAGGTCATATTATTAGATGTGTGATGAAATTAAAATAAAATCCATGAGCTTCAGGATGTAAAATCCACACTCGCCTATTGTTAGGTGTTATCTAAAAATAATAATTTGTCAAATTACTTGTTATGTTAACTAATAGTAATAACTGTTATATTGCTTGATGTTGTCTCTGGCTAATAAGAGAAATAAATAATTTTCTTACTATTACTGAGGAGGTCGTACTGTAGAGGTCGACGAAGGTACCAGAGTCCAAGGAGAGGTAAAAATCAGTCCAAGAACTGTAAGTCAAATTTTTCTTTTTACATTAACTGTTCTTACCTTAGTGAAGAGAGTGATTCTTTTTATTGGGCGTTCGATAGTGCCGCTTCCCACCATTTTTGTAAGCAAAGATCAGCATTTATTGACTTTAAGGAAATCAATGACACTAATATGTCTTTAGCCATTGATGGCGTTAATTATCCTATTGAGGGGAAAGGGTCCATAAAGTTAAAAATTGGGCAAAGAAATATTCTTTTAAATGAGGTGATGTACTCACCAAAGTTACGTAGAAATTTATTGTCGGGTCCAAAATTTGATATTAATGGTGCTAAATTTATTGGTAAAGGGGGAATGGTGAGGATATATCAGGATGACATTCCCTTGTTTAAAGCAGTTTTAAAGAATGGAGTTTATGTAGTTTCTCCAAAAATTTTGAATAGTACTAAAGAGTCTCTTTCGCAGCTTCAGTTGGTGTTGGCAGTGAGCATGAGCTCGTCAAATGGCATAAAAGGTTCGCACATATAAGTCCTTCCACAATAGTAAAATCTAGTGACGATGTAAGAGGGTTACCTGTTTTTAAATCTGATTCTGTTAAGTGTGAGGCCTGTAAATTAAATAAATATAAACATACTTCTTTTAAAGCAAGAGACTATATTCATTCAGAAGCGCCTAATATGTTACTGTATGCTGATATGTGGGGCCCTCAAAGAGTTTGTGGTCATAATGGTGAGATTTTTTCTGAGCATTATTGACGATTACTCACGGAAAGTAGCTTTATATCCAATGTGTGACAAAACCGAGGCTTTTGATATTGTGAGAAATCATATCACTCGAGTTGAAAACTTTTTGGATCATAAAGTGAAAGCTTTTAGGTCTGATAACAGCATAGAGTTTGTTAACGAATGTCTTGAGGCTTACTTCACACAAAAAGGTATTGTTCATGAACTGACCAATAAATGTACTCCTGAGCAAAATGGGGTATCAGAAAGATATAATCAAACAGTGGCTGCAAGTGCACGTATTATGCTGAATGAATCGGGTCTTCCTGCTAGTTTTTGGCCAGAGGCTATGCTCTGTTTTACTTATACTTGGAACCGAGTTCGTCATGCTAAATTAACAAAAACCCCATATAAACTTTTTGGTGGGAAAAAGCCATCAATTCGACATCTCAAACCTTTTGGTATTGTGGCTTACATAGGTATCCCAAAACAAAAATTGGGAAAACTAGACCCTCGTGCGAAGAATGGCTACTCTGTTGGTTATGCCTTCCATACGAAGGGATATAGAATTTGGGTACCAGATGACAACAGAATACTTGAAACTATAAATGTCTCATTCGAAGATCAGTTGTATAAAGACTGTGTAAAAGGAGCAGTGCTGGAGCCCATTATGCATAGTACTTTTCAAACAAACTATCAACCTGGTTGTTCGAGTAGTTCTGACGATGAAGATGATTTCGTTGATATAAGTTCCGAAACCCATCGCGAACACTCTACAAGTAGTGATGATTCACATGAATCATCTGATAGTGAAGATGAGACTGTTTTAAGATCTGTTAACTGGATTAGAAAACCTGTTCATAGGCGTGATGGTTCCAGGGTAGATGTCTATTATTTTGAGGAAGGTAAAACAAAAAGATTGAAATCTTTCAATGACGTCCAGAAATATTGTATTAAACATAAAATTTAAGTTTGAACCAGAATTGTTTAATTTTAGAGGCGGTGATCTGTATAAGGGCAAGGTTAAAAGTAAATTGGATGCTGAGGAAACTGAAAGTGAGCTTTCTACTAGTTATGGTACAAGTAGTTGACTAGAAATGATAGCTATCCCGAACACTTATAAGCAGGCTTTGAATTCTGATCAGAAAGTCCACTGGCAAGAAGCCATGGAAAAAGAAATGAGTGTTATATCTGTACTGATAAGTATAAAGGATTTAAGTCCAAAAATGTCGATTTTGAGTTAAGTACATAGTCAGACTCATAAAAAAATTCTCTATCGATTGGTATAAAGGATTTAAATCCATGTCATTTAGTCTTTGAGAAAATCCATTGGTAAAAAAAGATTCAAATCAGAAATTTAGCATTAACCTTTGATATAAATATTTAATTCAATTTTTTCCGTTTATTAAATGAAGATTGACAATCACTGAATGGTATAAAGCGTATAAACCAACATAATCCCTTTTTCCTAATCGATTCTGCTGATTTGTTTTAGTTAGCTTAACTTTATTTTTCATCTCCTGAAAAATCAAGAAAATGGACTTAAATCCTTTATACTTATCAGTACAGATATATGATAGAGAAGTTTGGCACCTGGTTGATCCACCACCTAATGTGACTCCAATTGGATGCCGTTGGGTCTTTGCAGTCAAACGTGATGATTTAGGAAGGATTGCGAGGTTTAAAGCAAGATTTAGTTGCTCAGGGGTACAAACAGGTGAGAAGTGAGTCCTACGAAGACTCATTCTCTCCAGTGATAACTTTCTCCCTCGTTAGATTCTTCTTCTCACTTTTGGTATCTTTAAATGGCTGGATTCACACGCAGTGTGATGTGACAGGCACCTACCTATATGCACCTTTAAAAGAGAATGTGTATATGAATCAGCCACCAGGTTTTGTTGTTCGGGGTAGTGAGTCTAAAGTATGTAAACTGGATAGAACTCTTTATGGATTGTATCAGTCCGGAAGAGAGTGGTTTTATGAGTTTCATTCTGTTCTGTTGGATATAGGTTTTGTTAAGTTTTTACAACCGAACTGTGCATATTATTTTAGTAATAGTATAGTTTTAATTCTTTATGTTGATGATTTCGTAATTTTTGGCAGAACTCAGAAAATTGTGGACAATATAATAATAACTTTAAGTAGACAATTTGATATTAAAGTCTCTTAGGGTGTACAAGAAAATTACTTGGTGTTGAATTTGAAGATGATGATGATGGGGAAGTTTATATTCACCAAAGTTCTTATATAGGTGAAGTGTATGAGAAATTTAAAAGTTTTCATACCCCCATAACATCGTTACCGATTCTACTGACATCTACTGACATTTGACATTTATTGAGATCTATAGTTACAATGACTTTCATCTCGATTGCTCCATATGTTTACAGAAATTCACAGAAATATGTGCACACAATATTGTTGAAGACATAGGACAGCACAAACATCCATGCCCGCACCGAGATTCGAACTCGGAACCTGGAGACTGAGAAAGCAGCACCCTGCCGACCAAGCCACCAGGCCGGCATCGTTACCGATTAGTAAAGGGACTGTGTACTCTAAACAATCTTGTCCTAAGACTGAAGCTGAGAAAAATGAAACGTCAAATTATCCTTACAGAAGCATACTTGGTTGTTTATCATATATAGCCAATAGAACCAAACCAGATATTTCGTATGCCACAAATATACTCAGTCAGTTTCAAGAAAACACAGGAATGCCTCACTGACATGGTTTACTTAAGTTGCTCGGATATGTTGTACATACTAAAAATTTAAAATTAAACCTTACATGTAATAAACCTCAAATTATTGTTTACTCAGATGCAGATTATGCAGCCAATAATGATGACCGTACGTCACTCAGTGGCCAGTTAGTCTTGTTAGGTAACTCCCCCATAAGTTGGCGTATCTTTAAAGAAAAGAGCGTATCTTTGTCGACAATGCAGGCAGAGTTTGTTGCAATGACAGAGGCCGCACGAGAATTGACATGGTTTGATAACATCTTATGTGATAAGTGTTATGATAAAGGTATTATTTCAGGTAGTAAAGTTGATTCAATTTTGTATGCAGACAATATGGCAGCCATTAATTTTGTAAGATCGAAAACTATCGGACGAAACATATAGACGTTAGGCTTTTCTTTATCAGGAATCTTGTTTATGAGGATAAATTTAAATTAAATTTTGTAAGAAGTAAAGATAATGTCTCTGATGCCTTCACCAAAATTCAATTACAAAAGTTTGTTAACACTGTATTTGCATCATAATCTTGAATGTATTAATATATATAATTATTTGAATTTCAGAAATTATTGTATGTGCACATCGCTATACCGGGTGATTCAAAATAGATGTTACAGCGATTATCTCGTAAACTAAGAAAGATAGAAACAAACTTCCAATTACAAAATTGATGCAAATTAAGAGTAGATTTCAGATATGGCATTCTTTTGTACAAGGGGCTGTATACATATTAAATACGAAATTTAATTTTTATACGGCCCCTCCTATCATATGACTTATATTTAGAAAAATATTCTCCTCGCTCTAACAATCAAAATAAAAAAAAAATCATCTCTCTAAGTCAAAATCTCGCTGAGTTATTGCAATTTGAAAATTCTAGCATTTTTCGCCAAGTCTTAAGGGGTTGTATCAAAAGTGAATTACTATTGCTTTTGTAATAAGGCACACGTTGATCAGCGTTTGGGGGGGGGGGAAGAAAAAGAAATCATTCAGGGAAAGACGGCTATTTTAACCTGTTATGTCTCCTTTTCCCTAGTGAATACACAAGAGAATACTCATTGATAATTTAACAAATAAAATTTATGAATAATTTATGTACTGAAAGGGAATTTTCAAATTCATTTTTCTTTCTTTATACATTCTCTTACTCATGTACACGGTGTAGAGAAAGAATTGTTTTTGAGTCAAATTTCCGAAAATTAGCTTTTGTTATATTTGCACGTTTTCAGATCCTCTGAATTCAAAAATCATGTTTTTAGTGGTTGGTCTCTCTCTCTCTGTGTGTGTGTGTGTGTCTATGTGTTATTAGAATATCTCAAGAACAAATAGTAGCAGAAAATCCAATTCGACATTCTAAATCCGTATCATATTGCGGTGCTACACTAAAGTATTCGTTATGATCAGACAATTGTTTGTTTACAGGGTCATCCAAAAGAATTCAAATACATTACGTCTGTGAGCGAAATTTCTCATATGTACAGTGTGACATGTACAGACTGCCTTAAACAAAATGAAAAGAACAAATTTTTTATACGCATAAAAGCATGTTTTATGTAGATTGTGGTATAGCAACCATTCATCATTCATTTACAGGGTTACCCAGAGTATTTCGATATATTGGAGCTATACTTGGGAATTGCTGGAAGTGTATTTCATTTTGTGCTACTTGTTTTACATATAACACTAAATTTACGTACACAAAGTCATGTGTATATAGTTTATAGACAATATACAGGGCTACCCAAAATTAAGGTAAACATTTTTTATTATTATTATTAAATGTAATTGGTGTAAGTGTTTGCTGCATTTTTTTTTCGAAGAACCCTGCTGATACAGAACGCAAAATTAATTTCTCATACCCATACTGTAAACAAAGTAGCTTTTGGAGAGCGATTTTTTTTCTGTATAATATGACATTTTGAGGCCTCCTGAATACGGAAGGTAAATTTTTATTCGTTGATCTGTATATATATGAATTATCAGCATAATTTAACAACAAATAATCTGGTGTGCCACTCACACGAATTTCTATTACCCTGAAATTTAATACCATAAATACAGGTTGGAAATTAAGAGGTAACATAAAGAGTACTGTTATGTAAACCTACGTTAAAATAATTCAAATTAGGCTTCGGAAGAGTTTTAATGATAATTAGTTCTGTGTGAGGGGGATCTCCGGAAATTATTCGTTTCCTGAAATTATTCGACGCAGGCAATGATCAAACATTAAAAAATATGGCTTTGGTAATAAGGAAGCCTTAAAACGTGTAAATACACAAAACACAAGCGATGCATATTTAGCTTAAAAACATACATTATTTATCATATGTCTATGAGGAATTCATTTCCATTCCTGAGCAGTTTTCCTGGACATGGTAAAATATTATAGTAAAGCACTTTCACTAACAATAAAAAAGAATATTATAGCTTAAATATTTGCAACCCTGTATATCTTTTGAAGAATATGTACAAACCACAAAGTGCACCTAAATATAAACCTATAGTAATAATATACGGCACAACCTAAAATGCACTTCCATCAATTTTCCGCTATTGTCGCATTATAATCTAGTTATTTTGTGTAGCCCTGTAAATGAACAGTGAATGATTTCCCTGCCATATTCTACATGAGGCATGTTTTTATGCATATAAAAAATATATATTCATTCATTTGGTTTAGTGCAGTCTATAGGTGTTAAACTCTACTTACCTGCAATTTTCCCCATAGACGTAATGTATTTGAATATCCTTGACTGTCTCTGTACACGAACTATTTGCTTCATCTCAATGAAAAGCTTAGTGTAGCATCCCTATATGATACATATTTAAAATACCAAGTTTGGAATGTCTGCTGCTATTTGTTCTTGAGATAAACTGATAACAGACAGACAGACACACACAGAGACACCACTAAAAACACGATTTTCATATTCAGGACGCCTCAAAACATCTAAATATGACAAAAACTTACTTTCGAAAATTTGGCCCAAAAACAATACTTTCTCTACCTTATGGGTATGAGAAAGTTATAAGTACAGGAAATGCGAATTTGGTACTTTGGATTCCATATCTAGTTGCCACTTGAAAAGTTGATGAAGGTTTGCAAGTTTCAAGGAAATTCATAACAGACGTGATTTTTGTTTTGATAAGTATAGGCACTATAATTAAACGGGGGTTGAGAAGGGCGGTAACCCCCTGGCATAGAATTATACATCCATACCATATCATATTCTATACAAATCATTATTTTAGAATATTAATAATAAATATAAATTTCCTTATGATTTTTACAGTATAAAGTTATTTAAATGTAATTCATAAGAATATCTGTCCCAAAACGCAATACATTGGCATCTTTTGTGCGTTCCTGTACATAAACCATTTGTAAAGAATCAATTAATGCCATTTTAAATAGGGAATATCATATAGTAAACCTGAATAACATATATCATTTCTGAAAATATTTACAGACGCTGGGGGCGGGCAGACGGACAGATGGACAGTCAGACAAAAAAAAATGCAAATTGAAATCTTATTTACAGTTAAAAATTGTTAGAAGATGTTTAATGTAAACGAAAATACAATTCCAGCAAATGTCCAATAATAACCCTTAACGTAACTGAATATTTTTGCGTGCCCTGTAAATCTAATGTTAGTCGTACTGTACAGTATAGAAAGCATTCTTTTGTGCATATGAATAACATATTTCAATTTCATTAAGATTTATGCAAAGTAATTAAATTTTGGTTTATAGAAATATCTTCACATAGAACGCAATGCTTTGGAATACTTTCGGGTGTCCCTGTATACAAACCAGTGATGGTGTTTACTCCATTTTCTATAGAAAATATCCGATAGAAAACTATAATAACGTATTTCAATTTTATTAATATATGCATAAATTAAAGGTATTAAAATATGGTTTATAAAAATACCTCTCATAGAACATAGTGCTTTGGAATACTTTCGGGTGTCCCTGTGCACAAGCTAGCAGATGTATTCATTCCATTTTCAATAAGGAACATCCGATAGTGACCTCAAATAACATATATCAGTTTCAGGTTTTTGCGGCGCTGCCGCTTTTCTTACGTAACACCTTTCCACGCAACTTCCGAAAGAGGAGGAAGTGGGCGGTGGCGTCCGTCAGCTTGCTAATATAAATAGCAGGTATTTTATGCGAGTAGTGGAATTTTTCCTTTTGTGCCGGCGTCTGTTGTTTTTCCTCTGCCACTTGTTTGATGACTTGTTAAGTATAAATTGTTTCCCTTCTATAACCAGTGATGTTTTGATAGTTACTTTTTTTTTTTCACTTTGCCACTCAGGAAAATAAATTGATTAGATGTAAAGAAATTTAAAATAGTTCTCTAAATTAATTAAATGCCGGCCATTAATATTTTTATCTATTTACATTTCCATGTTAATAATTTTCAAACTGATTAGACTATATTGAATAAAAGTTTGTTGTTTTTATCTTAAACTCTCATCGTTATTTCCTTTTTTATTCTGAACATGTTTTTCTTACATATGGATAGACTTATTTATTTAATGCAAAGAAATATCTACCCAGTTACGCTAATTGCAATTTAACTCTGCTAGCTGCTATCATTTACTTGGTAAACAGTACCTGCTAAGTTTAACAGAAGGTCCTTATGCTGCTTCAAGTTGGATGCTTCTCGGATAATATATGAAGCTACTATACTGGAAATTTTCTCGATAACGGGAAGGCTATATCTTAACTTGTATGGCATATAACTGACAAAACTTGATATGTGAAATAACCATAATAAAAACTCATTTTTTAAGATGTTATTTTTAGACAATAAAACTGTCTTTCTTTGGATATTTAGTATTAGTTTTTTGTAAGATGAAAATCATTTTCATTATCATGTTAGATAATATTAATAAATAATAGTTTTAATAAATTATTTGCCCTCAGTGAATTTTTACAAGAAAATATAGGAAAAAGTATTGTGGTGGCCACAACATACTAGTTTTTTAATTAAAGGAAATGAATTGCAGTAATCTATATCTATAAAAGAAGATCTCCTGACTGACTTGGTTGCTCACTCAGTAATGCCCAGTCAAACTAATGGAGATACAGATGTGGAATTTTATGAGATTATTTCTTTAGTGACGTGATTTAAGAAGCTTTTTTTTTTCCTTTTTTTAAGTTTTCCCTCAAACGGAGGAGCAAAAGTTGTTTCTCGCATTTCCCACTATATCTCAACCAAAGAAAACACACACACAAAAAAGAAAAAAAAAGCACCCCTGTTCTAAATTAGTCTTAAAACAAAAATTAGTTCGGGAATAGTGTTATTTTATGATAATAATAAATGATAAGCTAGATAATGTTATTTTACGAAAAATCAAAGAAAAAACCCTTTATGCCTATCTTTTTGTAGGGTGTAGGTATTGCCCTTTTGCATAATTTTTATTTTTTCATAATATCTGCATTTTGGAAAACTGTATTTGAATATGTATATTTAAAGTAGAAGGGAAAATTCATACTACAATTTTCTTTTTTGGTCATTTCATATCTTTTTGTTATATGATTTGATACAGAACACAGAATACGCAGATGATACCTTTTACTTCTTTATTTCATGACTACAAGTTCTATTTACACATTTACAGATATATACAAAAACATAGACAACATATACATAGATGGATAGCTTACAATCGATTGTTTTATTTCACTTAAAATATAGCGCTCTCTGATGGATACTACAGGTCATATTATTAGATGTGTGATGAAATTAAAATAAAATCCATGAGCTTCAGGATGTAAAATCCACACTCGCCTATTGTTAGGTGTTATCTAAAAATAATAATTTGTCAAATTACTTGTTATGTTAACTAATAGTAATAACTGTTATATTGCTTGATGTTGTCTCTGGCTAATAAGAGAAATAAATAATTTTCTTACTATTACTGAGGAGGTCGTACTGTAGAGGTCGACGAAGGTACCAGAGTCCAAGGAGAGGTAAAAATCAGTCCAAGAACTGTAAGTCAAATTTTTCTTTTTACATTAACTGTTCTTACCTTAGTGAAGAGAGTGATTCTTTTTATTGGGCGTTCGATAGTGCCGCTTCCCACCATTTTTGTAAGCAAAGATCAGCATTTATTGACTTTAAGGAAATCAATGACACTAATATGTCTTTAGCCATTGATGGCGTTAATTATCCTATTGAGGGGAAAGGGTCCATAAAGTTAAAAATTGGGCAAAGAAATATTCTTTTAAATGAGGTGATGTACTCACCAAAGTTACGTAGAAATTTATTGTCGGGTCCAAAATTTGATATTAATGGTGCTAAATTTATTGGTAAAGGGGGAATGGTGAGGATATATCAGGATGACATTCCCTTGTTTAAAGCAGTTTTAAAGAATGGAGTTTATGTAGTTTCTCCAAAAATTTTGAATAGTACTAAAGAGTCTCTTTCGCAGCTTCAGTTGGTGTTGGCAGTGAGCATGAGCTCGTCAAATGGCATAAAAGGTTCGCACATATAAGTCCTTCCACAATAGTAAAATCTAGTGACGATGTAAGAGGGTTACCTGTTTTTAAATCTGATTCTGTTAAGTGTGAGGCCTGTAAATTAAATAAATATAAACATACTTCTTTTAAAGCAAGAGACTATATTCATTCAGAAGCGCCTAATATGTTACTGTATGCTGATATGTGGGGCCCTCAAAGAGTTTGTGGTCATAATGGTGAGATTTTTTCTGAGCATTATTGACGATTACTCACGGAAAGTAGCTTTATATCCAATGTGTGACAAAACCGAGGCTTTTGATATTGTGAGAAATCATATCACTCGAGTTGAAAACTTTTTGGATCATAAAGTGAAAGCTTTTAGGTCTGATAACAGCATAGAGTTTGTTAACGAATGTCTTGAGGCTTACTTCACACAAAAAGGTATTGTTCATGAACTGACCAATAAATGTACTCCTGAGCAAAATGGGGTATCAGAAAGATATAATCAAACAGTGGCTGCAAGTGCACGTATTATGCTGAATGAATCGGGTCTTCCTGCTAGTTTTTGGCCAGAGGCTATGCTCTGTTTTACTTATACTTGGAACCGAGTTCGTCATGCTAAATTAACAAAAACCCCATATAAACTTTTTGGTGGGAAAAAGCCATCAATTCGACATCTCAAACCTTTTGGTATTGTGGCTTACATAGGTATCCCAAAACAAAAATTGGGAAAACTAGACCCTCGTGCGAAGAATGGCTACTCTGTTGGTTATGCCTTCCATACGAAGGGATATAGAATTTGGGTACCAGATGACAACAGAATACTTGAAACTATAAATGTCTCATTCGAAGATCAGTTGTATAAGGACTGTGTAAAAGGAGCAGTGCTGGAGCCCATTATGCATAGTACTTTTCAAACAAACTATCAACCTGGTTGTTCGAGTAGTTCTGACGATGAAGATGATTTCGTTGATATAAGTTCCGAAACCCATCGCGAACACTCTACAAGTAGTGATGATTCACATGAATCATCTGATAGTGAAGATGAGACTGTTTTAAGATCTGTTAACTGGATTAGAAAACCTGTTCATAGGCGTGATGGTTCCAGGGTAGATGTCTATTATTTTGAGGAAGGTAAAACAAAAAGATTGAAATCTTTCAATGACGTCCAGAAATATTGTATTAAACATAAAATTTAAGTTTGAACCAGAATTGTTTAATTTTAGAGGCGGTGATCTGTATAAGGGCAAGGTTAAAAGTAAATTGGATGCTGAGGAAACTGAAAGTGAGCTTTCTACTAGTTATGGTACAAGTAGTTGACTAGAAATGATAGCTATCCCGAACACTTATAAGCAGGCTTTGAATTCTGATCAGAAAGTCCACTGGCAAGAAGCCATGGAAAAAGAAATGAGTGTTATATCTGTACTGATAAGTATAAAGGATTTAAGTCCAAAAATGTCGATTTTGAGTTAAGTACATAGTCAGACTCATAAAAAAATTCTCTATCGATTGGTATAAAGGATTTAAATCCATGTCATTTAGTCTTTGAGAAAATCCATTGGTAAAAAAAGATTCAAATCAGAAATTTAGCATTAACCTTTGATATAAATATTTAATTCAATTTTTTCCGTTTATTAAATGAAGATTGACAATCACTGAATGGTATAAAGCGTATAAACCAACATAATCCCTTTTTCCTAATCGATTCTGCTGATTTGTTTTAGTTAGCTTAACTTTATTTTTCATCTCCTGAAAAATCAAGAAAATGGACTTAAATCCTTTATACTTATCAGTACAGATATATGATAGAGAAGTTTGGCACCTGGTTGATCCACCACCTAATGTGACTCCAATTGGATGCCGTTGGGTCTTTGCAGTCAAACGTGATGATTTAGGAAAGATTGCGAGGTTTAAAGCAAGATTTAGTTGCTCAGGGGTACAAACAGGTGAGAAGTGAGTCCTACGAAGACTCATTCTCTCCAGTGATAACTTTCTCCCTCGTTAGATTCTTCTTCTCACTTTTGGTATCTTTAAATGGCTGGATTCACACGCAGTGTGATGTGACAGGCACCTACCTATATGCACCTTTAAAAGAGAATGTGTATATGAATCAGCCACCAGGTTTTGTTGTTCGGGGTAGTGAGTCTAAAGTATGTAAACTGGATAGAACTCTTTATGGATTGTATCAGTCCGGAAGAGAGTGGTTTTATGAGTTTCATTCTGTTCTGTTGGATATAGGTTTTGTTAAGTTTTTACAACCGAACTGTGCATATTATTTTAGTAATAGTATAGTTTTAATTCTTTATGTTGATGATTTCGTAATTTTTGGCAGAACTCAGAAAATTGTGGACAATATAATAATAACTTTAAGTAGACAATTTGATATTAAAGTCTCTTAGGGTGTACAAAAAAATTACTTGGTGTTGAATTTGAAGATGATGATGATGGGGAAGTTTATATTCACCAAAGTTCTTATATAGGTGAAGTGTATGAGAAATTTAAAAGTTTTCATATCCCCATAACATCGTTACCGATTAGTAAAGGGACTGTGTACTCTAAACAATCTTGTCCTAAGACTGAAGCTGAGAAAAATGAAACGTCAAATTATCCTTACAGAAGCATACTTGGTTGTTTATCATATATAGCCAATAGAACCAAACCAGATATTTCGTATGCCACAAATATACTCAGTCAGTTTCAAGAAAACACAGGAATGCCTCACTGACATGGTTTACTTAAGTTGCTCGGATATGTTGTACATACTAAAAATTTAAAATTAAACCTTACATGTAATAAACCTCAAATTATTGTTTACTCAGATGCAGATTATGCAGCCAATAATGATGACCGTACGTCACTCAGTGGCCAGTTAGTCTTGTTAGGTAACTCCCCCATAAGTTGGCGTATCTTTAAAGAAAAGAGCGTATCTTTGTCGACAATGCAGGCAGAGTTTGTTGCAATGACAGAGGCCGCACGAGAATTGACATGGTTTGATAACATCTTATGTGATAAGTGTTATGATAAAGGTATTATTTCAGGTAGTAAAGTTGATTCAATTTTGTATGCAGACAATATGGCAGCCATTAATTTTGTAAGATCGAAAACTATCGGACGAAACATATAGACGTTAGGCTTTTCTTTATCAGGAATCTTGTTTATGAGGATAAATTTAAATTAAATTTTGTAAGAAGTAAAGATAATGTCTCTGATGCCTTCACCAAAATTCAATTACAAAAGTTTGTTAACACTGTATTTGCATCATAATCTTGAATGTATTAATATATATAATTATTTGAATTTCAGAAATTATTGTATGTGCACATCGCTATACCGGGTGATTCAAAATAGATGTTACAGCGATTATCTCGTAAACTAAGAAAGATAGAAACAAACTTCCAATTACAAAATTGATGCAAATTAAGAGTAGATTTCAGATATGGCATTCTTTTGTACAAGGGGCTGTATACATATTAAATACGAAATTTAATTTTTATACGGCCCCTCCTATCATATGACTTATATTTAGAAAAATATTCTCCTCGCTCTAACAATCAAAATAAAAAAAAAATCATCTCTCTAAGTCAAAATCTCGCTGAGTTATTGCAATTTGAAAATTCTAGCATTTTTCGCCAAGTCTTAAGGGGTTGTATCAAAAGTGAATTACTATTGCTTTTGTAATAAGGCACACGTTGATCAGCGTTTGGGGGGGGGGGGGAAGAAAAAGAAATCATTCAGGGAAAGACGGCTATTTTAACCTGTTATGTCTCCTTTTCCCTAGTGAATACACAAGAGAATACTCATTGATAATTTAACAAATAAAATTTATGAATAATTTATGTACTGAAAGGGAATTTTCAAATTCATTTTTCTTTCTTTATACATTCTCTTACTCATGTACACGGTGTAGAGAAAGAATTGTTTTTGAGTCAAATTTCCGAAAATTAGCTTTTGTTATATTTGCACGTTTTCAGATCCTCTGAATTCAAAAATCATGTTTTTAGTGGTTGGTCTCTCTCTCTCTCTGTGTGTGTGTGTGTCTATGTGTTATTAGAATATCTCAAGAACAAATAGTAGCAGAAAATCCAATTCGACATTCTAAATCCGTATCATATTGCGGTGCTACACTAAAGTATTCGTTATGATCAGACAATTGTTTGTTTACAGGGTCATCCAAAAGAATTCAAATACATTACGTCTGTGAGCGAAATTTCTCATATGTACAGTGTGACATGTACAGACTGCCTTAAACAAAATGAAAAGAACAAATTTTTTATACGCATAAAAGCATGTTTTATGTAGATTGTGGTATAGCAACCATTCATCATTCATTTACAGGGTTACCCAGAGTATTTCGATATATTGGAGCTATACTTGGGAATTGCTGGAAGTGTATTTCATTTTGTGCTACTTGTTTTACATATAACACTAAATTTACATACACAAAGTCATGTGTATATAGTTTATAGACAATATACAGGGCTACCCAAAATTAAGGTAAACATTTTTTATTATTATTATTAAATGTAATTGGTGTAAGTGTTTGCTGCATTTTTTTTTCGAAGAACCCTGCTGATACAGAACGCAAAATTAATTTCTCATACCCATACTGTAAACAAAGTAGCTTTTGGAGAGCGATTTTTTTTCTGTATAATATGACATTTTGAGGCCTCCTGAATACGGAAGGTAAATTTTTATTCGTTGATCTGTATATATATGAATTATCAGCATAATTTAACAACAAATAATCTGGTGTGCCACTCACACGAATTTCTATTACCCTGAAATTTAATACCATAAATACAGGTTGGAAATTAAGAGGTAACATAAAGAGTACTGTTATGTAAACCTACGTTAAAATAATTCAAATTAGGCTTCGGAAGAGTTTTAATGATAATTAGTTCTGTGTGAGGGGGATCTCCGGAAATTATTCGTTTCCTGAAATTATTCGACGCAGGCAATGATCAAACATTAAAAAATATGGCTTTGGTAATAAGGAAGCCTTAAAACGTGTAAATACACAAAACACAAGCGATGCATATTTAGCTTAAAAACATACATTATTTATCATATGTCTATGAGGAATTCATTTCCATTCCTGAGCAGTTTTCCTGGACATGGTAAAATATTATAGTAAAGCACTTTCACTAACAATAAAAAAGAATATTATAGCTTAAATATTTGCAACCCTGTATATCTTTTGAAGAATATGTACAAACCACAAAGTGCACCTAAATATAAACCTATAGTAATAATATACGGCACAACCTAAAATGCACTTCCATCAATTTTCCGCTATTGTCGCATTATAATCTAGTTATTTTGTGTAGCCCTGTAAATGAACAGTGAATGATTTCCCTGCCATATTCTACATGAGGCATGTTTTTATGCATATAAAAAATATATATTCATTCATTTGGTTTAGTGCAGTCTATAGGTGTTAAACTCTACTTACCTGCAATTTTCCCCATAGACGTAATGTATTTGAATATCCTTGACTGTCTCTGTACACGAACTATTTGCTTCATCTCAATGAAAAGCTTAGTGTAGCATCCCTATATGATACATATTTAAAATACCAAGTTTGGAATGTCTGCTGCTATTTGTTCTTGAGATAAACTGATAACAGACAGACAGACACACACAGAGACACCACTAAAAACACGATTTTCATATTCAGGACGCCTCAAAACATCTAAATATGACAAAAACTTACTTTCGAAAATTTGGCCCAAAAACAATACTTTCTCTACCTTATGGGTATGAGAAAGTTATAAGTACAGGAAATGCGAATTTGGTACTTTGGATTCCATATCTAGTTGCCACTTGAAAAGTTGATGAAGGTTTGCAAGTTTCAAGGAAATTCATAACAGACGTGATTTTTGTTTTGATAAGTATAGGCACTATAATTAAACGGGGGTTGAGAAGGGCGGTAACCCCCTGGCATAGAATTATACATCCATACCATATCATATTCTATACAAATCATTATTTTAGAATATTAATAATAAATATAAATTTCCTTATGATTTTTACAGTATAAAGTTATTTAAATGTAATTCATAAGAATATCTGTCCCAAAACGCAATACATTGGCATCTTTTGTGCGTTCCTGTACATAAACCATTTGTAAAGAATCAATTAATGCCATTTTAAATAGGGAATATCATATAGTAAACCTGAACAACATATATCATTTCTGAAAATATTTACAGACGCTGGGGGCGGGCAGACGGACAGATGGACAGTCAGACAAAAAAAAATGCAAATTGAAATCTTATTTACAGTTAAAAATTGTTAGAAGATGTTTAATGTAAACGAAAATACAATTCCAGCAAATGTCCAATAATAACCCTTAACGTAACTGAATATTTTTGCGTGCCCTGTAAATCTAATGTTAGTCGTACTGTACAGTATAGAAAGCATTCTTTTGTGCATATGAATAACATATTTCAATTTCATTAAGATTTATGCAAAGTAATTAAATTTTGGTTTATAGAAATATCTTCACATAGAACGCAATGCTTTGGAATACTTTCGGGTGTCCCTGTATACAAACCAGTGATGGTGTTTACTCCATTTTCTATAGAAAATATCCGATAGAAAACTATAATAACGTATTTCAATTTTATTAATATATGCATAAATTAAAGGTATTAAAATATGGTTTATAAAAATACCTCTCATAGAACATAGTGCTTTGGAATACTTTCGGGTGTCCCTGTGCACAAGCTAGCAGATGTATTCATTCCATTTTCAATAAGGAACATCCGATAGTGACCTCAAATAACATATATCAGTTTCAGGTTTTTGCGGCGCTGCCGCTTTTCTTACGTAACACCTTTCCACGCAACTTCCGAAAGAGGAGGAAGTGGGCGGTGGCGTCCGTCAGCTTGCTAATATAAATAGCAGGTATTTTATGCGAGTAGTGGAATTTTTCCTTTTGTGCCGGCGTCTGTTGTTTTTCCTCTGCCACTTGTTTGATGACTTGTTAAGTATAAATTGTTTCCCTTCTATAACCAGTGATGTTTTGATAGTTACTTTTTTTTTTTCACTTTGCCACTCAGGAAAATAAATTGATTAGATGTAAAGAAATTTAAAATAGTTCTCTAAATTAATTAAATGCCGGCCATTAATATTTTTATCTATTTACATTTCCATGTTAATAATTTTCAAACTGATTAGACTATATTGAATAAAAGTTTGTTGTTTTTATCTTAAACTCTCATCGTTATTTCCTTTTTTATTCTGAACATGTTTTTCTTACATATGGATAGACTTATTTATTTAATGCAAAGAAATATCTACCCAGTTACGCTAATTGCAATTTAACTCTGCTAGCTGCTATCATTTACTTGGTAAACAGTACCTGCTAAGTTTAACAGAAGGTCCTTATGCTGCTTCAAGTTGGATGCTTCTCGGATAATATATGAAGCTACTATACTGGAAATTTTCTCGATAACGGGAAGGCTATATCTTAACTTGTATGGCATATAACTGACAAAACTTGATATGTGAAATAACCATAATAAAAACTCATTTTTTAAGATGTTATTTTTAGACAATAAAACTGTCTTTCTTTGGATATTTAGTATTAGTTTTTTGTAAGATGAAAATCATTTTCATTATCATGTTAGATAATATTAATAAATAATAGTTTTAATAAATTATTTGCCCTCAGTGAATTTTTACAAGAAAATATAGGAAAAAGTATTGTGGTGGCCACAACATACTAGTTTTTTAATTAAAGGAAATGAATTGCAGTAATCTATATCTATAAAAGAAGATCTCCTGACTGACTTGGTTGCTCACTCAGAAATGCCCAGTCAAACTAATGGAGATACAGATGTGGAATTTTATGAGATTATTTCTTTAGTGACGTGATTTAAGAAGCTTTTTTTTTCCTTTTTTTAAGTTTTCCCTCAAACGGAGGAGCAAAAGTTGTTTCTCGCATTTCCCACTATATCTCAACCAAAGAAAACACACACACAAAAAAGAAAAAAAAAGCACCCCTGTTCTAAATTAGTCTTAAAACAAAAATTAGTTCGGGAATAGTGTTATTTTATGATAATAATAAATGATAAGCTAGATAATGTTATTTTACGAAAAATCAAAGAAAAAACCCTTTATGCCTATCTTTTTGTAGGGTGTAGGTATTGCCCTTTTGCATAATTTTTATTTTTTCATAATATCTGCATTTTGGAAAACTGTATTTGAATATGTATATTTAAAGTAGAAGGGAAAATTCATACTACAATTTTCTTTTTTGGTCATTTCATATCTTTTTGTTATATGATTTGATACAGAACACAGAATACGCAGATGATACCTTTTACTTCTTTATTTCATGACTACAAGTTCTATTTACACATTTACAGATATATACAAAAACATAGACAACATATACATAGATGGATAGCTTACAATCGATTGTTTTATTTCACTTAAAATATAGCGCTCTCTGATGGATACTACAGGTCATATTATTAGATGTGTGATGAAATTAAAATAAAATCCATGAGCTTCAGGATGTAAAATCCACACTCGCCTATTGTTAGGTGTTATCTAAAAATAATAATTTGTCAAATTACTTGTTATGTTAACTAATAGTAATAACTGTTATATTGCTTGATGTTGTCTCTGGCTAATAAGAGAAATAAATAATTTTCTTATCTTCTGCAGTGAGGGAGGGGGGGGGGGGGGCTGTATAGATTTCTTCATCTATTTTGATTATTAAAGTTATTTAACTTTTTTCTTTTTCGACTCCCTAATTGATTTTTCTTTAAATTAAAATAAATTCCATTTACACTTTGTTATTTCATTGCAAATACCTAATTTGTTTACTTTTTGCACTATTGCCATTAATTCAGATTTTTCACTTTTGTTGCTATCATATTATAATCATAGAATTTATTTGTACAGGGTGACATCAGCAACCACATTGTAATGCTTTATAATTAGCTAATGCAAATAAATTTGTCAACTGAAGTATAAATTAGAGTGATTTTCATTGTAATTTCAGTGGTGTAAGTCAGCTGGTCTGCATCTGTTTTTAAGTTTTGTTTAAAGAAATGGAGAATAAGGGTTATAACTGAAAGTCATGAATAATACTTTTCTGAAGGTCATAAAATGTAACAAAATATGTCATGTTAACAAGCGATTTTGACATATGAATTCTTTACATGTTTTTAAAATGTTAAATTTTGAAATTTTAAGAATACATTCATTTCTCCTCAATATTAACCTGGCAATGTAGATAGAATTTGTGCTTTCCTTTCTCAGTATATACCTGGCAACGTTGAGATGTTAAACTGTTTCATTGTTTCCTTTATGTCAACATGGCAACATTGAGATAATGTTGGTAAAAAATTAATCCGTGAAAGAATTTCTTCAAAATTTATGGAATAGGAGAGTTATAACTTCTCAAGGGAAAAAAAAAGGGACTTATTTTCCCTATTTATTGTTAGCTGAAATATGTACAAAGATTTTTTTTTTCTTTTGAATAGATGCATTTCTTGTTTATCATGATGAGAACTTCCATATTTTAACATACAATCTATATCTTGAATGCAAATATCAAAACTTGTAAAAAACTGAAATATCAAGTAATTATAATATTTGTATAATATCTGTAATAAAATTTTACATTAAAAAATAAATACATACCATATATTTCCAAATATAAGCCGATCCGTATATAAGCCAAGAGTACGTTTTTTCCTGCAGAAATTTGCCCAAAATTGCAAACCCGTGCATAAGCCGAATTGAAAAAATACTCTTTTAAAGTTCGTGTATATTGCCAAAACAGCAAAGATATTGCCAATCTATAAAACTTTCAGGATAATCTGTCCAATGAAATTGTGTGATATGCGTGCTTATCCAACAGAATTCCTTACCTTGCTTGGCTATGACAAACGATTGATTTAAATGCACTATAATGTGGTCCACATAAATAGATCCGAAAGTGTAAAGCTTCATTTATTTAATCCTATTAAATTATTTCTCAAATTAGGGCCCGCCAGCAGCCCAGCGGTTCTGTGCTCAAAGCTGGTCAATGGGAAAGGCCGGGTTTGATTCCAGGTCGCGCTCATCTGTCTAGCTGTTCGGAATTTCCCCGTGGTTTTCTTTAAACTCGCCTAAATACGGGCTAGAACAACTTTGGGCATTCCACCTATAGGCCAAGGACCCTTGCGTAGACAATTGGATTTAAATTATACAACCAACCATCCTCGAAAATGCTGCTATATTTACAATGACAAATGCACTCTCCGTTTTCTCCCTAATTCCACTATCTCTTTACTCAACGGGACGATAAACAAAAATTTTCTTTCAGTTGAAATTGTATTCACTTCTTTTTACCCTTTCTCTCAATCTACTAACACACTGCCCTTTGACCTTGAATAACATTAGAAGATAACGTTTTCTTTGAGTTTTGCTTATAGTGTTTTGAAATGACTTTGAATGCTGCAGAAAAAGAACTAGAGTTTATTTCCATTAACTTTATACCTATTTTTTCTTTCTTTATTTTTTTCCCTGCTATAGTGAGCGTATGCTGTTAATTTAAAGAAAGTAATAATAAAACCCCCCACAAATTAGTACTAAATAATGAAGGGAGAGAAGTTTGTAAATAAAGGCCATTAAATACGGAAAACGTGCAACAATTGTTTTGGGTCGAAAAATAAACGCACAGCACTTCTTCAGATGAAAACAGGTAAGTAAAATGCCTCCCTTAATCTTCTAGAAAAAACCGTATACATTTCGAAAAGGGACGGATAAACGGGAAAATATAGAAAAGGACATGCTAAAATTAAGTGGCATAAAAGGCGATTTTAAAATTAAACATTTGCAGTAAATTTCGATTAACCGCATGTTAGGTAAACGTCCACTTGCGAATGTTAAAAATAAAGAAAAGAATATCTAATCCACAATTTTTCTTTTTTTTTGATAAACTTTTAAAGTTGCTCCTTTAATAGTTAGCTAAATAAAACGACAGAATCATCTTTCTGTATTGCACGTCGGAAAATTATTGAGTCAAGAACATAGAAGAGCGCTGGGGAGAGAGTGAAGATCCCCCTCGCTTGTGTTCAACTATCAATGAGAAAAAGTTCTTTGTGACGGTCTGGTTAAGTTTGACTGCTGTGATAATTAAATCTAAACAGCAGATTACATTTCTCAGTGATAATTTCTGTGGTTTCAAATGTGTGCCTTTGAAGATAAACACAGAGAGAAAAAAAGAAAGCTTGATCGTCTGCCTGCTGTTTTAAAAAGGAGGGGGGGGGGGATTATCAATTAAGTACCATTTGATGTACGGGAAAAAGAAAAATATTCAAGATTTTCAGATACTTGAGAGTTATAACAAAAAAGCATCACAGAATTGGTGTTTAAAAGTAATAAGAGTAAACAAGAACTCATAACAATTGTTCCAAATGCAAAGAAGACACGATCCTTTGTCAGGCAAATGAAGTAGGCACTAGTGCAGCAAACAAAGCACAAGCATTGCTGCCTGCATCTTGTTTGCAAAATTTTATGGTGTTTATTCAAGGTATTGTACATGTTACTTGAGAGTTATGTTAGTCGAATGCTGGACTGCAGAGCTTTTATTATATATATTAAAAATTGCAGTGATTAAAAAAAAAAAAATACATTTAACTCTTTGTTAACTGGCATTCCACAAACCGGCAAAATTTGGGAAACTTTTTTTCTGTTATTTTAAGAAGTTTACGTTTTCCATTTTTAATCAATCAGTATTTAATTTATTATAAATCAGATCAATGTTCATACTAATAAAGACGATTCTTAAAAAACGAAAGAACATAAAAAGTTTTTCAAGTTTCTCTTATACAGAATAAACTATCATATTAATAATAAAAGTCTAATCAATTTTCATGATTTTCTTTACATTTATTCTAATAAGATATATTTTAATTATATTCAAGATATTTTTAAAAGGTTGAATAAAAAATAAATGATAATTAAAAATATAGAAATTCAGAAAATTTTATCAAGATTTCGATTTTAACCTTTAAGGACAAAGCCTTTTGTTCCTGAACGAAGATGACATTTTTGCAAACGATTAAAAGGAAGGAAAGAAAAAAAATGTTTCTCCAACCGTAATGTCAAATAAACACGATAAGAAAATCTTCCAAGTCACCCAACATAAGTGAGTAATAAATCTTCAAGTTTACAAAATGCCTATAAAGTTGCGGGCTTTTTTCTTTTCATACCCCATTCCTGGAATCAATTAAAAGAGAAAGTAGGAGGTCTTCAAGTGGTCACTGGTTACTTGGCTCTCTGAAAATTTCTCTAGCCCCCTTCCTCCCAGGCTAACGATGCAAGTCGCATTTTGTTCTATAGCCACACTTTGTTACCATAGTTCTACAAAAAAATAATCGAAAAAAAAAAATAAGAATAAAACATAAAGAGCATTCATCTTTTTTTTTTTTTTAAATCCTGGAATGAAACTCAAACTTGGGATTCTACAAGGAGGAAAAAAAAAAAAAAAAACGTACAAGTTAAATTAAGAATTTACTTGTGTCGTATAAACGAAATATTTTAACATTAGGATTCAATGGAATGATTTGGGACCGAAGTCCAAAAACGTATAAATGAGAAATGTATAAAAGGTGCTCCACTGTACTAGTATTTACGAATCAGACACAGAAGTTAACTCCATTTGTGCAATCTGCCGGCAGGGATATTAGCTCTGAAGCATTATTGCTTTGGCGTATGTATGCTTTGCATATAAAAAACAAGCCAGTTTTATTAATTTATTTTATTTTTTTTAGAATGCGTAATATACATATTTTTTATTTATTTAGACTAGAAAAATATCATTTTATATCATGAAATTCAACACATATTTAAAATATTTGAGCTGCATGTTACTTATGAGCTAATTACATAAAATATACATAATATTACAAATGATAAGAAACTTTTTATTAAATATAAAACAAATGTACACAAAATATAACCCTGAGATCATACATCTGGTTACTAGCTTAACCATCGTCAAGATTAAAAGCCTTTCAAGGAAGATAATTCCAGTCAATAGGTTTCTTGTTATGTTTCTTCAAATACTCATTAGCTTTAGAAAAGTGACGGCAACCAAAGAAACCCCTGTCAGCAGAAAATGGTGAAGGATGAGGTGCAGTCAAAATTAAATGCTTCTGCAAAATAAAATTATTAATAATATATAAATATAGTGACATACAAAATAATACTGATATAGGGTGCATAAAGAAAATTAATTCATATAGTGTTAAAAATTAATTATATTTTACAAAATATTATTCTATCAAATACTTGATCACAGAAAAGGGGAAGGGGAGGGGGAATTGTGGATTGAGAAAATAGATATTTAAATACAGGGTGTCAGAACTTTTATGTTAAGGTTTAAGGAAAAATAAATTACACAATATGTGGGGATTAGAAAAAAAATAAATGTTAGTGGGAAACAGAAATTGCTGAGAAAAAGAAGCATTTATTATTTTATTTCTTATTCACTAAAAAATATGAGCTTATATAAGTTTATAAAATATTATTCTATCTAATACTACTCCGATTAAAAAAGTTAGAATAATGAAGGAAAATATGGTCTAGGGAATTGTAAATCTAATTTATCAAATAAATAATCAATGATATCAAATATAAATTATCATAATATGAATCTACATTATTTATAGATTATAAGAATGAAAACATTTTACAAAAATAAAAAAAAAATATATTTAAAATAGCAAGTGAAAAAAATTCAAAATATTAGAATATTTTATAGCATGGTTCAAAAAATTACAATATGCAACTATTTTCCTATTGATTTAGAGAATAGCTGTAAATTTCCATAACTGCGGGACTAACATGTGTTCCGCAGAAATAAAAAGTAGTTTGGCATTTGATTTTAGTTCAGTGTTTGCTTGATATGGGACAAAAGAGTGATTTATCTAAGGCTGTGAAATCTCGTATTGTGCACTTGCTACAAAAGAAGGACAAACACAACTGTTTACAGGAAAGATAGTGAAATCAAGTGTGCGTAGAGTTTTGAGAGAATATTCTAATAATAAGTGTTAGAATATTAAAAAAGATTGTGAAGAAACATCGCTTTCGAAGTGTTGAGATATTTGCAGAGAAAATGGAAAGAAGTGGGTACAAATGCCTGTGAATCTACAACATTACGATGACTTCATAAATTAGGTTTTAGATCATGTGTGCCTAAGACAAAGCCGCTCTTATCATTTAAGCAAATGGCTGCTAGAGTTAAATGGTGTAAATAAATGCTATTTTAGGGTCAAGATGATTGGAAAATGGTACTCTTCAACAATGAAAGTATGTTTTGCGTATCTCCAGGGGATCAAGGTATACGTGTTTGGAGACTTAAACAAGAAGCTTTTGATAAAGAGTGTTTAAAATGTTGTTAAATTTGTGAACTCCGTCATGGTATGGGGCTGCATGATGCACAAGACCCAGGTAGGCTGTGTATCGTTTACACAAAAGTCAATTCAGAAGTATATCAAGAAATTCTTAAACACTTCATGATACCTTAATCTGAGGATTTGTGTGACAATGATTTCATGTTTCAACAATAATCAGCATCTTGCCACACTTCCAAATCAACAACTAAATGGCTCCAAAAGAAGGAAATAAATGTACTCACATGGTCTTTGAACTCACCCAATCTAAACCCCATCGAGAATTTGCAGAGAATTATGGGAAAAAAAAAAAAAAAAGACTTCAAGAATTTGCATCAAGAAACAAAACAGATATTTATAGTTTGAAGAATATAGGGGCGATTTTTGACAAAACCATTTGTGAACCTTTAGTCAATAATAGGCCAAACCATTTCAGGGCTGTCATTAAAGCTAAAGGTGATGCATCAAAGTACTAATCAGCATGTAAAAACCCTCCAAGTTTAAATTGTGTACAATATATTTACATTAATCTAATTTTTTGAGCCATGTTATGAAGTATTCTAATATTTTGAATTTTTGTTCACTTGCTGTTTCAAATACATTTTTTATTTCATTGTAATGTTTACATTTTTATAATCTACAAACTATGTAGATTTATGTTATAATAATTGCAAATTCCCTTGACCATATTTTCTTACATTTTTCTAATTTTTTGAATCAGAATAGTACTTGATTGCGGAATAAAGTGTGCTAGATTGTGAAAAGTAGATGACTAAACACAGGTTGTCTCTGAATTCCTCACCAAACTTTAAAGAAAGACAAATTACATGTAACATGAAGGTAAAATAAAATAGTAAGAAAACAATAAATGTTGAGGGGTTTTTTTTTTTTTTTTTTTTTTTTTTTTACATCAATGAATGAAAGTTTGGGTGATTTGGTATAGTCAGGAACAGGGTTTAAACTGCCATTAGTTTTTTTAGCATTTTGCTAAAAGGTATCATATTTTGCTAAAACATCTTGGTCAGAATTTCGCTAAAAAACTAAAACTGGATAACTGTATAAAATATCTCTATATAATAACTCGGTTTTTTTTTTTTTTTTTGGGGGGGGGGGGGGGGGGTAATATTTATCATTATTTATATAGTAATTTGGATTTATTTTTTATTTTTAATGATTGAATTTAAATGCAAAAATATTTAAAAGTATGCCAGAATTCAGAATTTGCATCATAGAAGCATTCTTAGCACTAGTATTTCACGATTATCTACCACTACACTTTACTTAATTTTTAAATTGCTTTTTCATTTTACACATATGATATGGGTGCCACTTTTTCTATTGTTAAAATCAAAACATAGTTACCCTGATTCATACTTTTAAAGTCACAAATATGGATGCTTGGTTAAAATCATCAATGAACAAAAGGAATAGAAAACAAAACTGACGATAACAAAGCTAAGTAAAAGAAATCAATGGTATCCAAAGAATTAATCAACTTTCGAAAAAGCTAAAATAGTGCTTGTCTATTTTCGCTAAAATGCTAAAGTAATTTTTTTGCCAGGTTAAACCCTGGTCAGGAATGAGATTAGCAAAAAGACTAAAAAGCTGAAAGGCAAGATGCTGACATGAAATATACTAGAATTTTGATGACCAAATCTTTTGTACCAGAGTGATATATTTTTTAATCTTCTATCTATAAAATAAACAACAACAAATGATTATGCTTTAGTTTCAATAAAATTTTATTTGATTAGATATAACAAATTCAGTAAAAGACACACACACAGAAAAAAAAAAAAAAAAAGCTGGAAAAACTGGAAAATTAAATCTACAAAAAACCTGAAAAATATCATCCTTGTACAGTAGATATATACAGATTTTTTCTCAATAAATTGACTACATTTATACACATAGCTGCCAACATTTCAATTTAAAAAAATAAGGATTTTTTTAAGGAAAGGATTTTTTTTTAAATAAGGAAATTTTTTTTACCCTTATGAAATCGTGGCATTTTTCATAAATCATCCTTTTGGCTATCTCTAAATTTATATTTATTCCAAGTAACATTTCATAGATAATATATAACACAACTTCTTATGTCAAACTGAGTTTTAAATTTGTCAGTAATCTTAAATATACCAATATAATTAAAATAATCACTATACCAGATTAAACAATCTCTAGTTCCATTTTCTACAGAAAATTTACAGTTCAGTTTATAATTGTAATATATTTCAGATAAGAAAATGCCTAAAATTATTTATAATTTAAAATTTCGCCCAATTATTTTTTATCACTTCTTTGAATAATTTTCTCAATCCCTTATTATAAAATACATTTTTAACTTTATAGTAAATTAGCAAATATTAAATAAAATGTGTAAATACAGTAAGCTTATTATCTTTTATTGTTATATTGATATATAGAATACTGTTAAATTAAAACAATGCAGAAGAACAAAATAAATTTTAAGACAACTGAAACTCATTTATTTAATTATTCATAAGTACAATTGCTAGCTTTTTTTTTTTAATAAATTGGTTCTTTAATTAGCATATAGATGCTAAAATATCAGACTGAAACATTGAAAAATAAAATAAATTTAAAATAATGAATTGACTTATTTGATCAGTGATTCATAACATAGTACAAGCTTTAGCATAAATGGATACTTTAATATTAGGTTGAGTCAAAAGTTTTGTCCGGTTTCTAATCATTTATTAAAAGTTAAAAAATTATAACAATTATAACATATTTTAATTAACATATTCACCATTGCTTTCAACAACCATTTTCCAATGTGGATGCAACATTAAAATTCCACGGTTGTAAAAAGCCGCTGGTTTTTGAGTGAAGAAGTCGACAATGCCTTGTCAGAGATCGTATTCGTTGCTGAAGCGCTGTCCACGCATAAAGTGCTCTAGCGACCTGAACAAATGGTAATGTATAGGGGCAATGTCAGGGTTATATGGCGGGTGAGCGAGAAGTTCCCAATTCAACTCATTCAGCTTCTCACGCGTCTGGTTTCAAACGTGTGGTCTTGTGTTGTCATGTTGGAAGAAAACTCGAGCTGGATTAAAGCCTTTTTTCACGAGTTTCTGTTGAACGTGGTTCCCTTGAGTGCAATAGACATCTGAGTTCATTGTTTGTCCTTGAGGAAGAAGATCCCAATGCACAACTCCTGTCGACATCCAAAAAATACACAAAAGTGCGTTTTTTAAATGCATCCCAGGTGTAACCGTCTTAACTCCAAGCTGATGTGGGTTTAGCCATTGACATCCATTTTTTTGTTGTCGTATAGTACCCACTTCTCTTTACAGGTAAGAATTCCACGCCATCCATCTCGGCTAAACTCTCGCAGCAGCAATTGACAGACTGATTTTCAACGATTCTTTTGCATTTTGTTGAGCTCATGCAGTACCATTTGACGATGCCTAATCTTCATGCCAATTTTGTGAAGGTGTCGATTGACAGTTGACTGAGAAGTGCCAAAACCTTGCCCTAATTTTCGGGTGGTTTGAGTCAGATCGGCTTGAATCGCACAAAGTAAAGCTCTTTCATCGGTTGTCGATGGTTGCCCAGAGTGTTTCTTATCGCCGCGGTGCATATCCCTGGAACAGAACTTTGCATACCAACGTGTGCGTGTTCTTTCATTTACAGACTTCATACCAAATGTTGCACATATGCTACGACTTGCTTCAGTTGCATTTTGGCCTTGTTTGAACATGTGGAAAATTAGGCTGCGGATTTGTTCACGATTTTTTGACATACTTGGGGCCCTAGCATATTCCAATCGACAACTGTCGCTTGGTGACAAGAACGTCATTTTGACGTCACTGTCGATGGGAGGAGCCATATCGGTAGTTTATTCACATCGCATCGACAACTTGTCACCTTTTTCCTTGTCGAAAGTGACAAGAAATTGTCGCGAGAATCTTTGCTAGTGACAAGCTTGTCGATGCTGAAAAAGGAAAGGAAAATAAACAACATGGCGGCGACGATGAGTAGAAGCATCATGGATTATAATGATTAAAATTCGATAAAGGTGAGAGAAATGAATTTTTGCATTCAATTGTTTTACGAGACGTATTTTATTATAAATAATATTGATATGTTTTGTTAAAAAGAAAGCGGAATATGTTTTCGTTTTGTTTGGATGTGATAAAATTTATTACTTTTTATGTAAACAAATTTGGAATTTTTTTATCGTAAAATAAAATAAAAGTGTATTATTTATTTTTAATGTTTAACAGATTGAGATATTTTTCTCTTTTTATGAAAGATATACAATATTTCGTTTTCTTTTTATATACATAAGGAGGATTTAAACTTAGAAGCATTACATTGTTTGTTTCAATTGTTTGAAATGATATTAAACTTTTGGAAACCCTGCTCTGTAAAATAATAATATGGGAGTTTTTAAATAAAAATGTTTCAATTAATTTATTTTTTACAACTGAAAAAATCCTGGCTTTGTTTGGAAGTATAAATGTTTGAAAACAATTGTTATTCTGACTTGTATGTACTTATTATAATATGAAAGTAAACACAAAGTTTTTATTCCTTACCTTTTAATACAAGTTTTTCAAAGGAATTTTTTTCAAACTAATGTATGCTTCCTAATATACAGAAAGATTTAAATCAAACATGTGAATTTTTCCTGATGATATTATAGCAAAGTGATATTTCAAAATTATTAATTTGTGCAAATCTACTGTCAATTTCATTTGCATTATGTTGTACCTGTGATGTATTTAATAGGTCTACAAGTATAATTAACTCACTAGGTTTTTGATGATGCAAAATTTGCTCATTAAAGTGAGAAATAATAAATAACACACTTATCATAATACTTGATCAAAAATTACAACCAATCTAGCTTAAAAAAAGAAAAAAATTGCTGATTACCTCAAATTGTATCACAAATTTGTCTATATAACATTATCTATGTAAAGTGTGTGTTTCTTAAAATGAAATTTTTGTGTTACTCTCTTTTATAAATAGTGTTTTTTGTTATATCTGAAAGTGAATGTCGTCTCTGTTATTGTGTATATATAGCAGTATTCAAATTTCATTATTAACAAGAAATCTGTTTATATTCGGTTTTATAAATAATTTTCATTTTCTGAATATTTTTGAACCAAATGTGAATAAAATAATTACCAATTTTTGATTAATAGCAGTAAGATTAAAGACTGTTTTTTAGTTTTAGAAATTGTATGTTTAATTTTTTTTAAATATAATTTTATGTGTATGCATGTTGCTGTTAAACTGACTTATTGTATGCATGAATATACTACCTTGGGGGGGGGGGGGATGTTTGTTAATAATTTGACTAATAAAAACAATTACAGATCATCCAAAAATTTTTTAGGTTGCACTAATGGCGGAGTGTTTCTCCTTTTAAAGCTGGTAGACAGGAGGTGCCAGGTTCAAGCCCGTATAATGCTCATCCGTGCTTATTTTTTTATGGAATAATGTCTGAATATGAACTTTGACTGTGCTATTGTGTATAAGTTCTGTAGCTCTAGAAAAAGTTCATTTTCGGAACATTTCCTGAAGACCTCCATGTAGTATGGATTGACAGATTTTTTACATTGTGTTACGTAAGTATGTTACTATTCTTTTTCTTTATTTACTATGTATTTAATACTTTTAAAAGGTGTGCATGTGTTTATATTATGTATTATAATAAATTATTACTCTCTTGCACAAAATGCTGATAAAAACATTGCGTATTATTGATGATTAATTATATTTTAATAAAATTATTTATTTTTCTTTTAGAAATTTTAAAATATAGTTTTATGTTTATCCCTGTTATTATTAAAGTTGTTTAGGTACTATAAGTACATAAGTGTAATAATTTAGCATTATTTTCATATTGAAGCAGCTGACTAATAAAAACAATTACAGGTTATAAAAATTTGAATGTTTACTTTTGACAGATTTAATTTTATCTGTTTTTATTCTAATGTCTCTATAAATGTATTACATATGACATTCTGAAATATAATTGTGTCATTAATTTTGCTTAGGAGCATTGTTAATAGTATGGAATTACTGAAAACTAAAATACAAAATTGACCCTAATAAAATTAATCAGCAAATTAGGATAAAGTAATGTATCAAAGCACAAGGGTAGTAATATTTTGAGTGGAGCATTGTATTTTTTATTTTTAATTATTTATGGTTATGAAGAAAATTCCAGCATTCAAAAATTCTTAGATTTGTAGACAAAGAACAGTAATTTGTTTTAAAATCATTATTTTAAAGTTGCAAGGTAAAATTCTAACATTTGTTTTACATAATTTATTTCATTTAACATTCACTCCACATTTTCTTTTCAAAATAGCAAAACTAATTTTGAAAATGACAATTAGGCAAATAGTTTTAATTATAAAAAAAAAAAAAAAAAAATAATAATAATTTTTGAAAATTGTTGGTTTGAAATGTTTAAATTATTACCGGATAAATTCAAGTAATAATTAATAAAATAATTGATAAGCACTAAAGATTGTAAAAATCCCCCAACAGCTGTTTCAGGTCAAATTAATAACACAGCCTTTCATCTGGTGGAAAAAAAAAAAAGACATGAGTGCTTCATTAAAGCAGCAAATACACTTTCTCGCACTTATTAAGAAAATTAAAGGGATTTCTGCATTGGGCTTCATTTGAAATATTGTTTATTAAATTTCGGAGTAGTGATGCTATCTACCAAAGAGATAAACCAAAAGTCCGAAAACTATTTAAAGTAAGGAAAGGAAAGTAGTATTGAAAAATATTTGCATAAAAAGAATTAAATGTCTGTTTTTAGTGTGAAGCCAATGAATGTTACAAGGAATAGTATCAGACAAGAACGGAGCAGAAGAAATATTAACAAGATTTTTCTTCCATTCTGTTCTTGCCTGATGCTTGGAAATTACTCATGTAACATTGTTTTACATTTAGCTTTGAATTTTTTAGGTTTTGTTTAATCTTATTTTTATTTTATTTATTTTATTCATTGTTTTTTATAATTCTGGTCACACCAGTATTTTTATTTAAATTCGACTTTATTTGCTTTTGCTTTCATTTAAATCAGTTTTGTGTAGCCACTTTGATAGCAGCACTCGTACCTACTTTGTTTGCCTGAGGAAGGGTCATGTCTTATTTTAACCTGAAACAATTGTTGCAATTATAGCATTTTATGGTGTTTATTCAAAGTTTTGTACTTATAACTTTTTGACGCCAGTTCTGTGGTGCTTTTTTATAATTTTATACAGGCTTTCCCACTTTGCTGATCAATATTTAAATAAATTTTCAAAAAAATAAATCACTGTTATTCTATAACTTCATAAATAAAAACTTAAATCACATCCGTGAAAATTTCTTTGAACCTCGCTTCAGGTACCTGCTGCTTTTAACAGTATTTTTACTGTCTATGCCACCTCTGTAAGTTCCCACTGCCTGCGGTAACGCCTTACCCAGGCACTTCAGTCTAGGTATTTCTCGATTGAAAGATGCAATATACTATTATTCAAGAACTACGTTTTTCCAGATGGCTATATCTCTTCATCTATTAATTACTTTAGTTTTGGCACCAGGTATTAGCAACACCTAGTAACACAATTTTCCTAACCCTTGCTCTGTAATAATAAAATTATAATTACAGTAAAATTATAATTTTGTTACTATTAATTAGATTATAAAAGTTTTACATACATTTGATTGTTATAATTTTTAATTAAAATGTCAATCGCCCTTGATAGATTAACCATTCTGAGTGCAAAATATATCAAAGATATTCATTAATATTACACGTAATACATCATTCGAAATATATTTTAAAGTACTTTTATTGAGGACTGCTAAAGTGATATAAACCGTTCAAATTCTGCATGAAACTTTTGGAGAAAACTACAGAAAACCCAGAACTTTTTTATTCTTTTATATTTTAGAGAGTTTTGAATCCCGATTCCCGCTCACATTTCGTACTAAGAATTTTTAATGTTATATAGGCCAGAATTATGCAAGTTTCGGAGAAAATCACAGATAAGTCAGACAAATCTTTTTATAAAAATGTTTATATTACCTTTGTATGTAAGCTTATAAATAACATAATTTCATAAGTAATATATTATTTTAAAAGTTGTTGGAATTGAAGAGTATATGTTGAAAATTTCTGTCGCCAGAGGGCGCTTTGATATTTTAATAATTCAATATCTAGAATTCTAATTATGATTAAATTATTTATAATACATCATTTAAAAAATTGCGGACTTTTAAACTGATATAAGCCGTTAAATTCCATACAGGAGTTTCAGAGAAAACCACAGCAAACCCAGAACACCTTTATTCCAATATCTCCAATTCTAATTATGATGCAGGCTTTCAAATTCCAATATTCCGCTCACATTTCGTATTAAGGATTTTTAACACTATTTAGCCCGCAGTTAAGCAAGTTTCAGAGAAAACAACAGAAAAATCAGACATTTTTTTTTTTATAACAATGTTTATATTACCTTTGTATCTCAGCTTCTAATTAACATAATTTCACAGGTAATATATCATTTTAAAAGTCATTCAAATTGAAATAGAAGAGTGCATATTGCAAATCTCTGTTGCGTAAGGGCGCTTTGATATTTTAATAATTCAATATCTCCAATTCTGATTTTGATTAAATTACTTATCGGGAGAAGATTAGAAGACTGTAGGCCCCAACGGGTTCGGGATTTGCCACAATCAGAATTTTCAAAGATTCATGGTGAGTGAACAGGCTGTTTGAAACCAGGAAACGTAAAGCGGCGCCTTAGTCGCCATAGAACAGAAATTTGCTACAGTTAAAATTTTCAAAGCTATTTGCACTATGAGCGAGCAAGCTGTTGCAAGTTCTAAAACGAGGATAAAGCACTGCAGGCGCCACCGAGCGGGATTTTGCTAAAGTCAGAATTTTCAAAGATCATAACAGGGTGAGTGAACAGGCTGTTTCAGATATTGAAACGAGAAGAGGGCGCCGCAGGTGCAACCGAGTTAATTTACTGTGGTTAAATTTATCAATAAAACTATTTGCATAATATGTCAATAAAGCTGTTTTAGGCCCTGAAACGAGTGGCGCCACCGAGCGAGGGTTTCGTAAAGTCAGATTTTTGATGGATCGCGAACCAGCTGGTCGCCGAAGGTGGCTAGATAAAAATATAAATTAATAAAGATATTTTATTTGCAAATAGATTCTCTTGGAAAATGTCCTAATTAGCCATGGATATTTTTTATTTAGAGATGGGGGTGTTATTAAAAAAAAATATTAAGTGAAAAATCCTATTTTATTTTAGGGCTGTGGTAGCCCAGTCAGTAGAGCGCCGGCCTCGTAATTGGAAGATTGCGGGTTCGGTATTTGAGCCGGCCAAAGACTGTCGTGTATACTAATAGTGGCTGGTGCACGTGAAATCTGTCATGGCCGCAATGTCCTCCATCTTCCCATCAAAAATTATACCTCTGGGTGTCACCGAAGCGAAAGAGCTGTCCCTTCGGTGGAGGATCAAAATTGTGATGGCATGTCTCCGGACAACCTCTAGGGGTGTGTCTCAGACCGTCGTCAATTGCCCATCTGCGCAGCACTAGTGCGACGTAAAACCCAACCATCCTATTTTATTTTAAAATTATAAAAAAAAAAAAAAAATTATGCCAAAAATAAGTAAATAGATAAGCAAATATATTTTTTCTTGTGTCAAAAAGAAAAGAATGTGCATTTTTTAAAAAGTAATAATTAAAATAAAATTGAGAAAAATCATGCTAAAGAAATAGAACGGCTTTAGTAAAGAACCCCTTTATGAAATTTGAAATTGTAACTTGTGACATTTCTCGCCAAGATCTTTACTTAAACAATTGTGTAGTCATATTAATTCATCAGCAAAATGACAACCAAAATTCAAAAGCCACCAAGTGACTCCTACGTTAAAACTATATCAAAGAAATTTTAAGAAATGAATATAGTAACCGATGACAGGGGATGATTCACAATTATTGCATGCCTTTATATGGAAGAATAGATTTAAATAGGTCCTGTCATACTAAATTAAACTCTGTTTTTTGCAAAACTTTATACCTATTACTTAGAAAACACAAATATGCTTATGGTTTTCTTTTTTTTTTAGTAATTTTTTTGACGAAACCTAAAAATTTTTGCATAACTCAACCATAATATTTTATAAATAAAAATTCAAATGACTTTCACATTTTTTTCTGGCCTAAATTATATAAAGTTTCAAAATATTTTCTTCCAGATTGTGCTTTTACAGAAATTTCTTTTGATTTTTGGTGCAACATTAAAGAAATTAAAAAAAAAATTTATAATATCCATTTGTAATTATTAATATATACAACAATAGTTAAGAATTGACTGTGCACTCTTGTGGTGGGGGTTATGTGTGCGAAGATTCAAACATGCATGATAGTGATTGCTGCGGCACTGACTTTTATGCAGAAAGGAAGCAGCATACAGTGATTTTTTTTTTTTAATTTGTTTTACATATATGCGAAGAGTATATACATATGTGATACTGAGTTTTGTGCATTTTGAGAGTCATTCACAGTGAGGTAATGGTATTCAGTTTAATTGTTGTATGCAAAAAGCATACATATTTGTGTAATAGTGATTGTTGTGGTTAGAGTTACATTGAGATTCATACATAGAAAAATAGTGGTACCTAGTATTTTTTTGAATGTGCACAGAATGTACATACGTGATGATAATGATAGTTACAGTACCAAATTTGATGAACACTTTTTCTTTTTTAAGACATTACACTTATTCATGTATTAAGTTAGTTCATTAGCAATACGCATAAACTTAAAACTGTGTTTTAAATGTATTTATACACATAATTTCTAAAATTTAAAAAAAGTTTGGTGTTTACATATTAATCACATGTAAGCAATTAATCACTGCTATGTTGTTAATACAACATGTAGCTTATATGCATATTGAAATATTTATATTTATTTATGAATATTAGAGAAGTGAATCTGTAAAATATATAGCATTATCATATATGTTTATATTTATGTACATAAATATTTCGTCAATGGCGTGTGGTTAACAATGTAAGTATCAAAAGTTCTTTTAAAACAGTATTAATCAACAGTTGTTGGCGCTTTGTGTAAGAATTGTCAAAGATGATATTGCCTTTTAAAACACACTAAACACATTTCTTATAAAAAAAAATACATATTAAACATGTAATGGTACATACAAATATTTGGTACATTTATGATAACAATCACTCTTTTGTTTTAGATTAATTGTAATTTTTTTATTAGGCATGAACACAGGTGCTTTATTTATTATTTCCATCTGTAATGTATCCTTTTATAATCGATTGATAAAGTCAAAAGAAGAAAAACAATTTCGAAATGAAGGCTTTATATTGCATACCACATGTGTAAACAATTTGCATCTGTAACAAACAGATCAAAATAAACAAATAAAAGTAATCACAGTTACTGAGTTTAACTGAAATGAAAAACTAGAAGCTAAATTTTCATTGGTCCTTAGACTGAAGAAGAAGATTTCTGTAAGCCCATCCTACTCCAAAACGTCATGGCAGGAGGGCGGGACTAGTTTTCTTGTCACCTGCATTACAAGTTAGTAGTCGAGGTGAATATGCTACCGTTTCTATCAACCCTCGACAAGAAACGGCGTTTCGACAAGAGGGTTGCGTGACGTCACAGATTTCAGGTGACAACTGTCGATGGGAATATGCTAGGGCCCTTGATCTTTTTTAAAGAGTAATAAGTCTGTGAAAATTAAATTAACATAACAATTAAATACATCATTTCGATCAGCAAAAAATGAGCTTTCAAAATATATATGACATTCACATTAAAACTTTAATGTAACATACTTATTAATACGCAAATAAAAAACGGAAATTTTTTTTGACTCAACCTAATATATATTAGAAATACTAGATTAAAACAATGAAAAACAAAAAAATAGGATCTAAATTTGTTTTGCATCTTTTTTAACAGAGCTAAAAACCCGTGGAGAGCAGGCAGGTTGAAGTCATAGTCAGGTACTCTTTTTATCTTCTCCCCCGTGTAATCCAAAGGGATTTTTGTTGTTTTGTATTATCAGAATATCATGTTTAAAAATAAAGTTTTTGAAATTCTGTTTTTTATACAGTCTTCGAATATGTCACTTTTTTTTTTTTTTTTTTCTAGTGAGATTTTTTTATAAAATAATTTAAATATTTTATTTCATTAAGCAAATTTAAGGGCCTAATTTTCAATTTTGAAAAGAGATATTTAATGAATTTTTTTTTTTTTTTTTTTTTTTATTTGCTTACTAAGATAAAAGATGAAAAGTTCAAAGAGTGAAATTCAAAAAACCATATTAAGGAAGCTATAAATGTGTCGAGCCAACACACAGTGAGTGCTGGTGTTGGTGTTTTAAATTATGGTCACGCTTGGGACCTAGGTTTGGGTGGGATGCCCTTCGATGGGTGGGGTGGGGGTGTTCTAAGGTGCCCTAGTCCATATTTATTCGAGTTTTAAAAACAAAACTTAGAAAAACTAGGACGCTCTGCGATCTGGAATCAGAGCCGGCAATCTCCCCGCTGCAGTCAGAGCCACTAATTCATTACTTTAATGTTTCACGTTTGTGAATTGCTGAATATTAAAATTAGAACTGGTATAAATCAATGTAATTTATTACTTATTTCTTCAATATTTTATTTTCGTCGTTCTTTAAAGTTATAGTACTGTTCAATTTCTTGCGACTTGCACTGTTAGGGAAAAAAAAAACTTTTTTAATAAAGCAATTTGTTTTTCATTTTCACTTTTTTTTTTTCGTTGTTCTTTTTTCCGGTTCTAATTTAAAAATTAGAACAGAAGTAATTAGTAATATTTAGTATTTACTTCTATGATTTTTTCAATTTCATCGTCAATTTGCAGTAATGTTCAGTTCTTTGTGACTTGACCTGCTAGAAAAAAAATAAATAAATTGAATTAGCTTGTTTAACATTTTCACGTTTTTCTTGTGCTTTTTTTTTTTTTTACACCAGTAAGCCTCTGATGGTTTCCGCTTATCTGTCATGTTTGTAAAATGACTTAAAGTGAACACAATTTTTTTAATACAAAAATTAAGAAAATACCATAAAATACTTTTCAAGCACCCCTACATTCTGCATGGAAAATTGGGATATATATGTTGAGGCGGTAAAAATCGGCAAAAATAGAGACATTAACGTGTATTTTCCTGCTAAAATTAACTGGCATAAAAAATAATTTTAAAACAAAAAATATATCTTTTAAATGTTGAAGCAATAAAAAAAAATAAAAATAAATAAATACAGTTACTCTTGGTTAACCGCCATTCAAAAAATGGAAAATTTCAGGAAATTCTTTTTTCCTATTTCCAAAAAATTGTTTTTAAATTTTCCACTATTTTAGCAAGCTTATGTTTTTCATTTTCAAATAATCAGTGTCCGATTTATCATAAAACAAATCAATGTTCATATTTATAAAGGCGAATCTTATGTTAAACAAAGAAATAAATAACCTAAAAACTGTTTCCTATTTGGATAGAATCTTCTGCTCGCTTCCTGCGAGGATGAACAGAAGGGTTTTTCAGAACAAGCAAAATTGAGGTGAAATGCAGAGGAGGCGTTTAATGAATGAAGAAGGGGGGCACTTTTGTAGTATTTTACAGCATTCTCTTCTATGAAGAATCAGAGCAACAATGAAAGGGACAGAAAGATGGTAGTCTGTGCCCTCCCTATGTCCAGTCCAAATTGATGGTGGTCATCTCAGATACTTGGAAGATATCGCACCTGTAAAAAGAGAAAATCCATGAGTGTTTCGAAGAAAGAGAGGAAGATAAGGAATTGGGAGTGGAGTGAGCACTATAGGCAATGGCGTAATTCTGATGGTCAAAGGCAAGCGAAAGAGCTTAATCGTGACTATCTTGGTCTTTGTCATAAGGAGCTTTTAAAGCTTAACAGGAATGGTTTGAGGAAGGTTATTGGCCTTCTTACTGGTCACTGTACCCTTAAGAGACATCTGAACATTATGGGTATCAGTTCTGATCCTATTTGTCGTGGTTATTGTCTGGAAGAGGAGACTGCTCGGCACATTTTATGCGACTGTGAGACCTTTTCTGCTCACAGATTTGAGCATCTTGGTCGGCATCTCATTTAACCTTGGGAGCTGCAGGTTATTCTTGTCAGGTGTCTGCTGAACTTTGCTTCAGCTATGAGATTCTTCTCTTAAGGATGCATTTGGGTCTGGGTACAATAGACCTCTGGTCGATGTGCCCTAGCTCTCAGTGTCCTGCTGAGGGCTGCCCTCCTTACCAAATCATAAGTCATGATTAGAAAAGCTTTAAGTAGATTTAAATACATAATACAATAAGAAAGAATATAGAATAACTAAGTAAAGGTATATTTTTTAGAGAGATATATCTGTGCATGCTGGAGTCAGATATAGTTTAGCCTTGGAAAATGGAAGAGTAGCATAAAAACAATGTTTCTGCCAAAAACGGAAGAGTTGGCAGCTATGTATACATATATTATGTTTCATTAATTTTCCAAATTTAAAGATGATAAATCATTTATTTAAAAAATTCATTAATTAACAGCATTTATTAATGATATTTTGAATAATTAAGCTTTCTAAATGTAAAGGATTTATTGTTATTTAACTTTACAAAACTTATAAGTAGGAAATTTGGAGTTTTAAAAATTATATTTACTTTAGTAATCAGCGACACTTTTTCTTGAGCATTTTTCCCCCACAGCATGAACACAGAATGCGGTAAATTCTCATCGATCCATTTTATAACAGCATCTGTTAAATGATTCCATTTTGCATCCTTATGAGAATTTGGGCACCCAGCTCTGACAGTTAAAGTTGCATTCAGTAACAGCACACCTGAAAAAATATAATTTTCTGTGGTAATGTAATGTTTTATATACTTCCCCCCCCCCTGAATTTTATAAATTTTGATTAACAAAACAGCAAAACATAGAAATACAGTATCCGAGATAATGAATGTCATTTTGATGTAATTACCTTCTGATCTAATTCTTTATACAATAACTTTTGAGCTAGATTGTTTAAAAAACAAAACTATCTAGTTTCAAACACAATTCTATATGTAATTATAAAAGCATCTGTAATTAGCAGACATTAGTAGACGTAATTTTTTTATGTTCAAAGAATAAATTTAAAAAAAAAGTTGCAAGCATTTTAATTTCATTGATATCAACCTGAAACCTTGAAATTACCTATCAAAGAAAAATATCGGGAAAAAACACAAAAGAAAAACGTGAAAAGCACACACACACGTACTGACAGCGCCAGTATTGAGCCACCACAAGTGAATCTGCTTCTTTTGCTTTAAAGACCTATTTCTACAATGCAGTAAGTTCAATATATTTCAATTTATTACAATATCTTTTTGCCTTTCAGGTCTGGGTGGGAACATGATGATTTAGCATGTCCTTTTATTAAATTATTCTTATCACGATAACAACTTTGTATTTTTTGGACTATTAAATTAATTTAGTTATGTTGTTTTTATGAAGCATTGATATTGTTATATCTAATTTACCGTTAATTTACATTACTGTTGTTATATATAATTTACCAGTAATTTAATCTTGTTTTAGAATTTCATTGATTTTTGTTAGGAGTATGCTAGTTTCGCCATGTTTCAGAAACCTGTTAGGCCTTTTTCAATTTACTTTATTGTCTGTTCTGCTGCTCCCACCCAATGAAGAGGAAGTGGAAGGGTGTTTTTCACATGTAGTGTTGTTTTTACAATTGTTCTTCGTTACTTTAATTAGTTATTTCTTTGTTTTTTATTAACTTTTTTCTTCTTGTTGAACACATCCACTTGTCTTCAAGTCTCTACATATTTTCAAAATTATATATTTTTGTATAATTTTTAGTGCTGCCTTTGGCGCCTTTTTAATACAAATACACTTTAATTAATAAGAAATTAAAAAATATATATATATATATATATATATATACAAGGGTTGATCCAGAAATAATTTTCCCAAAGAGCTCCAGCCGCACAGGAAGGTGCAAGCCAAAATCTGGCAACTCTTCTGTGCACAGCTGTTCCCTCATTCTCGATTCTGCCTGGCCGTGCTTCGCTGCGCCACTCAGTCTTGGCTCAGCAGCTGTCAGAGATGGAAGTGCCCATTGTTGCTCTTGCCAAGTGCAAGATTTGTTTTATAATTTGCTTTTTGCATGCCAAAGGGACTCCACCCGTGGATATTCATCGTCAGTTGACAGGTGTATGGCGACGAGTGTATGTCTATTCAACATGTTTGAAAGTAGTTCAGAGAGTTTAGGGCTGGTCGGACGGATGTCCATGATGAAGAACAAAGTAGAAGACCGTCAGTTTCGTAGGCGATTATCGAGATGGTTCAATGTGAAGTGCTTCAAAACAGGAGGATCACCATCCTTGAACTTGTTGCTCGGATTCCTGGGAGTTCTAACGATACAGTGGAAAGAGCTTTGACTGAAAAATTGGAGTATAACGTTTCTCAACTGGTTGGCGATGGAATTCCATGACATTGGGATACAGAAATTGGAGCACTGTCTACAAAAAAAAATGTTTTCTTTCCAACGATGTACATTGCTATGAAAATAAACAATGTTATCTATTTGTAAAATTGATGGGGACCGTATTTCTGGATCAACCCTCGTATATATATATTAATCTAATAGGAATATCGAAAAACTAATGTTGCAAAACTACATGCATACTTAAAAAAAAATATATATATGTCTCATACTTTTACTAAACTTCCCACACAGACAAGCAAACAACTTTTTTTTTTATTAGTATAGATTTAAATGTCAGTTTTTCAAAACAAATATATTTCTATGTAAATAAATGATTTTTCTTTGCTTCTAACAGAAATGAAGATTTAGATTAAATGGATAAATATATTAAATTATCGAAAAACAAGAAGTAAATTATAACTCAAAATTAAAGAAACAGTACATACTTCTTGGAAATAAGCCTTAGTACTTGCGGGAAGGGGCCCTCCCATCATCAGAGGCAGCACGGTGGCGGCTTGCTTTGTTGTGATGACTTGATCTTTTGCAGTCTTCATGATTCTGCACCAGTTACAGTTAATTTCTTGTGCTGGGTTGTTGCCATAACAGGTAAATGGATTGAATAAGATTTCGACCGTTTTCCAGCGTATATTGCATTATTGTATTCAGCAAGTTTGCGAGTATCACTAAAATTTATATTGATAGGTTCAGTAGTGTTTACCTTGGTGAGTGCGGTGGTTATTTCCCCAAATTTGATATCTGCAGAATGTTCTTTAATACGGTTTTTGATTTTGCACTAAGTCATACCTATGTAGTAACCAGTGTCATTGTTTTCTTTGGAGAATGGAATTTGATAAATACCGGAGGTTTCAAGGGGATCTATTTTGTCTTTTTCATTCCCAATTGTTTGATAAATATTTTTATTTGGTTTAATGGGGATTTTTATATTAATTTTGTTGGCAGCATTTTTGATTTTCTGGAAAATTCCGTGGTCGTACATGATGGCTGGAGTGAATTTTTGTTTTGGATTTTGAAAGTTTTCTATAATATTAAGTTTTTTGACAAATCGACAAACTATACCATAAAAGAATCAAAAAACTTAATATTATAGAAAACTTTCAAAATCCAAAACAAAAATTCACTCCAGCCATCATGTACGACTGCGGAATTTCCCAAAAAATCAAAAATGCATCCATAATATTAAGTTTTTTTTATTCTTTTATGGTATAGTTTGTCGATTAACAAAAAAAAGTCAATTTGTCAAAAAACTTAATATTATAGAAAACTTTCAAAATCCAAAACAAAAATTCACTCCAGCCATCATGTACGACCGCGGAATTTCCCAGAAAATCAAAAATGCCGCCAACAAAATTAATATAAAAATCCCTATTAAACCAAATAAAAATATTTATCAAACAATTAGGAATGAAAACGACAAAATAGATCCCCTTGAAACCTCCGGTATTTATCAAATTCCATTCTCCAAAGAAAACAATGACACTGGTTACTACATAGGTATGACTAAGTGCAAAATCAAAAACCATATTAAAGAACATTATGCAGATACCAAATTTGGGAAAATAACCACCGCACTCACCAAGGTAAACACTACTGAACCTATCAATATAAATTTTAGCAATACTCGCAAACTTGCCGAATACAATAACGCAATATACACCGCGAATCGCGAAACGGTCGAAATCTTATTCAATACTCTTATCTGTAATGGCAACGACCCAGCACAAGAAATTAACCGTAACTGGTGCAGAATCATGAAGACTGCAAAACATCAAGTCATCACAACAAAGCAAGCCGCCACCGTGCTGCCTCTGACGATGGGAGGGCCCCTTCCCGCAAGTACTAAGGCTTATTTCCAAGAAGTATGTACGGTTTCTTTAATTTTGAGGGATAAATATATGTATGAGTGTGTATGTGGAATCATGAAAACAATTATACATACACACATGAAAGAAGAATGAAAAATCATGTGGTTTGCATCAATTACACTGCTCGGCATGAAAATTGCCCCCAACACCATTTTGGCACATTCTTATGTAAAATGACCTCCTGAATCCAAATATGATGTCCATTTTGTCCTATCACCCACCGTTTTTTAGGGACAGGCCCCTATTTTTAACACTTTTCAGTAATCTTATGGCTATAAATTTTATTTTTAATGGAGGGGGGGGGATTATTTTAAGTGTTAAATATCTTCTGAGAGGCTACAGAGGTGGAAAATTCTAAAACATCAACATTTGCGGCAAAGGGAAAATTTAGAAAGGGGGGGGGGGATTTGCCACTGAAATTATGTATTACACTTCTTATACTTTTTTAATCTAATATTAATGTTATTAATTAAACATATGTTTTTGTTTTTAAGTGTTAAATTAATTCTTTTTCATTCTCCAAATCAAATTCATAGTCATAAAATTACCAAACAGTAGTAAAAATTGGAGGAGGGCATGGTGTTCCGAGAAAATGGTGGGTGACTGGGCAAAATGATAGTCATATTTGGATTCAGGAGGTCATTTTGCATAAGAATCAGCAAAAAATGCTATCAGGGGTCGAATTTTTTTTTTTTTTGCAGCAGTGTCCAAGTGTAGATAATGTATGTTGCTTTATCTGACAATCAAAATTCTTTGCCTATGTTATCACACAACGAATCTACAGAAGGACAGAAAGGTAGGTAGATAGACTAATTAAATTCATAATCACTTAACTTTATTGGAAAGGTTTAATAATGCTTAATACAAATGGAAATGCAAATTCAGCAATTTCGAATCGTAGTCCTTAATGTAGCAGAATATTTTAGTGTAGCCCTACAAATCTGAATGTTAAACATACCATGTTAATACAAAACATTTTTTTAGCAAACAAAATAAATGCCTATTTCATACGATTTTTGCAGTGGAAAGTTATTTAAATTTGATTTATAAAAATGCCTCTCGTAAAACTCAATGCATCGAAATTATTTTAGTGTCCCTATGCACGAATCATTTTTGCTATTATTGGCATTTTAAATAAGGAACATGTCATAGGAAACTTGAATAACATCATGAAGCTAGAGAAGAGGAGATCGAATGCCAGGTTATGAAAATGGTCCCAATTTTGAACTGAGCTGTCTATACCGGCTGACACTCACGCCATCTATTGATAACTTTCCAAATATTAATTTTAAACGAATTTGGGAAGGTGAAAATAAAGAATTCAAATATATTTGAATTATAATAGATTTATTTTATGGGCTCTCATAAAACTCACATAAGAATATATATATATATCAGTGGCGTATTGTGAATGACATTTTGGGTATGCTCCATACGGGTAGCTAGAAACAGCTCATTATCATGAAAAGCTCATTGTTCTGATTGACTGTCGAAATGTCGTCATAACTACGTTGTTTCTTGAAATAAGCGAATTAACCAATAAGGTGATTAGTGCTGGGCGATGTTGACATTTCTTAAATCGATATATCATTCATAAAAAATACCGATATAAGGATATATCGATTTAATGCAGCGATACCAACTATAAGGTATAATCCCTACACATAAGGACTTTTAGCAGTTTTCTTCAAGATGTAGAAATGTTTTATAGTTAGTTGGTTGGGTTTAACGTCGCAGTAGTACTGCGCTACACTGTTAATAATTTTGTGTTAGTTCGAACCAAAACTTGTTACTGAAGTAGTTGTAACCACTTGATGATTTATCTTTTCACCATGATTTAGTAATTTTAGATTAACCAAATATTGGTATTATGAAAAAAAAAAAAAAAAATGAAAATTCGACCGAGGAGGGGATTGAACTGAAGACATTTTTATCTCATGTCAAAATTCTGACACTGTGCTACGCTTTCTTGCTTTTTACGTTTCGTTGATTTTGATAAAAGGGATTAAATTTTCTAGGGTCTTATCTTGACCCATAAGTGAGTTGTTGTTCAAAGTTTGCCCTCTAGCCTATGTTTTCGATCACGCTTTTAATTTAATCTTGGTTTGGTTTCAATAGTAATTTTACTGATTCTTACCCTTGTGAGTAGATGTATGGTAGCTCCAATTTTGGTGTAACTTAAATTCAATCACAGAAAGTAGAAAACTTAAAAATGAAGTTGAACCATATTAAGGTATTGCTTATAACATTCCTCCATATATAGTTGGCAGCAAAATTATTCGAGAACTAGCAATAATTCCTATATATAAAAAAAGGTACACTTACTACTGCTCTGTAAAATAAATTCTTGTCGAGTCATGTTCTTAGTTGGTCCAAGACCATGATTCGACATGAACTTATTTAACAAAACAGTATTAAATCTATATATATATATATATTTTTTTTTTTTACATTGGTATTATTGCTATCGCTCGAATAATTTTGTTGCCGACTGTAGTAAATCAAGTTTGAACTGAAATTTTTAACAATGTATGGCGAACTGGTAATGGTCTGGGACGCACTCCTAAAAATGGTACGGATACATGCCATCACAATTCTGAATCTTCATGGAGGTGATGGCTCCCCCGCATCGGTGAACTCCAGAGCTATTAAATGGGAACATGGAGGACAGGGTGGTCATGACGGACTTTACGTGCACTAATCGCTGTTAGTGAACACGATGGTTTTTGGCCAGCTCAAGTATCGAACCCGCAATCTTCCATTTGCAAGTTTGGAGTTCTACTGACCGGGCTACCGCAGCCCAGGGATGAATTATAAATTTTGGGACTTTTGGGGGTACTTTTGTAAGATTTTTTAAAATAGGATTTTGCATGACTTTTGTTACTTTTACATTTTTTTAAATGATTTTTCACAATAAATAGGCCATTTTAAGCTACACTGTTTAAAATAAGTGCAATTTTGTTGCCAGAAATTCTCTGTGAAATCTACAGAATTCTCTGTAATTTGAGAAAAAAGCCGTAAATTACGGAAAAATTACATTTTCAAAACGTATTTTTTTTTTTAACTTTCACAGAATTCTGTAATTTTTACAGAGAATTTCTGGCAACAAAATTTCATTTTTTTTTTTGACAATGTACCAATAGGAACATGTCAAAATGTGGGTTAGGAACACTGATTTAGTAGGACTCGCTTAATATACAGCATAAATGAAGAAGCGAGAACTTTATTTTCCCGACATTCATATTTTTAAATAAGTATGTACAACATAAGCTTCTATATATTACAAATCTGATTTATTCAATTTGAAGAAGTGACTTCTTTTGAAATAGCAAAATAATAAAGTATTTTTTAGAAAATAAATGTGTAATTTTTCAGATTTCTTTTTTCTTCTCATGGGAAAAAAAAGAAAAGTGGATAATTTTGTTTTATATTTATCACAGATACATGGTTCAATCAGTTTTGAACTCGTGTTGAAATTTTACCCTCACGGGGTAAGTCTATACACTTACACATTCAAGAACTTTATCCTGGTTGGTTATTACTATTACAGAAAATTGCTTTTCCGTTTCACAATGATAAGTAAAAGATAATCCTTACTGTATACAGGGCTGAAACTAGAAGGGGGCGAGCGGGGCATTTGCTCTGGGCGCCGAAAAATTCTGGTTTGTTGCCTTATTTACACATTAAAAAAAAAATATATATATATATATAAGTTTAAAAAAAAAAAAAAAAAAAAAAAGAAGGAAGAAGGAAAGAAAAGAAAGAAAGAAAAAGTCAAATTCTTTTACTCAGGGCAATTTGAACAAAGAAAAAAAAAGTAGGAAGAAGATTAATTGATAACAGAATTCATTTACAAGGAAAAACATGGTGGATAGAGTGTTCTCCAAGACTAACAATATTCTTTTAAGGTTAGTGTGTGTAGTAAAATATTCTCGCAATCGAAGAAGAGTAATTTACAAGTGGTCCCTGACTTTCAACCAAGGTTTTTAAAAAGTAAATGGTTGGAAAATACATAGTATATTTGATTAAACTTCAGAAGGCTCTTTAGAAGTTATGATTCATAAGGAAGCAAAAAAAAAAATTCTCTCAGGGCGCCGTCGTGACTATTAAAATAAGTATGTCAAAATAAGGCCATAATGTTATAAAACAATCCAGTGCACTAAAAGTAAAAGAGCAAAAAAGAATGTGAAATAACTAGTTAATAATTGAGTTAGGAGTTATCATTCACAAGGCTCAGCAAGTCCCTATCAAAGTACTATGACAACTAAAGCCACCACTACCTCCTAACATGTATAATTATAAATATTACTATGAAATAAAATGTCTTTACTTTTACTATACTTTTTACTTCTTTATTCAAAGCATAAGGAAGTATTATGAAACCAATTTGCAAAATGGATTTTGTGTATCGCATAGCTCATAAACGAATAGCCATAGAGAGTTGCAAATTTATATTTGGAATTTTTATTTACCAATTTTGGTCTACATGAACTCCCGCTTTTGTGATATCTACGAATTTATGCTATATACGAATTTATTTTATTTCAGATGCTATCACACTTTAAATTATTTAACCCATAGGCTATAATGATAAAAAAAATTATCTTTGTGTTCATGTGTCATCAGTCTGTATATTCCGGTGGTCGATAGAAAAAATGATCGTTAGCCGCGGTTTCTCGGATGTTTTTGTTCACGCCAATGCTTGAATCCTGAGTATTGGGGATTTTTTCTGCATATCCAAGAGTAGAAATGATAGTTTTGAGACACATCTAAAAAACTATTGTCACCAGGAGGCCAGGTTTAAGATTGAAAAATACCAAATTACTTCAAATTTAGCAGTCAGAGGTAAAATTTTCTCTAGACCTTATAAAGTCAAAATTGTATGTTCGTTGAAAATATAAATTTTAACATCTTTGCATGTTTAAATCTGTAAATGGCTGCTAAGCTTACAATTTTAATAAATAATTAAATTAAAAATAGACATGAATCCAAGAAGAATGGTACCTGCTATGTTTTTCCGTTAATTAGGTAACGAGTGTTCTCCTTTTATTTGTATTTATTTTATTTTGTTGACTGTACATTTTATAAACCATTTAGTGAGTGGTGAAGAAAGTGACCTTTCATCTATCAATATGTGCCCTTTTACTCACAAAAAAGTGCTCTTTTCGATAAATCTGCCCTGCCCTTTTTTTGAAAAAATGTGAACACTACTGTATATAATGTTTTAGCTGAATTGAATAAGGAATTCAGATGCTATCACACTTTAAATTATTTGATCCATAGGCTATAATGATAAAAAAAATTATCTTTGTGTCCCGGTAAAAAACAAAAAACTGTGCTAGATTCTCCAATATGTATACTATACAGTTTGTGCTACAATAACCTATAACATACGCACCAACTTTTAGTTCATTTGAACAAAGCATTAAGACAATATTGTGTTCACTCTACTCAGATATACATACATCATCGTAAAATAGCAAAAATGAACTCATGGAACCTCAAAACATGTAGATACACCAACATCACAAAGTCAAATTTTTGTCATGATTACAGTACTTTCCTTACCTATGTATTTTCAGAAAATAAAAAATTCCATGAGAGATACGTGAACCATTCATTTCATCATGCTTAATAACAAATTTTTTAAAGGTATTTACGACTATGAGGGAAGAGATGACAATGTAGTTGAAAGCAGTGGGGAAAAAAAGGAGGGGAATTATAATTGAACTATAAACTCTCACTTTTGCATCCAATCCATCCTTAGAAAAAAAAAAATATTTATTTATTAAATATTGTTAACTTTGCATGTTTATTTGAATCATTCATGTCTGTTTTGAAATATTTAAATTCATTATATTCACATACACAGAGTTCAGGAATTTTTTAAAAAAAAAATGGTCACCAACAAAAAATTCTGGTAGCCCATAAAAAATATTCTCCACTGTTTTCTTTCTTTCTTTCTTTTTTTTTTTTTTTTTTTTTTTTTTGTTCAGTTTTAAAATTCACTTGAATATAGAAATTAAGATTCTATATGTAAAAAAAACAATTATTTATTAGGCTTGGATGATTTTTTTTTACATCAGGAAACACCTGTTTAAATTTAACATCATGAAACTGGTTTTATTATTTTCATTAAACCAGTATACCTTCAGCATTGATACATCATTACACAGGTACAGTGATTCAGCACCAGGTAGACCGCATTTGCAGACAGGAGTAGTGTAAAGCAATTCCCTAAAACAGTGCAATAATTTAACGCCGAGTTGTGAAAACATACATGGAGATGTGTAAATCCCCTAATTCAACACAGTGTCTAAAAAAGTGGCGAGAGAAGCAGAAATCAAAACAGCAAAAGTAGAATTGGAGCCTGATTCTGGGACCAATTCTTTCATCAAAATATATATTTAAAAAAATAAGTTTTTTTAAAGTTGAAAACATTATTGCTAGTTAAAAGATATTGGTTGCCAATGGCGACCAGGTAACCGTATTTCATGAGCTCTCACATGCACATATTGATAAAGAATTGTTTTAGATATATGGAAAGAATAAAGGTAATTTTTAATTTAGCACTCGCAAATAATTAATAGTGGACAAAAGTGGACAAAACGGTATTTTGTCTGAGACGGTTTTAACCAGGTTTTTTCCACTACGGAAAAAACCGAACAACCATGCTATCAATGGTGTTTGCAATATTTTAAGTAGAAGTTATAGTTTGGCCATTATCTGTTAAAAAGGAAATACTTTGATTAGAATAAATTCCTATTGCTTTCTTTACATGACACCAAAGCTGTTTACTGCTTACATTGGAGGTAATGCTGGACACATATTTAATCCAAGAATCCTTTTGGCAGTTTCTGCGCATTCTTCATGTGGCTGCCCTTGCTTTTCTGAAAGCGATATAATTAGCAGTAGTTGAGTACCTCCTAAAAATTCCCTATGCTTTTTGTTGTTGTCTTTTTGCAATATTGCATTCATCATTTCACCATGGCTTTGAATGTTTATAGACACGCCCAGAAGATTTTGGAATAGTAATATTAGCTGCATTTATAATACAATTAGTGACATCAGTGATTGCTTTGTTTATATCACTCTCAATCATTTCATGTGTAGTTGCTTTTATAGTGAAAGTGGTCCAGTTGGCCTTGTCATAAATATAATGTGGATTTCCAGGATGACAATTATTAAAATTATAAAAAGATAAAAATAGAGGAAAATGGTCACTATTATGTATATCGTTACTAACAAAGAAATTAAAATATGGATAAAGAATAGGAGAGCAAATGGCTAGGTCTATTGCATGAAAAATTCTTGAAGGTTCATGAAAATATGTATTGTCACCATTATTTAAAATACATAGATTATTATCTGTGACAAAGTCTGCAATAAGTTGACCACACGGATTAATGTCATGACTACCCCAAAGTGGATTGTGCCCATTAAAATCACCAAGAAGTACAAAAGGCGCTGGCAGCTGCAAAATAAGGTTGTTGGGGTCACAAGAGCTGAGAGTCATATTTGGGGGTAAATAAATACTGCAGATAGTGACAAGCATGAGAGTATGGACCTGCACTGTAATAGCTTGGATATCTGTGTTTAATGAAATATTATTGTGAGACGCATTATTAGAAATAAGAAGAGCTACACCACCTGTAGCTCTATCAGATTGGGTAAAATCTTTTCTGGAACAGTTATAGCCGCGAAAATTAGTATTATCATGTTGCCTTAAGTGTGTCTCTTTAAAGAAAAAACAAATAGGCCGATGATCGGAAATGTTTTTGATTTCATTGCATTTATTGATAAAACCTCGACAATTCCAGGAAATGAAATTTGTCATGAGGGTTTTGATTAAAAAATATAAATATACTTTTTAGATGAGAACATCTACGTCATTTTCTTCTGATGCAGTAGCCATATTATCCTCGGCATCAGAAGGATGGAGGCTGATTATGTCATCTTGTATGACAGGAGATACTTTAGAAGTTTTGTTGGAGTTTAGGGTGGATAATTTTAAAGTTTTCTTTTTCTTCATAATATTGGGACGGGAAGGTGAATTAGAGTGTTTTACAGAGCCAGAAGTATGACCTCTGTCGGACAATATGTTTTTTGCTATTTGTGCGGGTTTCTTAGATGTTGCTGGTTTAATGGAAGACTGTGAGAAGCTTGAAGTCTGAACAGGTTTTGTTTGTAGTTTTGGTGCATTAAGTTGTACAGATTCAACTGGAGAGCTATTGTTGTTAAGGAATTCTGTTTATGTAGCTATAGTTTGATATGTTTTTTTTGGTGTATGTAGCAGCAGCATAGGATTTACCAATTGTATTATAGGAGTTCTTGATTCTACAATCTTTCTAGCTTGAGGGTATGATATGTTCTCTTTAGTTTTAACAGTTTGAATTTCTTTTTCTACTTTCCATTTTTCACATGTTTTTGAGTATGATGGGTGATCTTCTTTACAGTTAACACAAGATATTGGTGCTTCACAATTTTGATTATCATGACCCACTGCACTGCAACGGGCACATGTTAGTTTCCCAAGGCATGAAGTTTTGGAATAACCAAAGCGTTGGCAATTAAAGCAGCATAGAGGGTTTGGAATGTACTGTCTTAAAGGGCATTTAAGATAACCAGCTTTTATTGATTGCGGAAGTTTGGGGGAGTCTATTGTAAGAATTATGTGTTCTATTGGTACAGGTTTATTATCACGAAATATTGTAATGCGTTTGACAGCTATAACTTTTTGATCTTTGAGGTTCTCAAGTATTTCACTCTCTGGACTAAACTGAAGGTTGGGTTCAGATATGACACCACGACAAATATTTAACATTCTGTGTGCACTTATGATAACTGGGATATTCGCAAATTGGGTAAATTTTTTTAAATTTTTAGCTTGTTTACTATTATCAACCTCAATAAGTAGCTCTCCTGATCTTAACTTTTTTACAGATTTTGGATCATCCATTATTGACTGTAAAGCCTTCTGAATCAAGAAAGGAGAAGTCTAAAAAATCTCCCTCCTTTTTTTTCATTACAAAGAAATGTGCTTCTCAATTCACAAAAATATTAGTTTCACTAATAGTGGAAGAAAATTCTTCAATCCTCTCTGCCCATGAATTAGAATTTGAACTTTTACTAGCTTGACCTGAGCCAGACACATTATTCGAAATACAGTACAGGACCCATTATCCGGCAATCACGGGACCGACCCGATTCCGGTTATTGGAATTTTCCGGATTTCGAGTCCCTGACGAAAAACAGAAATATTACATCTGCAAAAATTACCCCCTCCCATTAAACAACAAAATAGCATGCTTATAAATTGTACTGATAAAATAATACATACAAGAACAAAAAAAAAAAAAAAAAAAAAAAAGAGTGATAAAAGAAATATATATATTAGAAGCTCAAAGATCATGAATAAAAACAGATGCAGAACTCTTATCATAATACAAACGCAGAAAAGAAGATAAACACAACGCACTAGCTCACATTTGATCGTTTGCAGTAACATCTATTTTCTCCCCTTCCTGCATTTGAAAGAATGACCCAGTAGCACAAGATCCATTGACCTTGAAGCACGTGACAGTAATTGCGTTTGTTTATCTGTTCCATTTCTTTGCTCATAGAATGCAGCAGAAAGATGAGTTGATAGCTAAGTTTTGATACTGGGTTGATTCATTACACAGGGATGCGATTCGGTGTATCGACACTTGCGTGGCAGTGACTGATGTTTACAGATTTTCATGTGTTTTTGGATTAATGCCAGGCCATAATTTTGCAAAAATATTAAATATTTTAGTTATAAATCATTTTTAATTAACATTCAGTTTTATTTCCTAAAGCTGTCGATCCTCCGAAAGCTTTTCTGGCTGCAGTTTTGGATTCATATGCAGTAAAGCAGCTCAATTTTCTATTACAATTTTAAATGTTTGTTTCATTAATCTTAAAAAAGTAAAGTTCATTCATTTCAGTGAATTTCAAAAGAAGCGCCAAAGTAAAATAATTTTCTTTTATTATTATTTTTTTTTTTTCTACTTAAAAAAGATAATATTTTGTTATATGTATCGTAATGATGAAAAGTACTGGTTTGTGATGCAGTTTGCAGTATCGACTCACTCCGTGAGCTGTACATCGGCAATAGCAATGGGTGCCTTAATCAAAACTGTTCTGAGATATCCTTTTTGAGTTGTTTAAATTGTAATTAAAGTTATTCTTCCTTTATGGAGAACAAGGTTTTAAAGGATTTTCTTTATTTTTATGTATTATTATTAATATTATTATTATTTCATATTCAAAGTGGGATTCGCTAAAAAATATAAGATTTCAGAAAAAAAAAAAAAAAAAAATTCCAATTTAGTTTGAATTTTGAAAAATGCCGGTTTTTGGAACATTCCGGTTTTCGGGATGCCGGATAAAAGGTCCGATACTGTACCCATGTTTGTAGCCATAATAAGAAAAAAGGAAAAAAGGGGTGAGTGTTTCTTCCAACACACAAACGCAAAGGGTTTTTAAGAATCCTCTCTGGGACACCCATAACCACTCACCAGCTATAAGGTCGCCACCCAGTTCAGGCACCACATGTGACGTCGTGTTAGTCTGGTGTTTCTCGTTCGAGTAGTCACCATTGTCTCACCTTCACCAAGGGCACTGGTCTCCCTCCCAAGGCTAGACTGCCGTGGAACCATCGCCAAAATCTTTGCCCCAATAGCCAGCGCCACACCTACACCGGACTTTACTTAGTTAATTGATTAATGGTTAATATATTGATTTTTTTGGTGCATTTTACAATTTTTTTTTTTTTTTTTTTTTTTTTTAATAACAGTCAACACAAGAAAAACAGGGTGAGTCAGAATGTAACAAAAAATAGGTTAGTAAAACAAGGTGAGTGTTTTTTTTTTTTTTTTTTTTTTTTTTTTTTTAACAACACAGCAAAACAGGAAAGACCAAGAGTTGATTGGATTAAAAAAAAATATAAAACAAAATACAAAAGTAAAAGAACAAGAAAAGACCAAGAGCTTATTGGCACTAAAAAAACATAAAACAAAAACCAGGAAAGACCAACAACTTAGTGGCAGAAAAAAAAAAAAAAATAAATAAATAAATAAAATAAAACAAATAAATAAATAGAAAAGAAAAGAATGGGGAAAAGAAAAGATCACTCAGGCCCGGGGTTTGTGACATCCCCTGAATACCTAAAGGAGGTATTCCCCTTGGGAAAAAAAAAGAGGGAAAAGAAAAGATCATGCGGGCCCGGGGTACGTGACACCCGCGAATACCTAAAGAAGGTATCCTCTGGAGGATTATGTACAGGGACACCTGAACATATTCCAAAGTACTGCATTCTATGAGGTATTTCTATAAACCAGATTTTAATATTTTATTCTGCAAAAATCATAATAAAATTGATATTTATTATTCACAAACACCCCCCCCCCCCAAAAAAAAAAAAAAAAAAAAAAAAGCTTTTATAGAAAGCTAAAGTGAGATTAGAATGAAGACTTTCAGGTTCATGAAAATATTCACATACACTAAGGAGTGTAATGGGAAATTGCTACAATTGTCCTTATGCATTTTTGACACATTTTAACAATGTTTAAAAGTGATTATGATTTAAATTAATCTATTCATCTGTCTTTCTGTCTATCTTCCTGCCTGTCTGCCACTAATGTCTGTAAATATTTTCAGAATTTCTTCAAAATGATGTATGTTTTTCAAATTTACTATGGCATGATCCTTATTTAAAATGGAATAAACAGCATCATTGGTTTGTATACAGGGACACCTAAAAGTATGCTAATGTATTGCATTTTATGAGAACTTTTGTAAATGAGGTTTAAACAACTTTTTACAGCAGAAATCCTAATGAATTTAACATTAAACACTACAAGACTGCACTAAGATATTCAGATACGTTAATAGCTACAATTAGATTTTATTATAATTGTATTTTCGTTTGCGTTAAACATTTTTAGCATTTTTCAACAATGTTGAAGAGTGATTATGAATCCAACTAGTATATCTGCCAGTCATTTTGTCTGTCTGCTGTGTGATCACATAAGCAAAGCAAACTGAAAGTTAAACGATGTAATTTGTACATACAGTTAGAAAGCATTAATAATCTATGTAATCTGCATGACTTTTTGTTCTCGTTATTTATTAATACATTATTACATACACACACACACACACACACACACACACACACACATATATATATGTATGTATGTATATATATATATATATATATATATAGATGTGTGTGTGTGTATACATCATGCTTGCCAACCATCTCATTATGAAGCGTAGTACTTTTAGTCACCGCCTTTTTTTATACACCAGTAATTTTTTAGAGTAATTTCAATCTTATTTAATCGTAACACTATTTGGAGAGAATTGCTCTAAATATAAAGTGGTGTGGGAAAAGGGGCGTATTTTCAAGGGGCATTAACAAGGCTACGCTTATTAATGAGATGGTTGGCAGTCCTGATACATATATGTGTGTATACATATATGTTGAACTCATTTATAACATCATACAAAGAAACCAAAGCGTTTTGGACACTACAACCGAATGACCTAAAAACCGAGTTTGATTTGAAAGCAAGTGAAAATGTTTTATCTAACTGGCATGACATAAAAAAAAAAAAAAACAGTCACTGTGGTATTTTTTCTAATGCAATTTATTTTGAGATTCGCCAAATAATTGTACAGTTATTTTCATGTGGCCAGTGGCGTAGATATGAGACCCCCCCCCCCCCTCCTAAAATTTTCAAACTTTCTTTTTTCCAATTTTACAGCTGCACAACACATATATCTTTAAACATTTAAAAGGTATATTTTTTCTACTTTAGACAAAAGAATAAAAAATTTTTAGTCAATTGAGATATTTCTGAAACATCTCCAATTTTTACAATTCTTCAGAGTTACTGAATACAGCATACTTAGTGCCGACAAAGCTATATAAACAAAAACCAAATAATTGCACTTAGTGAGGTTTAGCCCCACTTACAAAAACGCATTCTCTGTAGACCAAAAATAACGAAACTAAAACAACGAGGCGTCTGGTCATCTATAGATTCGTCGATGACCGTAGAAAAAATTAAATAACAAAAGTCAATTTAAATCTATGTAATCATATTTTAACATGTCATTTTTTGGCATTTTTCTTATCCCCTGCGTATGATAAAGTTATCTGGTGTTGCTATCTATTGGTTCTACAAAAAAACATTTAAAAAAAATTTCGAGTCCCCATTTCTTCAAGTGAATCTGTTTTATGTCTGCGCAAGCCAGCATGCACAATCACTTTTCGTCTGCAGCCTATGAAAAGTGTAAAAATCTTTAAAAATCGGGTGCTAGTCATCTATATTTTTAGTGATTCTAGTATCAGGAAAATGAGCAGTATTGCAAATTGTAGGGATTTATCCCTATGTATAACAACTTACAGAAGTTTCCTTCAGGACGTAGGGGCAGATTTTTACTTTGTAGGGGCTTTTTGGGGTTTTATGTAAGTCTTTATCAGGGATTTTCTATAACTTTATTTTATGCATGAATTTCCATTTAAGTGAAGACGAGATCTAAGAGAAGAAGTGATCCTTAATGTAAAGATAATTTGTGCTCTGCGTATGGACAATGGAGAATATTTAGTTTCAAAATAATTTTATGAAATTATTATTCTTTATTCTTATTATTTGTAAGGGCGAACACAAAAATGTTATTTTAGTACCAGAATTAATGGAAATGCTTTTATTTATTGTTAGGATAACTTTATTTCTTTTCTTTTCCACAAAAAAATAAACAAAATAATAATAATTATAATCATTAGTTTTTTTTTTTTTTTCAATTAAATATTTAAAATGAAAAGGTATTCATAAAATTATTGCATTTAATGCATCTTAAGTCCAAATTGAGCCAAGTTTTGCAGACTAGCAGTAAATCTTTAAAATACTGCTTCTTGAATCTTCATATACTTTGTAAGAAAAGAAATCCGACAATAAAATATTTTGTATTCAATATTAGAAGACAATGTGAAAAACATCATCTTAATTTTTTTTAACGATTTTTTTTTTAATGTTCCAATGAACACATGTGTATAATTTAATCATCTATTTTTAACCCTTAACAACGAAATCAATTTTTCTCTAATTATGTTATGAAAAAATGCTTCTTTACTTCTTCCTCTCTGTTGTTCCAAGAATGAAAACACCAAAAGTTTAGACAATCAATAAAATTTGCATAACATAAAAAGTAATAAGGTACAATTAAAATTCGTGAGATAGGTAATAAATAAAAACAGTTTTGCTGATATATACATATAAATTATGATCAAAGGTTTGAAATTATGAAATGTACATTAAATTATATAAAAATGTGCTGTCCCAAAAGTATAGACATCTGTAAGTGTTTTTGGTTTTACATTTATAAAAGTAACTAAAAATTTACTTTTAATATTGAATTGTATTGCCACGACACTTTATAACATCAAATACACGTTGTTCTATACAATTAATTAAGCATTGCATTACAGAAGGAGATATTTCATACCACACTTTGTCAATTGCAGTTTTTAAGTCATTTACACATGTATACTGATTTCCATTTTCATATACTTTACGAGATAAGATCCCTCATATGTTCTCCATGGGATTCAAATCCGAACTAAGTACCGGCCAGTCTAATAGTGTGATATTGTTTTGCATAAACCGCGTTTTTGTTGATCTGGAGGTATGGATGGTCTTGGAAAACACAGTCCGGTCCTGCTAGCAAATCCACAATTGGTAGTAAATTGGCACGTAAAATATCCTGATAATCCTCTGATTTCATTTTCCTGTCTGTAAATCCTAGAAATGTTAACCTGTTGTAACAAAACCCTCCCCAGGTCATTATGGATCCTCCACCTTGATGCCTGCTGAAACAGTTCTTCGGTTCTTATCTTAGTTCATACCAGAAAAATTTGTTACCGTCAGGGCCGCCCAAATTCCATTTCTTTTCATCACTGAAGATGACAGAAAGCAACTTTTCACCATATGAAATATGCTTTCTAGCCCACTTTAGACGTGCATCTTTATGTCTCTGCTTTAAGCAAGGTTTTGCTTTTATTCTCCTGTAAACAATGTGTTTTGAAGTTTTAATTCTTCTGTGTACAGGACTTTTTCAAATTCTGGAAGTTGACGCAATTGCATGCACAGATAAATTATCAACTGAAGCCTTTTTTAATAACATTCTATCATCACATAACTTTTTTTTTTTTTTGGTTTTCCGACTCGTTTTCGATGTTTCACCTGATCTCAAAACTCTATAAATACTGCTCAAGGACCTCTTTATCTTCTGAATATTTGTACAGGATTTTGTCCTAGTGCTTTTAAACTGTAAAATCTGAATAATTTCATCTTTAGAAATTGTTTTAGAACGTGGCATTTTTATCAGAATATGTGGAAATGTCTTTTCTGAATCACAAACAAAATAATACATTGAACTCATTAAATTATTATGCTAAAAATATAGCAGACGATATTTTAATTAAAGGGAAAAATTATTCTGCATTTGTAGAAGCAGACGACAATAAAAATATTTTATTCTGTGAACAAAAATGTAAAAGAAAATATGTAATGCTGTATCGTGTCTACACTTTTGGGACAGCACATTTTTATATAATTTGATGTACATTTTATAATTTCAAACCTTTGACCATAATTTATATCTGTATATCAGCATAACTGTTTTTATTTATTACCTTTCTCACAAATTTTAATTGCACCTTATTACTTTTTATGTTAATGGAAATTTTATTGATTGTCTAAACTTTTGGGACACGGTGTGTGCATATATATATATATATATATGTGTGTATTTTTAATCTTATTGGTCATTGGTATTTCAGTGATCTTGTATCTGTTGCTTGGCTTCTACTATGCTTAATAGATCATCTTTATTATATATATATACATATATATATTTTTTTTTTTTCCAAGTACTTTCATGCTGAAAACGTGATATTTCTCCGAATTTATATGCATTCATACATTTAATTATAATGTAATTAACAAATTTTCTGCAATTTTAGACAGTTCGACAGTTAGTTAGACAGTCACGGACAATGATTATTTCATTCAAAGTGCAGATAAATCATCATTATAAAAAAGTATGCATCACTGATCAATGAAGAACACATTTTTCTAAATTATGGGATATCTAAATTATGGGATATAGTTAAAATTGCAACTGGTAAAAATTAAAATTGAAGAATTTGATTAGTTAATGCATGTTTACACGAGTGTAAGACAAATTCACGTTGCAATAAACTCACTCAAAAGCATCATTCATAAAATATTAATTTACCCTATTAAAAGATAGCGCGATAATAAAAGTGATAATAAGCCAGGGAATGGTTAAATTATGATAACTAGCAAACCCTTGTGAAATTTTCACAGTTTCTTTTTTTTAAAAATTATTATTAGTTATTTTTTCTGGAGAGGAGGTATGAAACACTAATGATAGTTAACCTAAAATCATTCAAAGAAAAATTTCAAAATAAAATTCATGTTTGTCAATACAGTTTTCACACTTCCCTAGGCAGAACATCTTTAGTATAAGGACCTCTATGGCGACCTTTAAATTTTTGCCGCCATGTTGGCGATACCTTTTAATTTATTCATTTTGGCATATTTAAAAAAAAAAAAAACTTAGTACCTTTTTTGATTATACTTCTTATTGTTGCATTTTTTAGTCAATTTATGACACAAAAGTTCATATTTTGTTTATATCTTTAATATATTGCTGGGTTTTAAACGACGCTTGCAAAGATTGTGAAGATGCAAATTTAAAAATAATTTTTTCTATAAAATTATCTCATCAGACAAATGTCATCATTTATTATTATTATTATATCAATGAACTGAGTCCACATACTTAAATATTGCTTTTGTATTATTATTATTATTATTATTATTATTATTTTAAATCCTCGCATATCTTATTGTCACAATCGTATCGTTTCTACAAAATATAACCGTAACTGGTCCATGTTAGAGAAATATTATATAGATATTAATAATAATAAGGCAAAGTAAAATTATGTATTGCTCACAAATTTTGAAATTTTACCATATTTAATTAAATTAATTATTACACACATTAATTTAAACTATAGCATATTACTGGATATTGGATATAGCAAAAGTGAGAGTGAGTCAGAGAAAGATTACATAAATGTTATTTGAAAAACAAATATGTTAAATCATGCAGCTCTTGTAAACTATGAAACACATTCCCATATTACGGGATATAGTTATAACAAAAGTGAGACAAAGAATAATTGAGTGTATGTAATTGATTGAATATAATCAATTAATATAAATAATGTGTTTAAGATTTAAATAAAAATAAATAAATAAATTTTGCTGAATTAATGTATTTTTTTTTTAATTTACAAAATGTGTCATATAATAAACAGAATGTAGGAATGATTTAGATGTTGTGTGTATTGAGGGGGGAGGGGATTAGAATTAGCGATGACCCCAACAAAATCTCACGCCTCACCAATGGAAAACACTTTGGTTTGATCTTTAGTAAGTATTATTGGTCACTTTCAATAATCAGGTGAGTGTGTGCGCGTCTGTGGGGGAGGGGTTCAATTTGTATCTTCTTATTTTGAGCTTTGAGGTTGGTAATATTATTACTGATTGAAAAGTAAATTGAATCTCTTTGAAACGACTCTTTAGTTGAATGATAATACCGGAATGACACCAAATTCTGTTGTTAAATTACTTACAAAGAAATTGATGGATTAATGGTTAGAAAAAAAAAAAAAAAAAACCTATCTTTAGTTATAAAGGAGAGTGACTCTCTCAATGTCGGTAGTGACAATCTTCAACCTATTTTGGTTTCTATAAGTAAGCAAACATTATTTAATTTTTTAAATCTTTTTTCTTGTATTACTGGAAAAAAGGTAATTCTATAATAATTCTATAGATATAAAAAAAAAGTACTGTATTCGTGAAAATTTTCAAACTCCAATTTTCAACAGATTTACATAATTTAAGGATGTCCTGAACACTGTTTGACTATTTTTATAAATGTCTGTCCGTGTGTATATAAAAAATTTTCTTGGATGCTGTATCCAATGAATGAAATTTAATCAAACTTGATATTTAGTTGCACCCTCACCTAATCTGGTGCTAATAACATTTGGGGGTCAATCCCTCAGCAGGTGTCACCATTATTTCATTTTCTTAAAATTTTTAATATGGCAGTATAGGACAATGTATAAATGTGCATAATGAGAGTTATTTTTAATGAATGATTGTAAAACTAATTAGTGATAACAGTAGTAAACTAGGAAAAAAATTGTGTGTATGTAAAATCATTGTTTTCCCCTTGGCGGGGATTCTCCCCAGGGATTGTAAATTTTTAATATGGGTAACAATAAAAAAAATGAGCAATACCTTTAAAACAAAATTAGCGATTATTTTCATTTTTAATGGGGGAAAAAAAATCTCATTTCTTCTGATGTCGGCACAAAATTGACTTTCATTTGGAATTTAGTGTTATACTTCTCTGAGACAGAAATCTTCTGCATTCATCATAGAAAATATCTTTAATAACTAATAATTTAATAAACAATTGGTGCTGCTTGAATTTTTATAGGATAATATATAGAAGAAAGACTTGTGCGGCCAAAACATACTAATTCTTAATTCATATGCATGTATACAGTAAAACTTGCATAGAATGCAGAATGAGTATAAAATGGAAATGCATACTTGCCAACCAATTTCAATAAAAAGGGGGAAGATTTTTGCTGAAAAACCAGAAGATTTCATAAAAAAAGGGAAGATTTTTTTTTTTTTTTTTTTTTTTTTTTTATTATTTCTCATTGACATAATAAATAATACAGTTTTACAACTTTAATATTTAGAAGCAATCTATAAAAACGTTTTACTATAGATTGATTATACTAAATATAAAAAAGTTTTTAAATAAGTTATTTCTCTTCAACATATAAATATCTACAAAACAGAATCTAAGAAATTTACTTAACAATAGACAAAAAACTTACAGTTAGGTAAAGTATAACTAATTTTTTAAATAAATACAATATGATTTTTGTTTATGTGCATTAATCATACATATGAAAAAAAGTAGCAGTAGTTAATTATCAGTTTCAATCGTGCATAAAACTAACTGAGAATTAATTTTCTTAAATTGATTTGGAAAAAATTTTCCTACCTGAAAAAAAATATTCTTCATTTTTTTCTCACGTTTACATTTGGTATAAATATAACATAAATATTTAATTTAATTGAGGAAAAATAAAGAGATTCATTAAATTCAGCAATAAAGATCTAAAAATAATTACATACGTGAGAAATATTGAGCACTCCCATTGCTTTATTGTTTGTAGAATTGACCACTGATCACAATCCGGGGAAGGGGGGGGGGGATACAAAAATAATTACAGAGTAAGAAATATTAAACTCTTTCAACTCTACTTCTACAATCTAATGAAATAAGTTTAAAATTAACATTATCATTTATGTTGCAAATGAATAAAGATTAGGAAACAAAAGGCTTCTGTAGAACATTTGATTGCTGATCACTAGTTGAAGATGAATGAAATGGGGGGGGGGAGGGGGGCAAAAAATAATTACATCAGCAAGAAATATTTAACAATTCTATTTCTTTACATGTTCTAGAATCTCATAAAGCAAGTTTGAAATGAATATTGACATTTATGTTACGGATGGAAAAAGATTGGGAATCAGGAGTTTTCGTAGAACATTTGGGTTTTATTTTTAAAACGAACGATACCTGTGACTTTTCTAAAAACGGAAGATTTCATCATCTGTCCAGAAGACACGTTAAAAAACCAGAAGTCTTCCGGGAAACCTGGAAAAGTTGGCAAGTATGGAAATGTAATGAATACAAACCTTGTAAGCAACGCTATAAATTGCTGAAACTTGCAACAATTGCAGTCCAGCGATTGTTGCGATATAACGTTGCAATAAGGATTGCCAACTTTTCACGAACAGTTTGAGGAGTATTCGGAGAAATTTTGAGGAGCATTTCAACTACTTTAAGGAACAATTAAAAAAAAAAAAAAAAAAAAAAATGCATAAAAAAAATAAAGAAATAAACTACTAACAAAAATAAATTAACAATAATCATATGAAATTAGGGAAATTTTATTGATAATCAAATATATTTAGCAAAACAGTGAAGAATGGGAATTGATTAAATCTGAATATAAGCTTAAAACCCAAAAAATAATTTGTTTTCTGCATGATGGCATATTTTCCATATATAAATAAGGACAATATATGACAGTAGATTATTCAGTTATATATATATATAAAAAAAAGAAAAGAAAGCACGAAGGAAAAAAAATTAAATTTCCAACTATTTTCATGAACGTCAAAATAATTATTATACTACCACATAAAAATGTAAAAATGAAATCTCCAATATTTATATAAATGTGCAAATAATCTCACCTCTGAGTCACCTCCCTCTAATCTGCATAGCTTGGGGCCAAATGTTTTGTAAACTTTAGAATTTTACAGATTATTGGTCATAATTTGTTTACTTTTTTTTTTTTTTTTTTTTTCAGATACAAATGAAGTGATAATAAATCATTAATGCTTTAAGTGAATGATAAAATAAATGCATAATTATTTCAAATAAATTTAAATAAAATTGAATTTGAACATTAGAAAATGTTACTAATTTCATTAAAAATAAATAAGGCAGACAGAAACAAAAACAGCATTCAGCACTGAGTGAGCTCGCCACTTCTTCGGCCATTCATCAGCCATCATTGAGTAAAGTAATCTATGACATTTTTATATCTTTAACTAATCATATGTGAAGCTCATTTGGCAACACCACTCCTCCCCTCCTCACCTGCTCCTGAGAGAGAGAGAGAGGGGGGGAGGGAGGGGAGGGGAGGGGAGGCGGCTGAAATTCAGATCCGAAGAGAGAAATGGAGGAAACAGATTTTTCACTTCTTTCTCCCCATGCGATATAATATGCAATACATTTGCATCAGACTGTAAAAAAGCCTCTCCTTTCAATTGATACCAGACGGCCATGCCAGACATTCTAGAGATTTTTTCACCCTCAGTATCTGCCACTATTCAGTTTTATGCATTTTATAAAAAATATTTAGCTAGGTGGTCAAAACTGAATTTGCGGAGCATAAAAATGACGTCACAGAATTGTGGAGTTTTCAAAATTTTTCGGAGAAACTCTGCAGAAATCAGAGCAGTTGGCAACCCTGCAATTGTTTCAAGTCAAAGTAATTGAACATAGCTATTTATCAGGAGGAGTAAAGTAGGTGTACGAATGCAGTATGAAAGTGGCAACCCATACCAGTTTTTGAAAATTATGATGTTGTTTAATATTTATACCTATATTGAATTAGATTCTCCACATCTATTATTTTATTTATTCATTAGATGATATATTATTTAGATTTTTTTCATTATTATTTAAGGTTCTTAAAATTTTGACCAAATTTCTTGTGTCAAACAATTTCCAATGTTGTATTATTCTTTTCTTGATTTAAGCAGTGTCATCTATCCTTAAGCTTTAAACCTAAATAATGAAACCCAAATTATCTCTCTAAAGCGGTATTTCTTTAAAATTAGTATATTGTGGCCATCACAAACTTCCTTTTATATCTTTTTGTATAAAGAGTGCTACTTACTAAATTTTACCACTTTGACACGCATAAAAGTTTAACCATAGCTTTTCACTATAACTATTTTAAGTATGCAGATTTAGGCAATTTTAATCAACAGATGCTATGATGTAATCATGTGGAAAGTTATATAAGATCAGTAATAGCAGTACCACCTATCGGCTGATATGCACCCAAATTAATTCAGGATCTTTTTGATAATGGTTATCACGCATATCAAGTTCGGAGCATATAAATGCAAAAGAAGTTATAATCCAGCCTTCCTATTCACGAGCGCAATTTGCTGGTTATCAGCTCTACTTGTCAGCTGATATGCACTTGAATACAACTAGCAAACTGTTTTATAATGGATTTCTTATATTCCAAGTTTTGTGCAATTATATGCAATAAAGTCTGAGACATAGCCTTCCCGTTAATGGGGAAAACTGCAGCACAGCAACACCATCTATCAGCTGATTTGCACTCAAATTGATTGAGTATAACATTTCATAAAGACCCTTTCATATTCTGAGTGTTATTCGATGATATGCAATAGAACTTGAGATATAGCATTTCCTTAAATGGAAGCAATCGCAGAATAGCAGCGCCACCTGTTGAGTGATCTGCACAAAAAGTTGATAGGCACTAATTTATGTCAAGGTGCAACTACATATGAATTTAAATGAAATTCTGTGTACTAGTTCCTGATATATAGTTGCCGTAAAATTTTTATCACACACACACCACACGCATTTTCTAAAAATGATTAAATTGTGTTCTGGTTCCATATGTCTCAAAACATGTAAATTCGTCGAAAAGTCGAAAATTTTTACGAATTCAATACTTTCTTTTATTGAATATACAAGAAAGTATAAATAATTGTATATCATATATATCAAAGATTTTCACAAAAGGGAGATTAAAAAAAATCCCCCCCCTCCCCATATGTGCCAATTTATGATTTACCTAAATAACACAATGACATCAAGATATTATTTGACCCCATGTACAAAAAGCTTTAGCTACAGCTTACCCACTGCTCCCATAATAAAGAACTGAATTCTAGTAATTTGCTGAGTTGCAAATTTTTACCAATTTCTGTGTGGTGTGTATTTAATTTATACTGCACAATTTTTGTTCTTTAACTTAAAAAAGCAATAAGAAATAGTAATTTTGAATCTTAAAATTTCTGGGGGGGGAACCAGTTGATACGCTAGGGCAGTGGTTGGCAACCTGCGGCTCGCGAGCAACACGCAGATTTTTTGCCCCTTGAGATTTTAGCAAATGTCAACTTAGGAATACTCTAATTATGTTAATAAGAATGAGTGAGCCAATATAAATTAGGTTAAAAATTTTTGGCTTCCAAAAGATATTTTAATCGTTGTATTGTTGACATTTGGCTTTGTTCAAAAATGAGGTTTTTACAGCAATTGAAAAAAAAAAAAAAAAAAACTATAATTCTTATAATTAAAATTAAATAATATATACACACAATACTCGTACATAACATACACTAGTAATATATCATTATCCCTCATCCCATTCCAGAACATTTAATAAAATTTTCATTTTTAAGTTATCTCAAACTTGTTTAGTTATAAAAGCCCTTTCCTATATTTAAAAATATAAATTATAACTATGTGCAAATTTTGTGAGTAATCATTGTTGTATGTGCAAAAAGGGTTGTCTTTTAAAAAAAGTGATTATCACCCCTAGACACTTTAAATACATCTTGTGTGTTTAATTTCAGTTTTCGTTAATTAAGTTCTAGATCTGCAATTGACACAGAGAGAAAAAAAAAATAGACTGATTGTCTACCTGTTGTTTTTAAAAAAAGGGGGGGGGGGAGGGGAAAAATTTATCGGTTACTCACCATTTAATGGAGGGGGGGGGGAGGAGATATTTTATGATTTTCCAGATACTTGAGATTTCCAATTATTTGAATGCCAGATAGCAGAGCTTCTGTTGTATTCAACAAAAACCAAAAACAGATATAAATTTATGACTTAGTGTCAAATTAGAAAAATGAACATTTTTATGATTTTTTTTTTAAATAGTTAGAAAAATGCTTTTATAAGATTCTTCCCTTCATAGTATAAAACAAAACATATTTTTATAACCTTACTCTTTTTGAACAATGCCAGCGATGAGATTAGCAAAAATACAAAAAAAGCAGAAAGTGTATGCAAAGGCAAGACACTGAAATAAAATACCAGAAATTTAATGACAAAATCTATTATATTAGAGTAATAAATATTTATTTTAATCTTCAATGTATAAAAAAGAACAAATGCACATCAGAAACATAAAAAAAGCTGAATTTTTTTTTTTTTTTAAAGCTGAATGTACAAAAAAGCTGAAATCAGCTGAAAAGCTGAAAAATCTCATCCCTGCAATATACAAGACTACACAAAAACAATCTTTTCTACAGTTTTTCTTTGAAAGTAAAGCCATAAAAAGATTTTCTTCCTAATAATACAATAAAAAACAAAATATATTTTTAAAACCTCATTACAAAGTTAAAATACATTTACAGTTTCAACGATATAACGGGTGTGGTGCATTTCTTACGATCATGTAACTATTATGATTTTTCTTTGATTGATTGACACTTTTTTTTTTAATTATTATTATTTTTGGACATTGCATTTTAACCTTTTCTTAACTTAATAATGATACTTTCTTCTAAAATTATCAATATATTCCATATTCCTATTAATTCCCTCAAAAAAATTCTTTGGTATTTTTTCGTCTCCTTAATTTAATTCACCACTGTTCACATTACATAGTGATAAAAAACCTAATTTGACTTTTTCATTAAACAAAATTTATTTGCTTGGAATAATAACAGATTTGTTATAGCATAAAGTTTTAAATTGTTTGCAGAGTAATCAAAGAACTGCTACGGTGAAAGTTCATTTTCATTTAGCTTAAAGTGTTAAACGTCAAAAATGTATTTTGGCAGTTCAAGCAAAAAAAGTTGCTTAAAATAAACTATTTTTATTAAACCACTAGAAAGATTTTAAACTCAACATTAGTAAATTCAACAAAGATTAGTTTCAACAACAAGTAGTTTAACAAAAAAGAAGTTTAACAATGATTAATTTAACAATATTTAAGTTTAGTATTAATTAACATTAGAAAAATTTAGTAATTCATCAATAACAAAAAGGCAGATCCCAGGCAATGAATTCTATACAGTCGAAACTCATTGACATGAATCTCAAAGGTGATAAAAAATTTGGTCATGTTATCAGTAGTTCATGCTATTAGTAACTAATCTTCATTTTGATGGGGATTGTGGAAACAGTTCATGATAAAAGTAATTCACATTAACAGCATTCACGTTAACAAGGTTCGACAGTATTTATAAACTTAATATTGGCAATCAGATCCAAAGAATTGTGTTTCCAGCCTCTACAAGATTTGCTTTTCATTCTCGAACAACTCACGAACCCCCAAGTATGCAACAAGTATATTTTGTGTCCGACCTTTGATTTTTTGCATAATTTATGTGCTATAGTGTGTCCGAGACATTGCTGCAGTGTTAATTTACTCCATTTACCAACTTTTTTTGTACCTCATTTCTAATTTGCAATAAACTTCATTACAGTAGAAGACTAACAAATTGCATATATGTTGATACCAGAAAATGTTAAGTCAAATTGTTAAAAGATAGAATAAATATATAAATAAATTATATTTTTAAAAAAGTGAAAACTAAACACACACAAGAAAGGACTGGTCGAAATTCTATTATTGATAGTTTAAAACTTTATTAATAATCTGTAAAAGTATCACATTTCCTTTTTTTCCAAAAGGAAATGTGATAATTTATTTTATATTTTCACAAAAATATAAAACGGCGAAACATAAAATATAAAATGGTGACTGAAATAGAACAGTAAAATCTCACTGAAATTCTTTATGGATTTAGACCCTTTATAAAGATTCTTGAATTATATATACAGACATTAATATGTTACTGTAATATCACATTTGTTCAACCATTTTATTTCTTCCAATGAACACAGCAGAAAAGATGGGGCTAAGCTTTAATACAGAGTTTATGTTGGCAATTTGTAATGCGATGATGCAATTCCGAGTATTGACATTTTTTACTGTAACCTATTTGGGATCAAAACATTTTCTCATCTTAGTTTTTTTTTATTTTATTTATTTATTTATTTTTTTTTTTTGGGGGGGGGGGGGGCTAGCTGGCCGTGTATGTTTTTCATATTGCAGAGAAATGCTTTTTGATTTTTTTGGAAGAATGCGGGTTTTTTTTTACCATTTTCTAAATTTCGGGATTTCAGCTGAGCTTTGATATAGGACACCCATTGGCGATTCGTTATGCGGTGATGCAATTCAGTTATGCAAAATTTTTTATTAGTAATCTTTTCGTATTGGAACTATGTTTTCGTGTATCAGAACTTTGTTTTTGTTTTCGAGCCGACCGATCAAATTTGAGTGTGTTTATTGTACACAAGAGTTGATCCAGGTTATAATTTTTGGGGCCCATTTTTGTGAAAATTTATTTCTTTTTGTGATAAAAAGAATTATAGCACGAAACCTTTCACTTTAGCAGTTACTCTATCTAATGAGTCCCAATTTTTACCTGGATCGACCCCTGGTACAGGATTGATTCTTTTTCTTTACAGCAGAATGGGATTTTAAAGTTTTTTTTTTTTCTTCTTCAGAACGAGATGCTCCAAAAATATAAGGAAAATATAAGTTTCAAACAAGAAATATTTTTAAAATTTACTTTTTTTCTTTTTCTTTCTTTTTTTTTTTTTTTTTGGATCACAAGAATGGACTTTGTGAAAGTACTGCATCGTCGAAAATTGACTTTGTGAAGGTGCCACTATGTGGCACTAAATTCATTCTGGATTAACCCCTGTTAATATCTCTTTAATGACAAAATAGCAATTGAAATCGCAGCAACATTTAAAAGTCTGATGAGATAAATTACTTTGACAGAATGAATATATGCTGTATTTTTATGACTTATAGATTAGAAAAAAAAAAGTGTGCAAGCAATTCTTTCAGAGTGATGCAGTTTGATAGCATTTTATTCCTCCTAAAAACATTAAAATACCTCCTAAAAAATAAATAAAAATACCTTGTGAAGCCCAGCCATAAAGATATCCATGAGAAGGAACAGTAAATCCGGAAATATCCTTAGCTAATTCTTTATAAATATTCTTCAAGCTGAAAAATGTTTAAATAAGTTTAGATTTTTAATAGGAAAATTAAAAATAGCAAAATTCCTCTTATTAGTTTTTAATATCATACCTTGGTGGGCATGCTACTCCTTTGCGAACACTGAATGCTAATCCTGAAATAAATTACTTTAAACTACAATTCATTCACATTGCATTTTAAATCAATATACATATGTATATAAAAGAAATTTGAGATTATATTTTCAATGCACCCAAATGCTTAAGGGGAGCAAAAAAATCTAACGCTAAATACATAGTCATATTGTTTCAATTTTTTATTTTTCCCCCACTATCTTTTCATTAATAACTGAACTCTTATGATTTTAGATGTGAAAAATATCTCAAAAAGTACTTGGCAAATTATCTTGAAACTTCAAAAGTGTAAAGATCATGTTACATCTGAGTCATACATTTCAGATAAAGTTTTACTCAAAAAGTAAACCAATAAAAAAAAAATTAAATAAATAAAGACGACTACTTGGGTCCACCCTGAAAAAAGTAATATTTGAAATGTGTTGTAGTGGTGTTATGTGATTATGATGCTTCTTTTAATTATTTGTATCCATTTATATAAGACTAGTATGTATATTCATAGAGATATATTTGGTTCTTTTTTTTTAAATAAAAGATTCTTTATGTTTTTATTTGTATCATTTATATTTTTCAGACCAACGCAATGTTATTTTTTGAAAACTTGACACAGTACAGAAGAAAAAACATACGTTCCACCCATGAGATGAGAAAAGTGCTTAAAAAATGGAAGCATCTGTGTTAGATTTGTCAAACCCCTTAAATGGATGAAGACAAGAAATAACTTGGAAATTCCGAGGCGTTATGATTAAAAATGACTGGGGACGAACTTTGGTATGAATATGAGATGTGACCGCAAGAAAGTTCTTGATCCTAAGAGCAAAATGAAGAACGCAAGATGGCCAATTCACATAAAGATTATGATCGTTGCTATTTAAATGTGAGTGAAGTAGATGATTCGGATGGGAAAGGATGCAATAGTGTAATTCAAGTGAAAGTCTTCGTCTAATGTCAGCGAGAGATGGCTCCACACAGTCAGCATATAAACTAAAAACAGGACTAGAGCGGTATGCTCCTGAGCAAATTCTAAGTGCACTGTGGTGTCAAGTGTTTTAAGGTAAGAATGAGCTGCTGACCTATAAACCTGGCAAGCATAATCAAGTTTGGAGCGAATAGTAGCCCGATATATTTTGAGTAACGATGGTTGGTCTGCTCCCCAAGAAGTTTTAGAAAGGACTTTTAAAATATTTAGTGCTTTATCACATTTAGTTCTTAAGTATGAAATATGTGGAATAAAAGTCAATTTTCTGTCAAACATAACACACAGAAATCGAGCAGTGTCAACAACTAAAATTGGCCTGTTATTCACAAAAATCTGAGGATCAGGATGAAGACCTCGTTTACGACAAAAATGCACACATTGTGTTTTGTCAGTAGAGAATTTAAAACCATTTTTGTTTGTCCATTTAATGATATTGTTTATAGTGAGTTGTAATTGGCCTTCTATGAAGCGCATGTCATTTCCTTGGCAAGAATTTTGCAGGTCATCAACATATAAGCTTCCATGGACACTTGGAGGCAATTGTTTCAAAATATCATTTATTTTTAAAGAAAAAAGTGTAACACTCAAAACACTGCCTTGAGGCACACCTTCCTCCTGGAAATAAAAATCTCCGCCTCATTCTAGTCGTCCATCGGCCCTGTCATAAATAAAACGTGGATTTCGTAGACGATTCTCATTAAAGTTATAAAAAGACAAAAGGAGAGGAAAGTGGTCACTACTATGTAGATCGTTACTCACAAAGAAATGAAAATATGGATACAGATTGGGGGAGCAAATTGCTAGCTCTATTGCATGAAAAGTCCTGGAAGGTTCATGGAAATATGCATTATCTCCATTATTTAGAATACATAAGTTATTGTCTGTGATAAAGTCTTTAAAAATTTGTCCACATGGATTAATGTCAGGACTACCCCCCAGAGTGGACTGTGTCCATTTAAATCACCAAGAATGACATATGGGATCGGCAGCTGTAAAATAAGGTTATTAAAAGATCACGAGGGTAGAGTCATATATGGCAGTAAATATATAGTGCAGATAGTGACAAGAATGTGGATATGGAGCTGAACGGCAACAGCTTGGAGATCGGTATTTAAAGTGATATTTGTGTGAGGAGTATAATTAGAAATTAGAATAACTACACCACATGTAGCTCTGTCAGAATGGGTAAAATCTTTTCTGAAACAGTTATAGCCATGAAATTTAATATTATCACGTTGTCTTAAATAAGTCTCTTGAAAAACAAAACAAATTGGTTGATGATCAGAAATTATTTCTCTGATTTTATCTCGTTTATTTATAAAACCTCGGCAATTCCAACAAATGAAAGTAGTCATGATTTTTTGTATTTTTAGATGAGAACATCCACGTCATTATCTTCTGATGCAGTGGACATATTATCCTCAGCATCAGAAGGATGGAGACTGATTATGTCATCTTGTTTTAAAGGAGTTATTTTAGATTTTTTTTTATTTTTTTTTATATTGTTGTGACGGGAAGGTGAGTTAGAATTAGGGTTAGAAATAAGCGGTCGTTAGTCACATTTGCGACCAATTTTTTCATTTTGACGCCTAAAATTCCAATCACAGGTGCCATATTTGACGCCTGGATTTTTTCCTCATCATACCGAATAATTTTCCCAATCCCATCAGACTGTAAACAAGTCTATTTCAGTCAATTGAACCTAATAAAAACTGATTTAAGAAATCATCTCTCTATGAAAGTAGTTGACGATTTGTTAATGATTAAATTAAACAGCCCTAAATTGGAAGATTTCTGTCCGGAAAAAGCTATTAAATTGTGGTGGAATGATGTATCTTCTGGGCGAAGAATAAATTTGCGATTTTAAATCTGTACATTTAATATTGTCAGTGTAATTACATTCATTACATAAATATTTTTTATATAATCTTGCATATATTATTTGTAAGTTGATGCTTTATTATTATTATTTTTTTTAAATATACATATTTAATTATAGGTGGCATGTAGATTTTTCATTTTGACGCCCAAAAAAATTAATCCAGGCGTCATTTTGACGCCTAGTTTCAAAATTCTTATTTCTAACACTGGTTAGAATGTTTTATAGAGCCAGAGGTATGTCCTCTGTCAGACAATATGCTTTTTGCAAATTGTGGGGATTTCTTGGAGGTAGATGGTTTAGACAGTGAGGACTGTGTGGAGGTGGAAGATTCGCTAGGTTTTGTTGGTGGGTTTGAAGAACTGGTTTGTATGGTTTCACTTGGGAGGCAGGTATTTTTTTGGCATTCTGTTTGTGTAGCTATAGTTTTATACGTTTTTTTGATAGAAGTAACAGCAGCATATGATTTTCTGAAGATAGGGGTTCTAGATTCAATGATTTTCCTAGCTTCTGGGTATGATATATTCTGTTTTGTTTTAGTAGTTTGTATTTCTTTTTCTAATTTCCATTTTTCACATGCTTTTGAGTAAGATGGGTGATCTCCTTTACAATTAATACAACTGACTGGTTCTTCACATTTTTGATTGTCATGGCCCACTACACCGCAGCGAGCACATGTTAGTTTTCCCCGGCATGAGATTTTGGAGTGGCCAAATCTTAGACAGTTAAAACAACGTAGAGGGTTTGAAATACATTGTCTGATAGGGTATTCAAGATAACCAGCTTTTATTGATTGTGGGAGTTTAGGGGAGTCTATTATCAAAATTATGTGTTTGGTGGGAAACGGCTTATTATCACGGAAGATTGAAATTCGTTTAATTGCAATTCATATTTGGTCTTTTAAATTCTCGAGTATTTCCCTTTCTGGAATATATTGTAGATCTGGTTCAGAAATCACACCACGACAGGTATTCAGTGTTCTGTGTATACTAATGGTGACTGGTATATTGACAAATTATTATTGAGTACATTTTTTAAAGTTATTAGTTTGCTTGTTATTTTCGACTTCAATTAGCAGTTCACCTGATTTGAGCTTTTTAACAGATTTTGGATCACACATTATTGATTGCAATGACTTCTGAATTAGGAAGGGAGAAGTCTTTAAGAAATCTCCTTCATTTCTCTTTACCATAAAAAATCTAGCTTCACAATTTATGAAGACATTGTTCTCATTTAGAGTGGAAAAAAACTCTTCCATTCTATCCGCCCAAGTTTTGGCTTTTGAATTTCCACTAGCTTGGCCTGAGCCAGACGCATTATTCGTAATATCCATGTTTGTAGTCATAATAAGAGAAAAGGGAAAAAAAGGGGTGAGTGTTTCTTCCAATACACAAATGCAAAGGGTTTTTAAGAATCCTCTCTGGGACACCCATAACCACCCACCAACTACTAGGCCGCCGACCGAGTTCATACCCCACATGTGGTAGTTGTGTTAGTCTGGTGTTTCAAAACTTGGTTAATGTATTAATAGTTAATTTACTTTTTTTTTTTTTTTTTTTTTTTTTTTAATTGTTTAACTTTTTTTTTTGTAAACAAGCAACACAGAAACAAAAGAAGAGGTAAGTCGGAATACAAAACAAAAAAAGTAAATAGAACTTTGTTAGTGTTTCCATATTTTTGTGTTTTTCCAATTTTGTGACTTTTCTTTTTATTTATTTATTTTTTTGAGAAGAATAGAACAAAACACAAACAGACCAAGAACTTATTGGCAGTAGAAAACAAACCAGACCAATAACTTATTGGCAGTAGAAAACAAAACCAGACCAAGAACTTAATTGCAGTACAAAACAAAAACAGGCCAAGAACTTACTGGTAATGGAAAAAAAGGTAAACAACCCAAAAGTGAAAGGAAAAAGAAATAAAGAAAAAAAAAGAGAAGAAAAGATCACTCGGGCCCGGGGTTCATGACACCCTCTCAATACCTAAAGAAGGTATCCTCCTGGGGGTGCATTTTGTTGAAAATATTTTGTTTACAATTATGCTATTTGCAAACAAAATTACTTAATTTAAGCTAATAAAAAATTTTGAACAGTAATTTTTTTCTTTATTTTTGCTTTCAATATTGATATTTAATATTATATTTTATTACTACAGTGTTTGCATAATATATTTTCATGACAAGACAAATTTCAAAGTATTACATTCATGTATTTCACAGTAATGACTCTTATTACTAATTAAAGAAATAGCTGTTTGCTTCAAATCTACATCTATTATTTAAAATAACCTTTTTTTATTTTATTAATTTAGTTTTGATCCTTCAATAGTTCACTGAATATTTATATAATCATCTCCATATAGATTAATATTTCAAGCATAAGTTAAGCTAAGAAATTTAATCAGATCTATTTTTAGTTTTCTTGAAACTTAGTTATAAAACTTTTTAAGTCTTTTTCATTTTCTTCTTTGAGAGTGAACAATTTTAGTTTATACTAAGAACTGATTTAAATTAATGTATTATTTTTTTTATTATTTCTTATTTTATTAAATTCTGAGGTAGCAAGCAAAATGTTAAAAAAAAAAAAAAAAAGTTTTTGTATTTATATATACATATTTTTTTAAATGCCTGCATTCGAAAAACTATAATTAACTTTATAAAATAATGAAATCATTAATATACTTTTGTAAATTACTCACAATCTAACGATTTTTTTTCCCTTATATCTTGGTACCAGTTAAAAAGAATATAGAAAAAAAGAATTAAAAATTCTTTCTCTTATTGATTTTTATTAATAATATCAGAATATGAGTTACCCATAAAATTTTGGAGTAATGATAAAATAAATCAGAATTTTTAAAACAATGAATTGATGTTAATAATTTGTCTTATCTTGAAAATTACTTTGCAAACTGTAAATAGAATAAATACTGAAAACATTTTATTAAAAAAAAAAAAAAAAGAAAAAAAATTCAACAAATAAATAAATTCTTAAATAGATAATTTTGAAAAAGTCAACACAAGAACAAATTAATAATTATTAAATGTTTCTTATTATAAATAATAATTAATAAAATGAAAAGTAAGCAAATTCTAGAAATACTGTTTTTATGCTTACAAATTTGTTTATTTAACTTCTTTTTTTTTTTTTTTTTTTTTTTTTCCATAGAACATAATAAAAGAACATACTCACAAATTAAAAGGATACAAAAAAAAAATCGTTTTACAATATGGTGAATTTGATTTCATTATATTAAGAATAAATTTCTGTATTAAATCTGCAAAGTTCATTTTAGTTAAAAAACTAAGCATTGGATATTTATGTAATGGAGAAAAGGTGTGTGTGGAGCGGGGAGGGGGGGGGGGATGTCTATTTTTAATTTACAAAAATAACTTGTGTTATAAATATACCATATCATATTATGCCATAAAATTATAGATACCGTACATACAAATGGTTATTTAATGGTTATACTTTTTCATATCCCTCCTTTTTATGTAAAGTAATAAAATGAAAAATTATATAAATCACACACACAGATGGTAATTTAATGATTATGCTTTTTCTACTTTTTCTCCCTTTATATAAAGTAAATATCCAAAACCTATTGTTATTATTATTTAATTATTCTTCCTATTATAATTTTCTGGGGATTAGTTAAGGCTGTCATGCTTATCTGACATACGTATCGTTAATGAATAAAAACAAAATAAAAACAGAATAAAAACAAACAGAAGCTTAATACATATGATCGGTCCCTTTAAAACTGTATACGGATTCTGATTGGTTAAAACTGAATAATATCTGAATGAAATTCGAATATTTTCTTTGAAACTTCGCTTTCTTATTTTCCTGACATCAGCATTTGCAGAAATAAATTTTTTTGGCTTGAATGGCTCCAGTTAGTATTTCCCCTTTCCTATCATAATCCCTCCCAACTTGAGAGCCAGTTTTCTCAACGCTTGCTTGTTTGGACTGAATTCATGCCGTTGCCTCACCGCAGAAGAAATGCAGGCCATTCTAATGGAAATAGAAGTGGTAATCAATAGTTGACCACTGACTTATGTATATGAAGAAAATAATGAACCACTTCCTCTTACACCTTCACATTTCCTGATAGGAAAGAGAATAAATTCGATACCTGATATTCATTGTTCAATTGAACTTAAATAAAAAAATTAAAAAAAGTGCTGACAAAATTATTAGGTCTTTGCATAAATTCGTGCGGTTTTTTATTGCTTCATTTCATAAAAATAAATCAAATCAAATGACAATTTTTAATCAAAATACTCTTCATTACTTTCTACAACCTTTGCCCATTTTTCGGGTAACAAATGTATACCACAGCGATAGAAGCTCTCGTCTTTGGAGGCAATAGAATGATCGGTGTCCACACAAACTTTTGCAACGATCTAATATTTAAATATCGAGAACAACTCATGAATCTTTTTTGAAAACGTTGGTGTAAAGAATATTTACTTGAGCTTTGATCTGCCAATTTATCCCCTCCTACTAATTTTCCATCCAAATTTAAAATTGGTGATATCGTCTTGATTCGTGAAGATAAACTGCCTAAACATTTAAGGAAAAGTGGAATTATTAAAGAACTTTTTTTTAGACAGAGACAGTAATGTGCGATCATGTGCACTTAAAACATCTTCTGGCATATTATAAAACAACCCATACAGTTACTTTATAAACTTGAACTCGAACTTAAAGATTGATGTTCTATATAATTGAACAGAATATATATGAACAATCTACTTTTTTTTTTTTTTTTTTTTTTTTAAATATTTTGCATTTTTGTTTTGATCAATCATACATATAATCCAGTTTATTATTGTATTTTTTAGATATCCATACTATTTCGTATGAATATGTAGTTATGCAGCTAGCAGTTGTTAATATACTTTCTTTTTTCTTTTAATTTTTATTGATACCTTTGTATTGAAACCTGTATTAGTATTTTGAAATGAAAAATTCAATTGCTGAACAATTGTTAGTTGTTCATCCGGCGGCAGTGTGTTACAAGCCCCATTATTCTGCATCTTAATGAATTCTGTCTCTCTCCAAAGTATATTGTAACCCATTTCAAAATGCTATTGTTATTAGATGTGATTTGTGACCGAATCCCAGATGGTATAATCCGGATGAACCAAGTAAAATACTTGGCAATAATAAGAACGTTTTAAGAAATTTAGTTGCTTTGTTAGTAACTGAGAAGATTCCTTTTGATATGTATTGTGTTAATTCTACTTATTCGAAGTAAGATCTTAGATTCATGTTTTTGATTTTGGTCAACCTGCATACATTAGTAGCAGGGCCATATTTAAGGGAGGGCAACAGGGTCTCAAGCCCCTGGGCCCCCACAAAAATGGGGCCTCCACAAATTTTCATATTTTTGTAAACTACTCTATTAATTAGGAAAAAAGGGAAAAATTTTCCCGAAAGAATAAAACAAAATTTAATAGGAGCTTAAAAATACATTTGTTGTAAATAAAGAAAGAAAAAACGATCAAGAAAGAAAAATCATTTTATTCACATAGATTATAAACACTTTCTAACTGTACCTGTTAAGAATTCCCACGAAAGCATTTCTATAGTCATATATTTTAATGCGTTTGTGCAGCCCTTTATAATGTCTAAAACTTTGTGGTGTCCTGCAATCAAATTATGCTAATAATTCTTTATTATATTGGAAAAAGAAGTTTTGTGTATCTAAATTTCGTGTATTAACTTTGTTGTTACGTAAATATAAAAAAATTAAAATAAACCTTAAACATTTTTCAAAGATTATAATGTATTGAAATTTTTTTTGTAAGTCCCTGTACACCAATCAGTTGCATTTTTATAACATTAATAGAGAACATGATATAATGACCTGAAATAACATATATTAATTTAAAAGCTTATTTGAAAGGTAAACTCTAAAAACATATTAAAAACATTAAAACCACTAAAAGTTACCTTGCATACTTAATTTTAGCGAACTACAATTCATGCAATACAGAACAAATGGAAATAGACGCAAGATGGCCCTATTGAAGGCCGCAGATAGCAGCTGAAAGCGCTGGTGCAAGGCAACTTTTAGTGGTTTTAATCTTTTTAATAATGTATATTAGTTACAAGGCATTGTATAAATATTAATGGACAAGCAGATAGAGGGACAGTCGGTCACATAGATGGATAGACTAACCAATATCATAATTTTCTTAAACATTGTTGGAAAGTGTTCAAAATGGTTAACACAGCTAAAATTGCGATTCTAACACTTTTCAATTATAGGTCCCTAATGAATCTTAATATTTTGATGTGGCTCTGTAAGTTTGAATGCTAATTATACAACTTGTAATTAGAAAAATTGCTTTTGGGAATATGGCTTATAAATGTTAATTTTATTATGATTATAAAATAAAGAGGTACCAAAAAATGTGATTTATAGAAATAACCTCTTATAGAAAGCAATGCTTTCGAATTTTTTTGGTGACCCTGTATACAAACCATTGGAGCCATGTATGGAAATGGCATAGTGACACAGTGGCATCATTACTTCCTTCTTTTGCTGTATTTTCTTCAAATAATAATCGAAGAATACTATATATCTTTACTCTCTAAGAAATGTTGGTTATTAAGAAAAAATAAAATATAATTTTTATGTAGCATTTAAATGGATAATCTTAAATTGAAATTAGTCAGTTAAAAAAAAAAAAAAAAAAAATTGCCTTCAAACTTTATTTCTACAAAATAACCTTAATAACAAAAATAAATGAACAGTGAACTTAAATTAAGCAAAGCTTTTGTCTCTTCCTGAGACTAACGAGCATTATGCATAATTTTGCTAGACATCTTTTAAGTAAACAAACTAACAAAAAAACTTAAAAGTAAATAAGTGAGAGCCAGCGAACACAGGTAAATCTAATACGGCACAGCGCACAGTTACATCCAAAAGGAATTGTGGGTAAAAGACGGGTTTTAGAAGGATTGATTCTAACCCTAGTAATCAATCCTTCTTTTGAGGAACCAGTTCAAATGGGGAGAATTTGGGGTGTTGAACTCCAGTAAAAGGGAGGTTGTGAATGGGGCCTTTAAAGCAAGTTAAAAAAGAAATTTAAACTTGACTGCCACTATTATCCCACTTGCTCCTATGTATATGTGGATTATCAAAATTGATTTTTAAAAACTTACCGTGAGCTTGATTTGGCCCATGATATGGATCTTGTCCTAGAATGATAACTTTAACCTGAGAAAGAAATAAGTATTTTGTAAGAGAAAGTTCATTCTTTAAATCACTTTAACTATAGCTACCAATATTGAAAATAACAAAATCAAGATTATTAAGATAAATTAGAGACACAAGATCAAAATAATTAACAATGATATGCATTATTCAATATAGTAAAAGCATTGATAAATAAATATCATTAAATTAAAAAAAAAAAAAAAAAAAAAAAACAGAAAAAGAAAGAAAAGAAAAGAAACTGGTATAATGAATACATTATTATTAAATTAAGTATTTGTTTTCAACTATGCTACAGCTACATAGCATGCTCTATACGCTGTACAAAAAAGTCATACATAATGTCTACTATCAATGTTATATCAGTAGCCAATTTATCTTTTAATTAGTGAAGCAACATTATATTCTTGCTTATAACAGGCAATATTTATTGCAGACTGTGTTGCAAATTAAAAAATAATTTACGAGCCAAAAATGGCCCATAGCTTAAAGAGTTAAGTGCTAAACATAAATATTTGTGAGCCATTTTCTAATCCTAATATATATTAAATCCAACGTTTTATGAACTTTTAAAGTAAAAATTAAATCAGAGATGTATACTTATGGAATGTGGAAATGTGAACCATGACACCGAATAATTTTCATGCACAAGCCCACATATCTATATATTAATAGGCAAGCATGAAATTTGTTATACACTCTTAACAAATTAATTATGGGAGTAGAGCCAGATTTGCAGAATACAAAAATTACTTTTGTACGATGTCAAGAAGGTAATTTAAAATACTTTTATTTTTATGCATTTTTACATTCTATACACATATTTATTTTTGTATTAAAAAATTCCTAAAGAAGAAAGTTGCTAAATACTTAAAATTTAAATAAAACCATGGACACAGTAATTTGTATAGTTATAGCACCTCCCACTGGCAGGGACTTTGAGTATGTTGTTTAGAACAGTGGTTGCCAACCAGTGGGTCCACGAGAAAATTTTGGTGGCCCGTAGAAAAGTCTTGAAATTATTTGCATTTTTTAAATGTTTCATTAGAAACTATAATGATATTAATTTTAACTTCAAGATTTTCTTAGTCACTCATATTCACAACATTAGACTTCATTTTCTGGATGAGAAAGAAGATAAATGGAATAATTTTTTTTTATCACAAAAACTTGAATTGTAAATATCAGGCATAGTTACTGCTTCGAATTTCTGATATGAACTTAGTAAGATTTCCTCTAAATTTATTAAAATATTCTAATTCTTCAAAGGTTTCAAATGTACGTAAAAATATAATTTTCCATTTGATTTCAATAATCTAACAATATAATATAGGGAAGACCGGGTTACTTAGTTGTGCCCCAGTATTAAAGGTATTTAATGGGTCTGAAAATTTTATTATGCAGTGTGATAGCTCAAGAGATGGTCTGGGTACTTGTCTGATACAAAATGGGCAGCCAGTTTCTTTTCTGTCTAGGAGTCTGACAGAATGTGAAAAAAATTATACTCAGATAGAGAAGGGAACTTTTGGCAATAGTTTTCTCATTTGAAAAGTATGATAACCTTGTGTATGGTTGACACGTAGTTATACAAAGTGATCACAAACCTCTTACATTGATTGTCAATAAACCCATATCTAAAATAGCATCTAGGTTACAACGAATGTTATTGAAACTTTTAAAGTATGATTATGAAATTCAGTATACACCTGGAAACAAAATGTATTTAGCAGATACACTGTCACGAGCATTTAAGATTGATACCCAGATTAAAGATGACCCCGAAATAAGTAATAATGTACATAGTATAATCAAGTATTTGCTAATGAGTAAAAGTACATTGATTCAATTTAAATATGAAACAGATCAGGACAATGAGTTTATGTCACAGGAATTAAAAAAATATTTTAAGTTGCGGATTGACCTGTATACAAATGAAGGATTGTTGTTTATGAATGATAAGATTGTTGTCCCTAACACATTAAGAAATCAAATGTTAACATTAACCCCTTCCACTCCAGGGACGTACGTGCGTACGTCCTAGTGTTAATGGCCATTAATACCATGGACGTACGTGCATACGTCCAAAGAAAGTATACGATACTATTTCAAAATTATAATCTGGTATTTCAGACATTTACACTACAGCTAGCCTGGAGCGGAAGGGGTTAATTCATGAGGGTCACTTTGGTATGGAAAAATACAAAATTATCACAGATTTTGAGAAATAACTTTGAAAAAAAATAAATAAATAAATAAAATAAAATAAAATGCACATTTTATTCATTGTCAAAGAAAAATGTAAACAAAGACCTCTAATTAACAATTTCTTTGTGAATTAGAGGGAATTGACTGATTTGTATTAATTTTACATAATTTTTTTTATTCCTAAAATATTTTTGCCGATTAAATAGATAAAATTTTATAAAGTTTTTCATTTCTAATATTTACATGTTATAGTCAAAAAATAAATAAATAAATAAAGCTTTGATTACAACAAATGTAATGGTACTGAAGCAAAATTCATGTGAAAATACTAATCAAAACAGTTTTTTTTACTTTATAGTAGAATTTATATTTGAAAATAAGTATTAAAAAAAAAAAAAACTTACCATTAATCCATGACTTGAGTAATATATATTACATATCTTAAATACTATATAAACATACTGAGTATTAATTATATTGCGTATCTTTAATCATAAATATATTATGATTAAAGATACCGGTAGTTATTTCATTACATTAAAATTTTTTTAATACTTGCTTAATGTGTGCCTAATAAGAAATTAAATGAAAAATTAAAGCGAATATGTAATATTAATAATTGTAAAACATTACTTTATGACTTTTTAAAATAAAGATTACACTAATAGTCCAAAAGGAAAAGGTAAATAAAATTTCAGAATTTTCGGACAGAACACAATAAAACCACAACAGTCATGGGCGTAGCCAGCATCCAATCTAGGGGGTTGTAAAATTTTTCAGGTCTAAAGTTGTATGTAAAAAATATTTTTGGCAACAACAGAGAAATAGTTGTTATTGGTAATGGTGATCATTATGGTGCGTGTATGAGTTTGTTCATGAAAGAAGGTTTCTTTAAAAATACATATTTTTTAACATCCTTGACCCCTCCTCCGCCCCCCAAAAAGCAGATATTTTAAGTTTGCAGCCTGTGTCTGTCTGTCTGTGCCACAGTAGCTTCCAAACGAATAGACCTATTTAAATGCTTTTGTTTTTTTTTTAAGAACGCTGATTTAATAGGAGTGTTTTAGATAAGTGATAAAAATATATTTGATATATACTTTTAATTAATTAAAATGCGATTTTTTTTTTTTTTTTTCTTCCCCTTCTCAGGCAAAATTTGCTTTGACATTTTAAAATGTTATAGTTTACAAGTATTCGACTCCAGCTCCACTTTCAAGATTTTAAAATAAATCGCATGGTTCATTAGACTAGAGTATAAAAACTTTTGAAAAATCATCATTATTATTATTCTTTTTTTAATGAATTTAAAATTTTAACCCAGTTGTAACAAAAATTAAAAATAGTTATAAATAGGGTCCAAAAAAACTGTAAATTTGATTGAAAATGTGGAGATTTTCCAGAGAATTTTCAAAATGAATTAAAATTTTATTATCATATTTATTTTCTAGGCAATTTGCACATATATTTTAAATTTTGCAAGCTGTCGATTTTCCTTCTGACCATAGGCGTAGAGTTTTCCAAATTATTGGAGGGGCTCAGGTCAAACTTGTGAAAATTTTGGACTTTATGAATCTTCCTTCCAAATTATTGTCTTAGAACTTCATAAAAATTTGTACACATGTGTATTAAAATAAACAATATTAAAATTCCTTAAAATTATTTGAATTAAATTTTAAAAATTATTTATTTTTTTTTTAATACTCCCTGATAATTTATTTTTTCTCTGGATTTTACATTGTTATAGTTTAACAATATATTCTAAACATATTTGGGAATCTTTCCCCACAGAGTTATCTGGGATAAATATTTGGTGATTTATTGGCACATGTTATATAGCAACCAATTTGACAACTAATGGACCCAGACAAAATAAGGGATATTTTGAAAATATAAGGATTACTTTCATCATAAACAAGTCGGTTTAGTTTTAAAATTTCACTGGTGATACTCATGAATATTATTGAATATCAACATTCTGTTTTAAAAACTGGCAATGAAAAGAACAGGGTAATATTCCGCATAAACTTGCATTACCTAGATGAAAACTAAAGTACGAAACTGCTTCAATAAAGTTATGCAGATAATTAAGATAAAGGAAATCTATTAAAAGGAAGGGAAAGGTAGCCTAGTGTGTGAGGCATTCTAGTTTCCAGCCAAGCCTGACCATCGGCCGAGTTCATTGTTCTTATCATAAGTATACCATAATCTATTGTAGAAATTTACGGGAACAAATATTGGATAGGTGCCTGACTAAAATCCAGCAATACCAAGTACAGTTATTTAAGATTTATTTGATGGTCAAAATTTCTCTGTAATACAACAGTTCCATATACGATAAACATTTGTCCCCTCACTGAAGGTGGAAAATACTTGTTTAAGGCAATTTTAAACTTAATAAAATATCAAGAATGCATTCAAAACAATTATTCTAATATTGCAAAGTACACGCAGAGTTTACATCTGCGTTTCTTTTTCTTTTTTTCTATCCATAGGCTATTTTTTTTTTTTTTTTATTAATTTAATTTTATGAAAGAAAAAAATAGCTCAGCTTAAAATGAAATTAGAACATTATAATATAATACATATTACACTCAAATCAATAAAAAGTAAATAATTTTAAGGGCTATATTATCCATATAAGAAATAAATAACATATAAGCAAGAGCAATGATATATTGATAAAAAAAAAAAATCTAAGTATATAATTCATACATATTGCTCGTTGCTCCTTCGGAATTTAATTCATTTTTAAAACTTAAATAAAGTATGATCAATCTAAACTTCTTACCAATAAAGTTAATAAGAGTGTTTGGAGCTTCGGTCAGTCTCTCTGTCCATTCGTTCATATAGTATTGTAAGTGATGCGTTCTAATTTTGCTAAATATTTTTTGAATATATTTATAAACTGATAGATAAGAATCATGTTTATTATAGTATACTCCTTATTGAAAATGGAATAAATAGAACTACTGTACCGGTTTGTCTGCAAGAACTGATAAAAATAAACTATTACATTATAATCTATTTAAAGACTAATTTAACTCTTTAAAGTGCACAAAATATAGTGATACAAATGTACATAATCTATGAAGTTTTTTTTCTTAAATTAACTTTACTATATATCAGCATAAAAAAATTTTTAATTCATAGAATTTTGATTTCCATTCTTTCTTTCTCCATGCATTTAAAATTTTTCTCATTAAACTCTCTTTATTAATATAAACTAATGATATTTTTGTAATTAAATGCCCACCATTTCATACACAAATTCAAATTTATTTCTCATAAACTAAAATAATTTTATGCCGTAATCCTGGACAAAACAAAAATTATTTTTTTTCCTGTATTATATAGATAAAAACGGTCAAATATGCACTGTATGGTGCTATACTTTGAAAAATTGTTCCAATTTGATGTTGAAGGCTTGACAGATTAAGAAATTTAATTAAATATTTGCATACATTGATAAAAAATTATGCATGTTTAACTTTAAACTTAATGAATGTCTGAAGCTAATTCTTTCTGGAATCTTGATGTAATCTGGTCACTATTCAATGGTCATTGTCCTTTCTGTAACAAAGTACAACATTTTGAAGATTTTTTTCATTCACACTGACCCACTAAGATTCCTAGAAAAAGATAACATCTTTTGCTCATCGGTTATCAGTTGAGGAAGGACCCCTGCTACGAGTTTTGTCTAATTTTCCTTCAAATGCTACAATCTGATACTTGACCATTTCAGGATATACCATACACTCTCCATGCCCTAAGGTCCGCATCACTCCAGTAGATGTAATTTATTGCTGTTTTGTTGTGATAAAGAAAGAATGGCTTTTTCTTTTCTTTCCTTTTTGTGTGTGTGTGTGTGTGTGTGTGTCTTTATCGTTTATTTTTCTCGAAAAATTGCAGAGGAAGCAACTTTTCTTATTTTGTTCACAAAAAAGAATCTTAAAAAGCCAAATTTACAGGAAAAATAACTAACTGAAGGCAAAAAAGGTTGCATTAAAAATGCTATTTTTTTATTATTAGCAATTTGAAGTTTTAAATTTTGCTTTCTTTAGAGGAAAAGAGGGAATCTTATAAATTATCGGAGGGGAGTGGGGGCTCGAGCCCCACGGGCTCATATAACTTTACGCTTATGCTTCTGGCGTTAGATTTTTTTTTTTTTTTTTTTTTTTTTTTTGTATAAAAATTTTTCAAAAAGTCTTAATTAGCCAATTTAGACAAAAATTAAAAGTTGGCTAAAAATTGTAATTATGAGTTCGCATTTTGTTAAGCTTTAAAGAGGCACAAGTTACTAATTTACATTATTAAGAAATTTTGTTAAATAAACTGTTAGGACAGAAAAACATACATTTACATAATTTCAAAACTTTTGCCAGCCACTGTATGTAATGTAATTTTTCATTTTTATGTTTGTGATCTAGGGGGTTGCACTTGCACCCCCCTCGCTACACCCATGACAAGTCTCAGCCAATCAGAGACTACGATGTCTGCCAAGGGGGCGAATGAATACATGAATGATGAAAAATTAAATCGGGAAAAAATTTGAAATATTTTCTCTTAAAAAATTATAAATTTATTATGAATAATTATTCAATAGAATACATATAATTACAAAATATTTCCTTATTTGAAATATTATCTAAATAGTATTTTGGCAAAATGTGAAATTTTAAAATCTAATAATTTCCTTCATAACAAAACAGAAAAAAAAATTAAGTAAAATTTAATTTAGTATACATACATATATATATATAATAAGTATTTAAAACAAACAATGAAGTTTCTTTTTTGCATTTAATAAAAAAAATCTAAATATTTTATTGACTGCATTCAGATTGAACCAACCAACCCCAGACTAAGAAAACTGAATGACACCTGTTCTGAATTCTGAGAATATGCAGAAGAAATGCATGTATGGCGGAATAAAAAATAGTTCGATTTTTAAGCTTAATTATTTAAGAAACAAGAGTTTTTTGGGAAAAACGGGGCACATCATGCTTCTGAGACAAAATAAATTAATATCATATATCAATTTCATAAAATTTCTTCGATCCATTTTCGAGAAAAAAAAAGTTACACGATAACACATTTTTCCTTTGAAGTCTTAAATTGGAACTCCAGATCTCAAAATATATACAATGTTGAAGTGTAAAACTTTCAGGATAGCATCAGGCAGAAGATAAAAGATTATTCTGAAAACATCAGATCAAAATATCTCCTATTTACTGAGATATTAAATGTTGGCGTTTTCAAATTCCTTTGATGTTAAATTAGCTGTATATATAGTGTCGCTGCTAAGCTTTGTTTGAGCTTTGCTGCATCAATCAAAAAACTGACTTTTTTTTATGATTTTTATAGAGATATTTGGCATTAGCTTAACATTTTTTGTTTTTATTGATACTTTATATTTAACTTATGAGGTTCTTTTATGTTCTCACCTTTATTATAAATAGTAACAATTTGGAATTTATTAGATTTATTTTTATTTTGTAAATATCATAAAAGTAATTTTTTTTTGTTTTTGTTTTTGTTTTTATTCGTATGGAACAGCTTTTTTTTTTTGCAAAATTTGAAATTTGGCACCAAAGTAACTCAGATGTTTCCCGCCAAGATCTTCAGTTACACAATAGTGATAGTCATTTCAATTCATTGCAAAAGTGGTAAAAAAATATTTATAGCCACCAAGAGAATCCCATACTAAAGCTGTGCTTTATGTATTTATTTATAATATTTTCTATTATTAATAAGAAAAACATTTTAATACAAATATTCAGTGTAGTGGATAACACTAAATTACATCTTTAAATTAGAAAAATAAATAAAGCGAAATAAAAATCTATTCTAGCAACTTAATCAAATGAAAAGAAAAGAACATTATTTGTATATTTTCAAATTAAAAGTTTGGAACCATTCACTTAATTCACAATACATTTAGTGATGAAATAAATAAATAAAAAATATATTATATGTTATCTTGTACTGCCAAATTCTAGGTACAGTCGGGGAAAAAAAAAAACGCAACACTCAACGTAACTTCGTTCCTAATCAATGTAGAAAAATGTAATAGGTATCATTCGACGGGGAATTGTGAGTAGTTTCAAAAAATGAACTGAAATTTTGAATTGGGGGTCGTCTACATATTAAAACGCGCATCAACTTTGATTTTTTCAATGGTAACACCTTATTTTTATTTTATATTTGAATTCCTGGGATCGCGACAACGCGAAAAAGTATATTGGTTGTATATTTTACTTATTTTTTCACAGAGTTATAAGTGTTCAAAGTTTGAAGGTGCTAATGTTAAATTCATATTTCAAACTTTTATTAATATCTTCACAAAAAATAACTTGATCGATATACTTTTTTTTTTACGAGATACAGTGAAGAAACCCAAACATAATCCATCATTACTTTTGATTCTGAAAAATATTTTTAATTCTGAAAAATATTAATAAATTCATATTCATAAAAATTATGAATTATGACCTATATTAATTTTTACATAAAATGAATCCTAATGCTGAAAAATATGGGTGTGCAAATTTGCAGCTCATTCCAGTTATTAGTTTTCGAGATATAAATAAATCTTTCTTTTGGAGTGGTTTAGGGGGCCGTCTCTTATAAAGTTTTGCATGAGATAACGAATCAAATCTTAAAAAATAACAAATAAAATTAAACAAAATTTGTTTATTTTTTATTTTCGGGTCAAATTATATAACAACAACATCAAACGCAAAGAAATGATGATTTTTAAAAAATGATGATTTTTAGACATTAGTGTTAGCATCAAGAATGCCTGTTTTCTAAAGAAGGCAAGCCCCGCCTTCATCGTTCTTCAAAACAAAACAATACAGACAAAACAATGTTGACAAAAATATGCACAACTGGGATATACTTCATCGATTAATTGGGGATAAATTTTGAATATTTTAAACAAACACTAGAAAAAAAAAAAAAAAATTAACTAAATAGGCGGGGTTTACTGTTTTAATAGAAAAATAGGTTTAATGTGATATTGTCAAATATAATAAACAAATGGAATTGGAATGCAAGACAGACTTGTAAAATCGTTTCTTAACTACCGTCATAGTTAAAAAAGGCTTAATCATTTGCTTCATATATTGCTTTATTTTATTTTATTTATTTATTTATTTTGTAGGGGACGATTATCATTTTGAGGACAGTTTAGTCTTTAAAATTTTATTAATATATTTTAACTTTATAAATTTTTAGAAACATACTTTAACATTTATAAATATATTCTAACACTTTTTGCGACTTCAGGATTTTGTCTTTTTGACAGTAAGACCCGCCTATGGGCATTATAGTGTCAAAATAAAATATTTCAGAACAAATTTTCTGTATTCACAATTACATTACAAGTGGATATACAATATAATTATATTCTTTCTAATCAATATATTTCTATCCATAGTATATGTTATTGCAAAAATATGAACACTGTATACACACTTAAAAATATGTAACACACAAATTACGAAAGAATTACAGATTTTAAAATGGCATGAATCTACGTAACCAGTCGCGAAAGGGTTATTAAAAAAATATATTTTCATAGAAATTATAAAACGAATCATACAGTTCCAAAGAATTCAACTGACCCAAAACTGGTAAGTGCGATTAAAATTGTTTAATATTTACTTCGTGAACCCTTACAATAATTTATCCGAAAAGATTTAGTTTATGCGTTGTTGTATATATGTGTGTGTATATATATATATATTATTTCATTTCGTATATTATGTTACACCTACAAAAGAAAATTTAAGCTTTATTGGTGATCAGTACAGCCATAATAGACACTTTTACTTGAAAAATATTGCACTTTTTTGAAAGAGTACTGGATGGACTAATCGCAAGTGTAATGTATTTAAATAGACCTAAAATTATCTAAAAAAGTACTGAAGTATATATACAAATCTAAAAAATTGAATTCAGGATAATTAAGTAACTGGAAAAGAGGCATCGTTTTATTAATTTCTATAATTATTTTTTTCCTGAAAGATTTCCGGTGTGAAACATTAAAATTTTCTCTTTTTCTTATAGTATCTTAATTTTATTTTTCTACATTTACAGATAACCCCCTAACATATTTTTGATTATAACTCTATAAATACTAAAGATAAAGTATACAAACAGTATACTTTTCCGCACTGCCAGACTCTCAGAAACTTGAAAATGAAGTCAAAATTGGGTGTTGCTATTGAAAAAATCAAAGTTGGCGCTCATTTCAATATGTAGATGACCCCTAATTCAAAATTTGACGACATATTCAGAAAGTGCTTTTAATTGCCCATTGAATGATGCCTATTAGATGCTCCTGCGTCAATTAATAACGAAATTACGGCGGGTGTTGCGTTTTTTTTTCTCCGACTGTACATAGCAAAAATAAATGGTTCAATCAAATTTCAGGAGAAAAAGGTTTTCTATATCCTGACTGATGCTGTTACCAAAATTTTTACAATTTAATACATTTAGAAATATATCAACAGATGGAAGTCAAAAAATAAATACCGTAAAAAGCAAAACGGATAAATTTCAGGTGGGGGGGGGGGGTATAATCAAGATTCTTAAAAAATATATATATAAAAAAAAATTAAGAAAAGGGAGGGGAGGTTATATTCAATGGAGGGGGTACTTTCGGGATTTTACGGTACTTACTTAAAAGGAAATATTAAAGGCTATCATTTCTTACATTAAAAGTTAAAAAAAAACTGTGTAATGATTCCATTGATAACGTGCATCTGACACTTTATGAAAAATTAGTTAAATTAAAAATAATATATAAATATTAAAACTTAATTCAATGCCAAACTTAACTTGCAATGCCGACATACCATAAGTGCGCCCGAAGATTGAATGTAGCTTTGTTGGATGGAGAAGAAAAAAGGGGGGGGGGGTTACTTTCAGGATAATGGAGACATTTCACTTTCAGCAAGAAAAGGGGGAGGGGGTTATATTCGATGGGGGGGTTACTTTCAAGATTTTACGGTATGTAATATATATATATATATATATATATATTACATACACATATAAATACTTATAATTTGATAGAGTACAATCAAATCTATAAAAGAATTTTGAAGACTGATTAGTACTCAGCAATAGAAATTATTCAAACATGAGATTTAGGACTACCATTATCATAATTACATTTTATTTCAAAAAGTGAAATAATAATTAAATGAACATCAAGTTAATAATGATATATAACAAAGCAAGATATCAAACTCTCTTACATTACATAAATGAAACAAATTATATACTTACATCATGAATCTTGACAGTGTTTGTCCAAAAATAAACTTCTTTTTCAGGTGGATAAATTGTATATTTTGCTCGTTCTTTCTTCAAAAATTCTCCAAGCTGAAATTGAAAAGTAAAACTTTACTATAGAGTAAATTTTTAAGTAGTGCAAAGCTAACTATATGTATATAACTGCATATAACTACATAATAACTATATGTATGTAAACCTACATATACCAATTTTGAACGGTCTAATTCAATTTGTATTTCTTTTATCCCTACGCCACCCTTTCCACCCCTCTTAATTAGAAATACTGAAATTTTAAAATATAAAAGCACCATCTAGCAGTAGAAATGTCTGTAATTTAAAATACTTTGAAATTTAAAAAAAAAGAAAAAGAAGTATTTTGACCTTCAAATGTATTCATTGCTATGGAAACTCACATCATCTTTCGAGGCATGAGAATTTTCCATTTACCAGGCATGAGAATTTTCTGCAGATCTGCAATTTTCTGCTTTTTATTATTTTCCGTTATTTCTGCATTTTTTTATTATTTCCCACCTTTTTTTTTTTTCTTTCCCCCCTATGATTTTATGTCATTTTTCTTGAAAATATTCCAGCTCCCAAACTTTTCAACTCCATTACAGGAACACACAGAAAACCACAAAAAAGCCAGAACACCTTTATTACAATATCTCCAATTCTAATTATGATGCAGGCTTTCTAATTCCGATACTCCGTTCACATTTCGTATTAAGGATTTTTAACACGAAAAAAAGAAAACGAAAAAACAAAAAAACAAAAAACAAAAAAACAGACACAAATTTTGTTATAACAATGCTTAAATTACCTTTGTATTTCAGCTTCTAATTAACATAATTTGATAGGTAAAATATTATTTTAAGTCTTTTAAACTGAAATTGAGTACATATTGCAAATCTCTGTCGCCAGAGGGCACTTCGTCATTTTAATAATTCAATCTCTCCAATTCTAATTATCAGTAAATTACTTATAGGGAAAAGATTGGGAGACCGTAGGCCCTACCGGGTTACGGATTTGCCCCGATCAGAATTTTCAAGGTCCTTTATATGGTGAGCGAACAGGCTGTTTCAAATAGTGAAGCATAAAGCGGCGCCTTATTCGCCACTAAGCGAAAATTTGCTACAGTTAAAAATTTCAAATCTATTTGTGGTATGAGCATGGAAGCTGTTGTAAGTTCTAAAACAGGGATAAGGCGCCGCAGGCGCCACCGAGCTGGACTTTGCTGAAGTCAGAATTTTGAAAGATCGTAACACGGTGAGCCAACAGGCTGTTTCAGATATTGAAACGGGAAGAGGGCGCCGCAGGCGCTACCGAGTGGTAATATACTGCGATTAAATTTTTCAATAAAGTTATTTTCACTATATGTCAATGAGCTGTTGAAGGACCTGAAACGGGAAAAAGGAGCCGCAGATGCCACCAAGCGGGAGTTTCGTAAAGTTGAACTTTTCAAGGATCGCGAACCAGTTGATCGCCGAAGGCGGCTAGTATCAAATAAAATTGCACCCCATACCACAACTCTCAGTTGTCAGACCATGCAGCAGACAACAGTCAAGTACAGCTGGCACATTTTTAATTCATACCATAACAATGTTAGTACTCCCTTTTTTATTCATCCCTTCCCCCTCCTCATTTTTTTTTCCTAACTGACTTTCTTATTTAATTGTAACTACATATTGGAGAAAATTATTTTACAAAAAAATTGGTGTCAAAAATTGGCAGGTACTAATAATGTTACAGAATAAATTTAAATTGTGACAATTCTGAGTAAAGTGAATATCTAACTATTATCTTCGATGTCTACAGATATGCCTTTGGTAGCCCCAGGGTTGAAATTGTAACTGGACTCATTACTGAAAACAGTTTGTTTCCTTATCAAATGCATCCAGTACAACTGTAATGGTTCTAGTACTACGCAACGGTGAGGGACAGTCAGCAAAACGGTCTTTTTAATTTTAGCCCCAAAAGCCCATTCGCTGAATTATCTATGAATAATAGTGTTCTTGTTACACATCAGATCACTGGCCATTAAAAGTTAATCATTTTAATATTCTAAGTTATGTGCCTACATGATTTTATCCCATTCGAATAACTTTTTGGGCCTAACTAAAACTTATGACTTTTAGTGGAGGGAGAGAAAAAAAAAAAGGGACTTAGGGACCATTTTGCCAAAAAAAGGAACTTTTAGGGACCTGAAAAGAGTTAAGAGGCCTCTCCACTTGTCGTCTCCAGAAGCCAAAGCCAATGTTATTCTATGGAGAATTTCGCCCCATTATAACTTATTAACTAATATATATTTTTAAATTCCATTTTCACATTCAGGAACTTCACAACTATTAAACAATTTAACGCTTTCTAAAAGTTATTTTTTAGCATTTTTAATATTGTATTTTGAGGTTGTAAAATGCGAATTTTCACAATGTGAAATTTTTCATTTTTGAGCTCAAAAATGAAATCTTAAAAATAAAAATAATTAATTTTTAGAAAGCGATAAATTGTTTAATAGATATAAATTTTTGGAAAGTGGAAACGGAATTTAAAAATATGTATTAGTTAATGAATTATAATGGGGCAAAATTTCCCATAGAATAACATTGGCTTCGGCTTTCAGAGACGATAGGTAGAGAGTCCCCTTAAGGGACTTTTAGGGACCACACTAAATGCCCTACCATTACTTTAGTATATAACTTTGGAGTCATGCTTTATATTTAAAGTATTTAAAGTTTAACCTTTATTAATTACTTAAAGTTTATTAAAATGTTAATCTACCTAATTGCTAAAAAGTTTATTAGCTGTTTATTAAAAGTTTTTTTTATTTATTAGTTAAATAAGTAAAATGTTTTATATCTCTTTTATTTACTTAGAATAAATAGGGATTTACTAGAATAAATTAGAATTTACTTAGAATTAATATAGAATAAATATAGAATTTACTTGAGAAAAGAGGACCATTTGGGAGCCCTCTATTTGTCTTAATCACTTGCAGAGAAAAAAATTCTTAAAAAGTTGTTCCCGCAGAGGGAGCTTTGGCACCTAATGGGTTAATTTAACTTCATCAGAAGTATTTTTATTTAAAAAATAATTGTAAATTTACGAAATATTTTTTATTAAATATATATTTTTAATATTATTAAATTTAATTTTAAAGTCAAGACTACAAAATAAAAACACATATTGAATTATTTTATAATATTTAAATTTTCAATTAGGGCTATTACTGAATAATGGTCCTCCTATACACAATACACTTTAATTTGTCATTATTATTGTAAATAACTATATCTGATAATTAGAAAAGCAGAAAAAAATATATACATAAATCATTTTTAAAAAGACCTAAGATTTTCTTTTAGGTTGATTTCTTTAGAAATCGACCTATTGCAATCACTTCGTTTATCTCTCTCTCTCTCTCTCTATATATATATATATGGGTCATTGCCAACATAAGGGGTAGAAACCATGTCCCTTAGCCCTCAAAAATAGAAAATATTTTCAATCAGAAAAAAATTTACAACTAGGCTATTTCTTACGATTTTCTCTAGTTGAATATTATTATAAAAGTTTTTAATGTTATTTATTTTTCTTAGAACTCGATTGATAAAACCTGGAATGTCCACTCCGTGGACTGTCCCCAAGGGAAGTCTGCAGAATATAGCATTATTTTCAAGCTTAATATTAATGTTTTTTAATTACATTTTGATTTAAGCAGGACATAATTATCCTTAAAAATATATTTATTAAATTTTAGAGTTATAAAATGAATCTTGTTTTTTTAATTAATTTATAACAAATGTCCCTAATAAAATGCGTCCACTCCGTGGACAACTAGTTAATTTCCCATAAAGTTCAGTAGATGGCACTGTCTGTCACCAGTGTGTAACTGAGAAGAAAGAGGGGGAAGCCATCTTTGTTTTTACCTACATGTGTTGAACTCAATGCTTTATTTCGTTCTGTTAAAATAGATTTCATCTGTGATACCTCTGTTTGGCTATCTCATCAGTCCACTCCGTGGTCAGAAGTATACAAGTACTTATAAGGATTATTTATTATCTAATTATTATTACATTTAAAGATTATAAGACTTAATTCAACACTAAAGTTAAATTGTTCCTGACGTTGTTGCTTTGTTCCTTAAAATTCAAAATCAGACATTCTGTCCACTCCGTGGACATCATTTGATCACGAAGTGGACACTTCTTTCCACGGAGTGGATACTCTCAAAATTAATCTTAAAAATAGATACATTTGAAAAATAATCTAAATAAATTTTATCCGTTTATTTTTTTAATTTATTTTTTTCTTTTTAATTTTAAAGGTAAAATGTAGAAAAGGTGACATAACACTTTAGAAAAATAATTGCAAAAATATAATTAAATTTAGTTTCAGAAGAAAAAATAAATAAAAATATTTTTGTTTTACAGCAAAACTAAAATTGTTTTGTATTTTTTTTAATTGAATAACTTTATATATATATATATATATATATATATATAAACAATACTTAATATATATATTTATTTTCTTTGCAGAAATTTATTATGCTGTTCAAGAAAAATGGAAATTCGCATGCAACCCAATGCAGGACAAACAAATGTGCACAAACCTTCGCTCAAACTCAGTCAAAAAGAAAATTAGGTGGAGTTGAAAATCAAAAAGATAAGAAAAATAACAAGAAAAGGAAACTTTCCAGCCAAACTACAGAAAAACGTAAAGAACAAAAAAGAAAAGTATGCAGAGAGCAAGAGACAGACTAATGCTCCTATTACACACAACACGTTTTCACACAACTTTTGAGATAATTGTAAATTTGGCTCAAATCACGTCAATGCCCAGTGTAATAGGAATTGGGAATACGATCAATTTTTTCTGGCAAGTCAGACTGTGATAAACCAGTGAGAAGAAAGCTCTTTATTTACCGAGAAATGACAGCGCCGGCGGGAATTCATTCACAGTTTTCCTCTTCGCTCTCCCATGGTACCCCGTTAAAACAGAGATAAATAGGTGTGCCTTGACATGTACTGTACACCGTGTAAACCAGTTTTTCGAACAATTTTTGATTCAACTATTGTAACCTTCTTTCGGTTTACAGCTTTCGAAAATTGGAGCAAAAATTGGATGAAATAAAAGTCGCGTGAAACATCTTTGTGTATAATAAGAGCATAAGAAATGATCCCGCAAGACATGAAGAAGGAAAAGCTAAAGAAAGATAAATATATCACAGAAGGAAGAATACTGTAGTTAAAATGTTTGAACAAATGAAATGAAGTGTTAGGAAAAAATGGAAGAACCAAAACAGAAATCAAAGGGAGAGATTGAAGAAACAGAATAATCTTTGAAGAACATCTCAGAGATGATACACCTCCTGAGACACCTCGTTCAGCAGCCATAAACATCACACTACCACAAATTAATCCATCTCTGAAAACAAAACCATCTGTATCATCATCTAGCAGACTAGAAAGTGGAAGAAAAAGGTCGAAAAAGAACAGTGAAAGGCTTTGTGAAGAAAACAAAAAATTGGTTAGGAAGCTTGAAAAACACAAAAAGTATGTGCAAAGATCTAAGGATGTGAAGTCAAAAAATAATACTACTGATTCTGAAAAACCCAAGAGAAAAGTGAAAAAAATTATCACAGAAGCAAATTCAAAAGAAATTGAGAAATGTATTATTTTTGGGGAGGTTATAAAAAAGCCAATAAAAGAAAGTTTTAAAGGCGCAAAATCAAAGAAGAAACTTAAAGAAATCTTCGAAGTTTTAACAGGAAAAATATAGCAAGGAAATACAAGTGTCTTCAACATATTAGATCAATCACATAAAAAAAAAAAAAAAAAAAGAAAAGAAAAGAAAGAAAGAATATGCGGAATCAACAATTATATTCCTGTTATTTTCATTTTTCAAAAAAATTAAAGTAAAAATATTTCTTGATTATTTTCTAAAACACAAGTAAAACAATAAGGATGAAAAGATACAGCTGCAAAATAACTTTCAGGTTTGGATATTTATAAGTGTCCACTCCGTGGTCAGTGATGTCCGCTCCGTTGACACATTAATTTTGAAATTAATTAATTACCAACCAAAAAATAGCTAACGAGATAGCTCATCAAGTAATTTAGATTCATAGTTGTCAAAAAGGAATTAAGGAATTTTTTCAAAGTTTTTTGGTAAAATTTTTATATTTTCAAATTAGTCTTCGTTTTCTACCCTTTAGATTGGCAATCACCCATATATATATCATGAAAATTTTGTCATCACGATAACTCCCGAAATAATACTCGAAATGGAACCAAATTTGGACAGTGAACTGATCTTATAAATATCTTGGATGAGTTCGTTAACCAAGTTGCTCCGACTTTTTGTGTTCAAGTGGCAGCCACTTGAAAATTTCAAACCGACATTCTAAAAAGTGCATTTAAAGCAAGATCTGCTTGAATTTTGTTGTAAATACAGGCCACATAAGGGTCTCAATGAAGTTTATTAATGAAGTTTATCCGCTATTTTTAATAAAGTGGCAGATATTTAAAGTTGAGCGGAACCACTTGAAATCAGGCTACCACTTGAAAATTTAAAATCACTACAACTTCCGAAATAATACTCCAAATCGAACTAAATTTAGACAGTGTCTTAACATATCTTATAAATACAGTTGAAGATCTTTAATCTCCACACCTTGGTTCTAGAACTTGTGCGGATTATAGATTTTTGCAAATTATAGATCAATGATGCCATTTCCTCGCTATATGAATTAGTATAAGGTACATAAAACAATAAACTTTATTTAATGAAGCTAGAATTAGAATTGTTTGTATTTATATAATGTAATGAAGGTAATACTAATAAATATATAAAACAATAAAATTTATTTAATGAAGTAGAAGCAATGTATAATTTAAACAATTAAATTAGTAATTGATTAAAAAACTCTTCTCCTACTTCTGGATTGTGATAAACAATATGCAGCCAGATATTTGCAATGTGATTAGTTTGATGCAGTTTTTAATGACTGCATTGTAGATCTTTTCTTCAAAACAAGTGTTGGTATAAATTTTTCCTTAAATAGTTTTGCGTATTTTTGAAGTACCACCTAAAAAGAACATTTACACTAATAGTCCTTGAACATCTGTGAAAATATACAATCCTACCAACGCATATGATGTCATTTTTTTCAATCAATGAGCAATGCTGTTACTGGCAGGAGTTAGAAAACTGTACTTGCCTGTGTTTTGTTTGATCTCTAATTGAATATTATTCAGGCGATGTTCAGATTTTCTAAAAAAGTATAAAGGCAATAAAAGTATAATTATATTTTTTTCCTTCTAAAATTAATTATGTATATCTAAATTAAATTTTACACTCACTTTTTTTCTTTTTAGTATGTGAATTAACATCATATTTTCTCATATACATGTAAAATATCGGATTTTCGTTACTGCAAAATCTTTTGTTTACATTTGCAAAGTGAGTGTGGATTATAGACAATTGCGAATTATGGGTATGCGGATTATAGATCCTCAACTGTATCTTAGATGAGTTTATTAACCAAGTTGCTCGGCCATTTTGTGTTCAAGTGGAGACCACTTGAAAATTTCAAATTCAAATTTCAAAAAGCGTATTCCGAATTTGTTTGAAATTTGATGTAAATATAGACCACATAAGGGTCTCAATGAAGTTTATTAATGAAATTTATCCGTCATTTTTAATAAAGTGGCGGATATCTTAAGTTAAGCGGAACCACTTGATATCAGGTTACCACTTGAACATTTGAAACCATGATAACTTCCGAAATAATACTCCAAATGGATCCAAATTTGAACAGTGTCTTAACTTATCTTATAAATATCTTAGATGAGTTTGTTAACCAAGTTGCTTTGCCATTTTGTTTTCAAGTGGAGACCACTTGAAAATTTCAAATTTAAATTGTAAAAAACGTATTCCGAAATTGTTTGAATTTTGATGTAAATACAGACCATATAAGGATCTCAGTGAAGTTTATTAGTATATATCCGCCATTTTTAATAAAGTGGCAGATATCTTAAGTTAAGCTGGACCACTTGAAATCAGGATCCCACTTGAAAATTTAAAATCACGATAACTTCTGAAATAATACTCCAAATCGAACCAAATTTGGACAGTGATATTATCATATAATTATCTAGAATGTTTTCACTGGGCAACTTGTCCCAACATCTTGTTTCTAAGTTCCAGCCACTTGAAATCACTCTGCCACTTGAAAATATGCCATCACGTTACTTTTTAAAATACTAAACTGATTCAAATAAAAGTTGGATAGTGAACTTATGGTTCAAATATCTAGGATAAGTTCACTTGGTGACTTCATCCGCAATTTTATTTCCAAGTGGCGGCCACTTGAAAATTTGCCATTATGGTAACTTTAGTAATACAGAATCAATTTGCATCAAATTTGGGTAGTGGATTTATCCTTCAAATATCTCAGAGAAGTTCGCTCTGCATCTCTTTGACTGCCACTTGAAAATTTGCCATAAAAATAATTTTTGAAACACGGCACTGATTTAAACCACAACTGGACACAGTGAATCTATTGCTTCAAATATCTTGGATATGTTTGCTGGGCAACTTGTTCCGCTGTATTGTTTCCAACTGCGGCCACTTGGAAATTTGTTATCACGGTAACTTTAGAAATACAGTCAAACCCCGATTTAGTGCCATCATCGGTACGCATAATAATATGGCGTTATACCGGATTTGGCGCTATATCGAATTATAATCCTAACTGTGTAAATGAAATAAAAATAAATATACCCTTACCTCATTATATTACAAGCATTAGAAAAATTGAGGATCATAGCACTGAATAGTGATAACTAGTATTTTATTTCGATCAACTTAGTAATTATATTTGCGCAGGAGAAAAATATTTTAAAATACTAGCGCTTTTTTTTTTTTGTACGGAAATGTTCTTAATAATTCTAAAATTAAAAGATTATCCATAATCTTTTTACCAGTTGAATTTTTTTCTAAATATATCCTTTGTTTGTTAATGCAGTCTTTTGCTTCCTCAGATTTAATTTTTTCTTCCTCAATCTGAATTTCCTCTTCAGATGAATTCGAATTTGGGTCGTTATTTTTTATTAATCCAACAATTTCCTCTTGACTCATTTCTTCAAATGCTGGAACATCTTTTTCTACATTAATACATTCAGCTGCAGTGAGAGGATGCTGCTTGCAAATTACATTGTTTATATCATGTTGTAAATCTTTAATTTCTGCAGTGTTTAGTTCATCACTAGATTTTTCACTATTTTTTAAACCTGTATGACTCCAGCAGTTAACTGTAGTCTCTATAGAAACTTCCACTTCCCTCCACGATTTTTGCATCTTCAGAGTCGAACCTTTTAGGGAAAGAGCAGAAAAATCATTTTTACTGATACGGTCAACAATGTGTGTGTCTGATATGGTATTTCAAGTAATGCGCTTTGAAAAAATTATGATTCTGGCATTTAAAGATTGCAAAACACCAGTACAATCAGGAAGTAAAAATTGAAATAGGATATTGCTGACTGGAGTTACTTTATGATAGTGTGCATTATCTAATATCAATAATGCCTGACGCTTATTCTTCCTCATTTAACCAGTGAAATTCATTAACCAGTTTTGAAATAAAATTGCAATCATCATTGTTTTATTGTTATTCAGATAATCCACATATAAAGCAGGATTAAAATTTTTAAAGCATCTTGATTCAGCAGATTTACCAATAACAGTTAATGGTCGTTTGTCAGATCTATCAACATTCGTGCAAAACACAAGCGATACACGATCTTTAATTTTCTTACATTCTTTAACAGATCTAATGGGATATTGTTTTGTCGGGTTGCAAACGATAAAATAAACTGCTTTCATCCATATTTATAGACATGAGCAGGTACATACTCTGAAATAACGGCATTTATTTTTTTTCCGACCTCTTATTACAAAATACACCTTTTACCGCAGAAAATTCTTCTGTTTTACCAGCCCATTATACAATGAGTTGGAATACGTCAAAAGAGCGGCAATAAGCATAGCGCTTGACTGTGGAGGGGGGTGGAGAATGCGAATTTTAACAAAAAATTATAAATTTTGGAAAATGTTGGTTGGCGCTACATCGAGTTGGCGTTATAATGGATACTTTACATTGTAGACCCTATTCAGAAGAATTGTTCACCCATACATGTCGCGGTTAAACGGGTTTGGCGGTATTTCGGGGGGCGTTATATCGTAGTTTGACTGTACTTTATCTATACAAATCAAAGTTGAAAAATGGATTTATCATTCAAACAACAAAAATCTAGAAAACTCACATAACTCGTGAACCAATCACGTTATTGCATCCAACTTTGGTATATCGATAATAAGTATTTTCTCGCCAAAAGTCGCCAAATTTGGCACCAAATCCATTACCTGCGTTACTGGATCTTTTTAATGCGTTTTTAAGGAAAAATTAGGCTATTTTAATGCTAAAACAAACTAGAAATGCAGAAAACTAAAATTTTATCAACTTACTAAGCCTCTTTGAAAGACTTTCTAAAAAAAAAATATTTTGAAATTTGCAACGATATCTTAGATGAGTAACTTCCTCTGCCATTTTGATCGAAGTGCCAGCCACTTAATTTTTCAACACGATGACTTTTGAGATTTTGAATTAATTCGAACTATATGTGTACAGTAGACGATTAGACTTATCTCACAAATACATTTCATATATTTGTCAACTTAACTCTTTGTTTCCAAGCACCGGTCACTTGAAAATTTTAAATTCACATAAAAAGGTATTTATGAACCGATTTGCTTAAAACTCCATATGGGCATAGCCTACATCAATATTTCTATCAAGTGCATTAATAATTTGTAGCCGCCATTTTGAAACAAAAGGACGGCTACTTGATAAGGAAAAAGAAATCAACCTACCCTTCCGAATAAGCCGGAAGGACTTGTTTTTTTTTCTTTTGTATTTGTCGAATGTATTTTATATAACTGTACTTTAAAAATATACTTTAATACTACTTTTTTTTTATAGATGGCGCCACCAAACACTCAGCCCGTTATGTTGTAAATATCATCCACAGAGATGCCAACTTCTAATGACAAAAAAGCAGATTTTTTTAACAGAAATCAGGAGACTTTTTCCAAGAAAAAAGTTTATAAGAAAAATGAGTAAAATAATGCAAATTTAATTTTAAGTAAAGCTATAAGCTTAGCAGGTATTTACAAAGCATCAGTATTAAAATTAAATTAATAATATGTTTCTTGCAGTAAAACAAACTATCAAAAAAAAAAAAAAAAAACCTCAGACATACAATTGTTTAAAATTTAAGTCAAAATAGACATATTTGATCATTCTGCTCCTAATATAAAACAATAAGGATCTTAATTAACTTTGTAAAAGAAAATGTAATAAAGAATTGAAAATATCAGCTATATTCTAATGAAATTTGAATTCGTTAAGTTTTCAATAGTTATGGTATTTAAAAAAAAAAAAATCTTACGCAAAAATGAAAGTTAAAAATTTATTCTTAGCAAAAATTAGTTTCAAAGCAATGCACAGTAATTCACATTTTAACTGAACTTGATAAATTGCATGGCAAGATAAATTTCAATTTTCTTTCAAATTTTTTTACCCAATCCCACAAATTTTAAGCATAAAGTATGCTAAGAGGGATAGATAAAAATTACAACAGAAAAGCAAGAGAAATGAGTGGAAAATCAGGAGCATGGAAAAACAAGCAAAAAACAGGAGACTCCTGCCAAAAGCAAGAGACTTGGCATGTCTGCATCCATATTTTCTGCAAATTCAGAAGCAAAAAAATTTGACATAATTAAATCCAAACATTAGAATTTGAAAATTCAAATTTCAATTTTTTATTATTAATTTTTAACTTAGTTCCTTATCTCTCAGACTGTAGAAAACAAGCTTGCTGGATTTTTTTTTTTTTTTTTTTAAGGTTGAAATACACCAAAAAGCAGAACCTTGTACTCAGTACTGATATTTCAGGAATCATCTTTGCAAATACGGAGAATTTTAAGATTTCATTAATCATATATAAGAAAAATACAGGAATTTTGTGGATTTTTGGAAAATAAGCACTTATTTAGTAATTAAGATTTGATAAAAGTGCCCAGGTTTGTGAGTTAGCATAAAATATTCATTTATTTGAAAAATTGACAGCAAAAATATTCCTGAATTTAGTGATAAATTGTAAATAAAGGATTTTCTCCCTTAACAACAATGAAATAGATAATATCAAGAATGAAATGATCCCTATTTTGGCAACCAGTCGCAAAAACATTGTATATTTCATAAGTTGAGTATTAACCCTCCGTCGGGCGGCTGCCTGAGAGGCCCGTTCTGGTTTTTATTCTCTATATATCCTACACATGATTTTTAATTCAAAAACACCCATATGGTGACCTTATTAGGAGTGATTAGAAAGTAATAAATGAAAATTTGACGCATAAGTACGAATTTATTGATTGTAGTAGAAGTAGGGGAAGGGTGGGCAGAACGGGGTTTTTGACAACCCCGCTTATACAATGCTGCCATCTGTATATCATTGCTATAGGTTGTGCGTGCTGTATCTGATATTAGTTTCCACAGAAGATACTGCTTGCAGAGTCACAGACAGATACGCTCCCAAGATTTATGTAACTTTTTTATTACCCTGATATAAGGTAAGTGTGATGTTTGGATATTTTAATTATTAGGTTAGCTTGCAGATATGAACGTGACAGTTTGTATTAGATAAAAGGGATGTTTTTTAAGTGAATTGCATAAAAGAGTAGAACTACATTTAGTGTGATTTATTATGCAGGACTAGTTTTACATGGTTGCTTGTAGGGCAAAACAGGGTATCTCAAGGTGGGGTCAAAAGGTCAAATGGTAAAAAGGTTGGGTGTCGGACAGTCATAGGCATGCCTAGCTTCAAAATATTGGGAGGGGGGGGGACATCTGAGGTCAGGGCTTAATTAACATTGGGGTATGTGCCCCGGGCCTTGAATAGAAGGGGTCCTAAAACAGGCCCTGAAAATGCCCTTTTGTCTTTTTTGCCCCTGCAAATGACAAAAAGTAGCATCATATAATGCAAAATTCTGTCATGTTAGTCCCATATACTACATTTATATATACACTTTTGCTAATTGTTGAAAAGTGCGAGGGGGCCTCACATAAAGTTAATAGAGTCCTGTTGAGATAATATGCAATGAGGAGGAGCATCTTTTCTTAAAATAAATTTAAGCAGACATAATGATGTCCATGTGCATGTATCACAATAGCATGGGCGTTAATTAACTAATTAACAGTATTAACATGCTTGCTAAATATTATTATTTCTACATACAAATTTCACAGAGTGCTTTTTTTTTTAAATTTATGTACATACTGAATGCACAGACACATACATATTGTGTACAGTCGGCAACAAAATTATTCGAGCGCTAGCAAAAATTCCTATATAAAAAAAAGTACACTTGATACTGTTTTGTTAAATAAACCTTGTCAAATCATATTCTTAGTCTGAGAGCGGGATTCAACAAGGATTTATTTAACAAAAGAGTATTAAGTGAACTTTTTTTATACAGTAATATTTATTAGAGCTCGAATAATTTTGCTGCCGACTGTACACAAAGAGAAGTGACTGTCTCTGTGCTCTGGAGCTCAGACTACTGGTCGCAGATCTACAAAGCTTGACAAATGGTTACCTTGAACCTTGCCGGGGTGCACAACATCGAAAAAATTTTCTATTTTCGAAATTGTATTTATTTATTTATTTTATTTTTTTTTTTTTTCAATTTTATGCATAGACTTTTCCATTGTTCCATTTTTGTTAAATTTTTGCATACATTTCAATCATCTGCGCCGCTTAGCAACGGCTGTCGATTTTTTAGTAGTTTACTTAATTCCATTGGAAGGGAAAACTTTTATTATTATTATTATATATTGTATTTACCAGAAAAAAATGGTAATATTGTAGAAGGAATTAAAATTTAAATAATTATTTTTATTTTTTGTTTATTTATTTTCATTTTTTAATTGTATTTTTAATTAGAAAATCAAAATATGTTTCCATTTAAAACACTTTTGCATTGTGTATTGGAAAACATTTTATACAAACATATACCTATTTATTTATTGATATGTTTGGAACCAAATGGTAATATAGAAAAAAAGAGCGAGTTGAAATTGAGCCAAATTAAAGTGCCGAGGAAGAAGGATGCTACAAGCAGTGAGAACCCTATGCAGCACGGGCACGAAAGGAGCTGCCATCGGAAGTGTGCACCTGAAGCAAAATTCACTGCGGTTTCAATGCAATTAAAAAAAAAAAAAAAAATTAATTTTTTATTTGTAGGGTGATTGAAAAGAAAAAATAAACAAATAAATAAATAGTGATTCCATGTTTTTGAGGTTCATTTCAATATAGCGGCCAGCGAAGCAGGCGTATCTTGCTGGTAATAAATACAACAAATTTAATTGATTTTTCATCCATATCTCCACCTTCAAATTCTCAAAATAAAATTTATAATGTCTTATTTCTATAAACAATGAAATTTTAGCAAATAGTACACATAATGTACTAGGAGAAACACGTGAATAAACTAAATTTAGAAACTGCAAAATAAATAAATATGACATTAATAGTCTGGTAAAAATAATAAAAATGCGAAATTCGCTGAATAAATTAAACAGTTCACAATTAAAATAGATAAGTAAATCTCGTATAATTTTTTTAAACTACGCAACACAAATTTCATCAATGCAAATAAAAATAATCTAATTTAAAAAAAAAAAGATCTTTAATAAATCTGAATTAAGATATAAAAAATATGAAAATATCAATTTGAAAAATAAATAAAATAAAATAATTATGTAAACACTGATTCGAAATAACATAAAGAAAATGTAATATCTTAATTTTCTGCAGTTTAACTCTAATAGCGAATTAAGTTTCAATAAAAATACCTTTAAATTAAGTGACTAATTTTAGTTTTCATGAAGTCAGAAATTAGGACAAAAATTTTACAATGTCAAAGTTATTTTACGTCATCCAGACCTGAAAAATCCCTATCATTACTCATGAAATAATACATAATTTTAAATTTCGCTTTCACATTCAGAAAATTCAGGAATTTTCTGAATTTCGGTAACAGTCCAACTTTCAAATCCGAAAAATGTAAGATGAGAAAACAGCAATGAGAAAAATTCAATATTTCGGGATATTTCATACGCAGAAAACAATAATTGTAACAATGCAGAACATTTAAAATTCTAACGTTATTTCGCATTGAAAACGAAAAATTATTGGAGGAAGGTGAATGATTAACAATTTTGAGATTTTTTTTTTTTTTTTTTTTTAAATTTGATTAATTTATTTGCGTTTTCAAATGCTTAAAAATATTTAGGTAAAGAAAAAACAATAAATTTTTGATTATTTTAATATTTTATGAGACTTTCGGATCAGTAGACTCGCAATTTTTTTTTTTCTTTTCTCGCTTATTCTTTTCTCCTATGTTGGCTGGTTGCAGGTAACATAGTTCACATAATAAATAACTGGTCCACAAAAAATAATATTTTTGTGAACCATATAATTGGCTCACAAAATAAATAAATACCTTGCATTTTCGCCCTGGATCTTGATTAGCATTTCCTAAATCCGCACTAGCTGTAATTGATTCAACATTTTCAATTTATTTTTCTTTTCCTTTCTTATTTTTTTTCTTTATTCATCATTTTTCCAAACACTGTCAAGCTGATAATGGGTTTTAAATATTTCCTGTTTAGTTTTTATGACAAATTTATCCATTTCAGTAAACCCTCTAATTTAATATTACAAATTCATTATATATATAAAATTCAGGAATTCCTTCGCTTCAAACCAAAAATAGAAAACTACACATCGAGAAGTGCTAATGCTACGAAACGCCAAACAGTCGCCTGTGGTGAACATTAGCCTAATTAGATCATTTACTTTTTAATCGCTTCCTTTCTTTAAAATGGATGGAGGAGGATACACCATATATAACAATTTTGGTGTGAAAAACAATTTCTTTAAACTAAACCGATAACATACACAGTTGGATTTCCAAAAAGTAAAGCATTTCCCTTTTTTCTAGTAATCAAGAGTAACCTCCTAAACCTATTTAGTAAGCCCTTGTCTAACTAACATTAATGTGAAAAAAATGACTACAGCCCATCTAAACCAAACACAAATCCATTTAAGGCAATTTATTTCAATATTTCTGTCAAGTTGCCCTGATTCATATTCGTTAATAACTCAGACTTGTCCAAAGAGGTTACTTTAAAATATCCAGACAACTTAAAAACCTATTTGTAATCATTAGGAGATAAAGACCTCCCAGATTTTCGCGTACTATCAGTAGTTTGTCACTGAATTCAAAGCAAGCTACCTTTGTTGATTGCTTTCTTAAGCTATCTGAGACTGTAGCAAATATTCATTATAGGTAAAGAAAAGGATAAAGAAGACCCTCAGGCTAAAATCCCCTGGCTTTTGAAGACTACACTTGTTTTCTCTTCGTCACCCCTTGTAGCTTGTAGATATCCAGGAAAAGCCTATTGAATTATAACCATTATCTCCGCAAGCGATGACAATTTACGATAATTGCGTAATAGGTTTTCCTTGTACCAGGCAAAGGTTATTTTGTGTTTTCATTTAAAGTAGGTACTTTAAATTCGCAATGCCTTTTAAACCCTTAAAAAACACATAGTGGAATGGTGTATTCAAAAAACGTTTTAATTAAAATAAGATCAACTGGCAGTACACATATCTGGTTAAGAAACTTATTGCTGATTTCCATTTCCTTTTCCTATACGATGCTGACAAAAATCTTTTTCCAATCCACCCCCGCCCCCTCTCACACACACAAACACAAAATGTAGAGGGATTTGAGAAAATATTCTCACACTTTACAGATTTTTTTACCTTCTTTTAAGTTTAAAATCAGACGGTTTAGAAATATTTTTGGAGGGGATCATTCACACAGATGAAATTTTTTGGGGGCCACACATCCCCCATGTCAGGCACGCCCGTGCGGACAGTTCACTAGCCAAGATAAGTCGCATTCCTACCCTACAAACAGACGACATATCGTCAGACAGTGATCCAGACGATGTAGATGTTACATGCTTGTACTGTCATGAAATATATGCAAGATCAGCACAAGGAGAAGGATGGATCAAGTGCAATGAATGTAACAAATGGGCTCATGACTTGTGCGCCGGTGTTGATGAGGACGATGACAGGTTCGTATATGAACTGTGTAAGTAAAGTTTGTCAAGTTGAGAGGTTCCCCATTTTGCCCTATCCTGTAGAGCAAAATGGGGAAGTTTGCAGCTTTGACTACAGTGGCGGATTTAAGGGGGGAGCTAGGGTGCTGAAGCCCCCCCCCCCCCCCCAAAACACTGACATTCACAATTGAATATTGCAATTGTAAATTTTTTATTGGTCTAAAATAACACTTTGAAAAATCTTAGCCCCCCCCCCCCCCCCCCAAAAAAGTCAAGTTCTGGATCCGCCACTGTTTGTCTATATTCATATGCAGATCATAAAATATGCAGTGTATTTCAAATTCCAATACTGCAGAATAACCGCTAAGATTGTAAAATTGAAATAAATATTACCCTTTGCATTTCTTGCTATTTGTCACAGAGTTATTGGCCAGAATAACCTTAAGTACCACATTTTGCTTATCCTTCCCCTATTTAACAATAAAGTATTTACCTGGCCTCTCAGGCAGGGTGCGCCCGATTTTGTTCGTTCTACGGGTGTGCCTCACATAGGGTTAAAAAGCAGGAAATTCATTGATTTACAGCAAAATAATTAAGAACTTTGGGAATCAGCTTTGCTGCCAATTGGAAAAATAATCGTGTTTTTCGGAAAATCGTCCGTGATAAAATTCCCTATTTCAATAAATATTGCGCATTTCGGTAATCATAAGAGGAAAAAAAAAAATCTTGTTAATTTATATGTATTTCAGGAATCTGCTTTGAAATTTTTGCGAATTTTGCTGGTTGTCGGCAAAATAATCAAATATCTTGGGAATCATCAGCGATAAAAAATTAAAAAACACCCATTTTAATAAATATTCCGTATTTTGGCAATGGTATAAAAAAAAAGCAGAGATTTTTGTTGTTTTTTGGCAAAGTAGTCACATAGCACAGAAATAATCTTATAAAAAAAATTTTAAGTTTTATAACTAGCACTGAAATATTCAAGTATTTCTGAAATCAGTGACAAAACATATGACTAATTTTAGCAGTTACAGGGGTCTGCCCAGATTTTTGAGGCAGGGTTCTGTTTTTGTGAAATTGAGAAAAATTCTACACATATTTTTTGTGAATTTAAATTTAGTGTAAAAATAAAGTTCCGAACTTTTCCGCTAGGAAGCTTTTTGTGAAATTGTGAAAAATGTAATTTTGTAAAATAAAATTATAGTTAAGGTTTCATTTTAGATAATGACAGTTCACTTTTAAAGAACTAAATTTGCAATTTGCATTTTCAGTGCATTCAGGCAGCCTGTTCATTCCATGGAAAATTAGTTTTGAAAATGAACAGATTGTTAGAAGAATACTATACATGAATGAAGGCATGAATTCGCAGCTTCCTCAAATTAGTTATTTCAAATATATTTTATAACAAATAATTCTTTATTTGAAAAAACAACAGTCATATAATTAAATAAAGTTTGACTTACCTGGGTTGTCACAGGTAATCATATATGCCATTGGTGAAGAACAATCCTTTTAATTTATCATCAGATTGTACGCTTGAAATTAGATGAAAAAGAAATGCATAGATATATATATTTTATGGAACTTCTGTTTTAAAGCATAACTACTTCTTTTCCTATAATAAATGTAGATTAGTCTGTGAAATCTTACATAATATGTAGATTAATTACTATTCACAATAATTCAGATATTGCTGCATAATAAAAGAATGCCTAGATGTTTAGCTTTTAAATTTATTCATCTTAGACAAAAAAAAAAAAAAAAAAAAAAATTACGATTAAATAGAATAAGAAAATGGAACGTCAGTCCCGAATCAGAAAAGTTACATGACTGAAAAAAGTATTACAGTGTAGTCGTAGAGAGACGCGACATATCGTCACGTGATGCAGCAGGTGCATTAAACAATCAGTTTGGCGGGAAGCAAAAAGAAGTCTGGAATATGAAAACGAAAGTCAATAAAAATGTTCTGAGATTAAATATCACAACACCCCCTCTTAAGCTCAGAAATTTTTAATTGTTCATTAAATATTGTCTGTGTCCATTAAAAGCAGTTTTTGGTAGAGCCTTTGTTAAAGTGTCAGCCGTCATTTCTTTGGTAGGTTTGTATTGAAGCTTGATTAGGCCTTCCTGTATTAGGTTTCGCAGAAGATGAAATCTCAGCAGTAAGTGTTTTGTTTTGGAGTGGAATTTATCATTTTCAGCAATCTTGATGGTAGATTGGTTGTCCTGATACAACACTATAAGACATTGTTGCGGTAAATTTAAATCATCTAGTAGCTTGTTGAGCCACTGTATTTCAAGTGCAGCACTCGCAGCTGTGACGTACTCAGCCTCTGCTGAAGACATGGACACACAGGACTGTTTCTTTGAAGTCCAAAAAATTGGATTTTTTCCTTTCTTAAATAAATTTCCAGAGATGGACTTTCTATCATTTGGATCATTGGCCCAATCCGAATCCGAATATGCTCTAAGAACAGGTTCACCAGAGTTACAAAGTTTTAATTTAATATCTTGGTTATTTTTCAAATATCTAATAACCCTTTTAACTGCCTCCCAGTCTTTCACTCTAGGATTTTTGTTTCTACGGCTTAAGATGCCAATGGCAACACTTATATCAGGTCGCGATACTGTAGAAATGTAAAGTAACGTGCCTATAGCCTGTCTGTACATTGTGTTGTTTGGTAAGAGATTGTCATTATCAGTTAATTTTATATACCCTGGTTCCATCGGTGTGTCAGAGGGCCGTGCGTTATCTAGCCCAAATTTGGTTACAATGTCTCGTATTTTATTATTTTGATCAAGCGTAATTACCCCTTTACAAGGTCTTTCTATATTTATGCCGAGGTAATATTTGGCTTCCCCAAGGTCAGTTAATGGATATTCTTCCCTAAGTTGATTAATTAGTATGTCAATATTGTGATTTTTACCAGCTATAAGTAGGTCATCAACATACACAAGAATGTAAATTTCTGTGTTATCTTTGTTACGGATATATAAACACTTGTCATGCTGACTTTGTTTAAATCCTAATTTACACAATGATTCATTAATTTTCAAATTCCATGCTCTAGCAGCTTGTTTCAAGCCATATATCGCTTTCTTTAACTTACATATTTTATTTTCTTCGCCCTGGACAACATAACCCTCGGGTTGATGCATGTATACATCTTCTTGCAAATTTCCATGTAGGAAAGCAGTTTTGATATCTACATGCCTTAGATTCAAATTTTTATATAGTGACACGGTCAAGAAACTTTTTAGAGTGGTATGCGATGCAACTGGTGCAAAAGTTTCGTCATAGTCCACCCCGTATTTTTGAGAAAAACCTTTGGCTACTAGCCTGGCTTTATATTTCTCGACTTGTCCTTGGCTATTGTATTTTGCCTTGAACGCCCACTTACACCCTACTACTTTGGTCCCTGGTTGAGCGTCAACAAGTTCCCAAGTATTGTTTTGTCTGAGTGAATTCATTTCGTCGAGTGTGGCATTCAGCCAATTTTCTTTTTCAGCTGGGTTTTGAATTTTTAGTATATCATCAAAACGCTTAGGCTCATCAATACTTTTGTCATTTACTGCAAATGCAAATCTGTTGGGCGGAACACCTTTATTTAATCTTTGTGATCGTCGCGGCAGAGTTTGCGTGTCATCCGGACTATCGTTATCGCCCTCTATATCTATATCAGTATCTAATATTGGTAATTGGAAGGTTTCTGATGCAGTTACTGCTTCTGATCACCAACTGATTACTTTTTCAGTTAAAGGTCTCTACCATGTAAAGGTAGAAAGGAGGAATCCTAGGTCTACTGACTGGGGTTCTTTTGAAAAGTTTCTCAGAAGAGGACTTTCCACCTTTTCTGGTAAGTTCAACTCTACTGATGATATCGAGTTGACTGTTGACCAGTTGCAACAGATCATTCTCAATTCTTATCATAGTAGCTGTAAGCTTACAATCACTAGCTCCCCAAGGCGCGTTCCTTGGTGGTCTTCTGAGCTTAGTTCTTTGCGTAAGAAATGTAGGAAGCTCTTTAACAGAGCTAAGAAATCTGATGAGTGGCAGGCCTATCGGGATGCCCTCACTACCTACAATAAGGCTATTAGGGCTGCTAAGCGACGTTCTTGGCAGTCTTTCTGTGATGGCATTAATGATATTTCTGCCACTGCTAAGGTGGCAAAAATTTTGACCAGGGACTATAATTCTAGTCTCAATGCTATTCGACTTCCTATTGGCAGATACAGTGAGTCGAGTGATGAGACTCTAGCTGAACTGCTGAGAGTTCATTTTCCCGGCTCTGGTGCTACTGATTGTGATAGCCATAGCTCTCTCTCTTCACATACTTGTGGTAAGGACAATTGGGAAGCTGCTAAACTGGTGGTTACCCTTGATAATGTCATATGGGCTATTAAGTCTTTTGAGCCTTTTAAGTCGCCAGGGATGGATGGCATCATTCCTGTGCTTCTTATCAAGGGCATTAATTTTCTTGCCCCCATTCTTTGCAGAATTTTTCGTTCTTGCATTGCTTATGGGTATATACCTCAATCTTGGAGGAATACTAGGGTGATTTTCATTCCTAAGCCTGGGAAGGATAACTACTTTGATGCCAAGTCCTTTAGGCCTATTAGCCTCTCTTCTTTTTTGTTGAAAGGAATGGAGAAGCTTGTTGACAGATACCTTAGGGACTCTGTTATTGTTGATAGGCCACTGTCTTCCTCACAGCATGCTTATCAACCTGGAAAATCTACTAATACTGCATTGTATGAACTTTCCTTTCTTTTAGAAAAGTGCATTAATGATAAAGAAATTGCCCTTGTTGCTTTTCTTGATATTGAAGGGGCATTTGATAAGGTCCCTTTTGACATTATCATTCGTGCTCTAGACTCGAGGGGTGCTAATCCTATTATTACCAGATGGATTGCTAATTTGCTATCCTCTAGGTATGTTTGTGCCTCTTTTATGGGTACTTGCATGAAGGTTCATGCTAGCTCAGGCTGTCCACAAGGGGGAGTGCTCTCTCCTATTCTGTGGTGCATTGTTGTCGACTCTTTGTTAGTCCATTTAGCCAACCTTGGTATTCCATGTGTTGGTTTTGCTGATGATGTGGCTATTGTTGTCAGGGGCAAGTTTGGTAACTCTGTCTCTGATGTAATGAATGGTGCTCTTCAGCATGTTGCACATTGGTGCTCTGATTCGGGCTTATCTGTTAATCCATCTAAGGTAAGCCTTGTTCCATTTTCTAGGAGAAGATATCTAAATCTTGGTGATGTCTACTTCCTGGGTAATAGGCTAATGCCTTCTAATGAGGTCAAGTTCTTGGGTGTATTCTTTGACACTAAGTTGAACTGGAGTAAGCATACTGAGTATTGCTTACGTAAGGCCTTAAAGGTCTTTTGGGCATGTAAGAGTTCCATTGGAAGAACCTGGGGTTTATGTCCCAGGGCTGTCCATTGGATCTACTCCATGATTATATGTCCTATCATCACTTATGGCTGTATTGTCTGGTGGTCTCGGACTAGGCTGACTACTGTTAGAATTAGCTTTAATAGGTTGCAAAGGATGGTCTGTGTTGCTCTTTCAGGCTGTATTAAGACTACTCCAACTGCTGCCCTTGAGTGTTTGCTTGGGCTTCTTCCGCTTCATTTGCGTATTGAAGCTGAGGCTTTAACCTGTATGAAGCGTTTTATGTGTCTGGGCTTGTGGAAGGATTATTCTAGACATCTGTCTTGGGGTTCCCTCATTTCATTTGTTGCTGATCTTCCTTCTTTCGTTATGCCTAGTGACTACATGGTTATGAAAAATGCCTTTCATAAGCCTTTTAAGATCTTTTTCCCTTCCAGGGCTCCTAGTTGGCTTAATGGCAACTGTTTGGTTTGGTATACTGATGGTTCTAAGCTTGGTTCTCATTCTGGGGCAGGTATTTACTGTCCAGGGGATGAAACTCTGCTTTCTTTCCCTCTTGGAAAGTTTGCCACAGTTTTCCAGGCGGAAATCTTTGCTATCATCTTATGCTGTAAGGTGTGCTTAGATAGGGGTTATCATAACTTAACCATTCATATCTGTTCTGACAGTCAAGCGGCTCTCCTTTCATTGGTGAGGTGTAAGTTCACTTCTCTTCTTGTTTGGGAGAGCTACAAGGTTCTTTGTGAGCTTTCTTCCTACAATAAGGTTAATCTTCACTGGGTACCTGGTCATATGGGCATACCTGGTAATGAGCTGGCTGATGAGTTGGCTAGGTCTGGTTCCAGCACACTCTTTTGTGGCCCTGAGCCTGTTCTGGGTATTTCTCCCACTGCTTTCAGGGCTTCTATCTTCAAGCTCCTTGGTAAGGAGCACTATAGGCAATGGCGTAATTCTGATGGTCAAAGGCAAGCAAAAGAGCTTAATCGTGACTATCCTGGTCTTCGTCATAAACAGCTTTTAAAGCTTAACAGGAATGGTTTGAGGAAGGTTATCGGCCTTCTTACTGGTCACTGTACCCTTAAGAGACATCTGAACATTATGGGAATCAGTTCTGATCCCATTTGTCGGGGTTGTTGTCTGGAAGAGGAGACTGCTCGGCACATTTTATGCGACTGTGAGGCCTTTTCTGCACACAGGTTTGAGCATCTTGGTCGGCATCTCATTGAGCCTTGGGAGCTGCAGGATATTCCTGTCAGGTGTTTGCTGAACTTTGCTTCAGCTACGAGACTTTTCTCTTAAGGATGCATTTGGGTCGGGGTACAATAGACCTCTGGTCGATGTGCCTAGTTCTTAGGTCCTGCTGAGAGCTGCCCTCCCTGTCAAGTCATAAGTCAAGTCAATATTGGTAATTTGGACACCGGATTTTCATCATTTGAATTTTCATTCTTGATTTGTGATGTTTCATTATTGTGGGATTCTCTATTCTCATCTTCCAAGAATTTTACTGTTCTGCTAATTATTATATTTTTATTATTTGTGCAAATTCTGTAGCCTTTGCTACGATTATCATATCCCACAAAAATTCCTTCTTGAGCGGTGCTATCCAGTTTTCCCCTATGTATCTTATGTACATATGCGTATGCGCGACATCCGAATGTTTTTATATTAGATAAATCGGGTTTACGGCCGGTCCATTTTTCGTAAGGAGTTGAGTCGCATGAGGACGTCGGGAGCCTATTTTGTATGTAATTTACAGTATTTACGGCTTCCCCCCAAAAGGAATTCGGTAAATTACTGTCTTTAAGCAGACAGCGTGCCATTTCGGTCAGCGTACGATTTTTACGTTCTGCCACGCCGTTCTGAGCACTAGAGTAAGGAACGGTAAACTGGTGCTCAATTCCTTCTTTATTCAAAAATTCATTTACTTCCATACTAGTGTATTCACCCCCGTTATCGGAGCGAATTGCTTGCACTTTTCGGCCAAATTTGTTTGCGGTCATAGCCACATATTCCTTTAACTTAGAAAATACCTCAAACTTATTTCTTAGCAAATATATAATAGTATAACGACTAAAATCGTCGATGAATGTAAGAAAGTAATATTTTCCACCTACAGTGGGGGTTTTCATAGGGCCACATAAGTCTGTGTGGACCAGTTCGAGTGGTACGGAGGCTCTAAATTGTGCAGCTTTGGGGTAAGGTGAATCAGTTAATTTTGACATTATGCATGTTTTACATTCAGTATTATGTTTGCAATCATTTAATTTTATACCCACAGCCATGTCCTTGTTAACTAAATCTTTAATGTGGTTAGTGTTTCTGTGGCCAAGTTTCACATGCCACTTGTTTATGCAATTTTCGTTATCACAAGTTTGTATTACAATGTTCGCTGTGTGTTTGTTTTCAGAATAATTTAATTGACATTCATATAAGTTATTTTTCACATGTCCCTCAATGCATGTATTACCCTGATTTACAATTTTACAGGTTTTATCATCAAATACAGCGATACAGCCATTCTCTGTTGCTCTTTTTATAGAAATTAAATTAGTTTCTATTTCAGGGACATAAAGAACATTTTTAAGTGTTATTTTGTTCTGTGTGTTTTCCGAATTTACGGTATACAAATCCACAGTACCGGAACCCAAAGATTTTAGCTGCGTGCCGTTCGCGATAGTGACGTTATTTTTAAGTTTGCGAAATTTTAGTTTATCATTGCAGATATGTGAGGACGACCCTGAATCAACCACCCAATTTACAGTTTTATCTCCAACATAAAAAGAATACAATTTATCAGCTTTTGGTTTATTGCTCCCCTCTGCAATTTGAGCGCTATCTGGCTTCTCATTGTTCTGAGAGCATATGTTGGATCTGAAGTTGGATTTTTTGTTGAAATTTTTACTGTAATTTTTAACATTAGAATTATTTTTATTTTTCAACTTATAACAATCTTCAATGTTGTGGTTTCTTTTCCGACAATATTTGCAAAATTTCTCCGATTTGTTATTGTTTTGGACTTTTAACGCTGAGTTTTGAACAGTTTTGTTTTCTAGCCTTTTGGCATATTCATCAGCTAATTTGTTTCGTATATATTCAGGTGTCAATTGCGCTTCGTCTCTCGATTCGAGACTTGTAATGAGAACGTCATACGAAGGAGGGAGTGAGCATAGCATTAATGCAGCTAGGTGTGATTCATCTATGACTTCACCTATGGCAGTGAGTCTGTCGCGTGTTTTATACATATCAGCTATATGTTGGTTAACATCACCACCTTCAATTAATTTTATGGAATAAAGTTTCCTAAGTAAGAAAAGCTTACTAGTGAGTGATGATCTTTCGTGGACTTGGCGCAGAGCATTCCAGCACTCTCGTGCTGTATCTAGATTCATAACGTACACAATCTGATCATTATAAATAAGTAAATTAATAATAGCTCTGGCTTTTCTATTTTTTGAACGCCACTGATCGGTTATTGGGTTGGGAGGATCGTCAGTAATGACTGTAAAAAGATCCTCTTTTTGCAAGTACATCTCAATACGAAACTTCCACACATTATAATTTGTGGAGTTCAGCGGTTCTATTTGGATGTCTTTTGTTGCTGACATACTTAAGCAAAATTTTTGTAACAGTTTTGTTAATATTTGTTCAATTCGTAAACAACATTTATTTAATATTTTAAATCAACACAGTTTGGATAAATAGTACTTGAAGAAGAAAATAAAATTAAATAGTTTTCATAAAAATAAGTACTAGAAGAAGAAGATAAACTTAGATAACTTTCTAAGTACTTTTCAATACTTTCGATTTAGTGTCACTTCAGTCTCATAATCTGTTAGAAGAATACTATATATGAATGAAGGCATGAATTCGCAGCTTCCTCAAATTAGTTATTTCAACTATATTTTATAACAAATAATTCTTTATTTGAAAAAACAACAGTCATATAATTAAATAAAGTTTGACTTACCTGGGTTGTCACAGGTAATCATATATGCCATTGGTGAAGAACAATCCTTTTAATTTATCATCAGATTGTACGCTTGAAATTAGATGAAAAAGAAATGCATAGATATATATATTTTATGGAACTTCTGTTTTAAAGCATAACTACTTCTTTTCCTAAAATAAATGTAGATTAGTCTGTGAAATCTTACATAATATGTAGATTAATTACTATTCACAATAATTCAGATATTGCTGCATAATAAAAGAATGCCTAGATGTTTAGCTTTAAAATTTATTCATCTTAGACAAAAAAAAAAAAATATATATTACGATTAAATAGAATAAGAAAATGGAACGTGAGTCCCGAATCAGAAAAGTTACATGACTGAAAAAAGTATTACAGTGTAGTCGTAGAGAGACGCGACATATCGTCACGTGATGCGGCAGGTGCATTAAACAATCAGTTTGGCGGGAAGCAAAAAGAAGTCTGGAATATGAAAACGAAAGTCAATAAAAATGTTCTGAGATTAAATATCACAACACAGATTTATCAAAAGGTCTGTTTTTAAGGGGAAAACTTTTGTGAAGGGTCCTTTTTTAGGATAAAAAAATTTGTGAAGGGTCCTGTTTTAAGATAAGTAATTTTGTGAAGGGTCCTTTTTTAGGATAAATAATTTTGTGAAGGGTCCTTTAACGGACCCAGGTTTGCATCTTAACAGACCCCTCAGTTAGCTCTAATTCAACTTTTCCCCAAACAACAACAAAATAACAGCATGATATCTGATCTTTCTGCAACAAATCATTAAACAAGTGTTATGGAAATTAAATATTTAAAAAAAATTTCAGAATTTTGTTGATTTACGGAAAAGTAAATAATAATCCCGCATTTTGTTAATCAGCTTTAAAAAAAGTGCAAAATTTATCAGTTTTTGAAGAAATAATCATATATTTCGGGATCAACAACAAGAAAAGAGTAAGGGAAAAAAAAAAATCACTATTCAGGAATTAATACATTTCTTCCCTTTTTCTTTTGAAACAGCTGTGAAATGATCTCTTATTTTGGCAAAAAATTGTGAAATAATCCCATATTTCAGCAATTAGCAGCAAAGAGAATTATATAATTCAGCAATAACCGTGATTAATTTTTTTCCCCCAAACAGTAGAGAAATGATATTATAATTTAGTAATTTGTCGCAAAAGTATCCCATTATTTTTCACTCAAAATAATAGACTCAAAAATAAGCAGTGCAATAAATAAAATAATACGGTATAGGACCTGTTATCCAGAATGCTCCGAAAACCAGAATGCAAAATGCCAACTACCAAAATTTTTAATTATCATAAAATTTAAGAATGAAAGTTATACTATAGCAGCAATCAGAATTATATTTTTACGACCTACTTTCTTTAATGCTACGGTGTTATTCTGGGAAAATATGGTGAGCACAAAATTGTTCGAATAATTGCTTGATAATTTTGAAAATTTAGGTTAGAAATTGATTGTTTATGGTATTTTTTAACAGATAAATATTAATAACACATACGCCTTAAAATGCCGAATAGCAGATAAATTTTATCCTTGAACTCAGGTCGCATGCATGAAGTCCCAATTGTTATAAAAATTTTAAATTGTTTTTGTTAATTTCCAATTTTTTTAGAACTAATTTCATAAAATTTTTAGCATTATGTGCTAAAAATATCTGAAACATTTATAAATAATTAGTATAAGAGACACACTATAATAAAAAAAAACTATAATATAAATGTTTCCAAAATTAAATTTTATATATGTTTATTTACATTTAAAAAGTTTTAAAAAGGATTGAGTTCAATATACTTATTAAATTAAAAATATCTTATTAAAATCTTTATAAAATTTGAGCCTTTATATATTTCGGCACCCAGACGGGGCCATCATCAGAGCTCGAAATGACAAGAAAATCACTGCTGGGCAGTTTTTGTTTACTCTTTTCTTCTTCTTCATCCTCCTCTTCACTTTGCTTTGTTTGCATAGGGATTGCCGCTCAGGTGGAATAATGCTATGCTCGAAGTCATTCACTGAATTGTTAGAGGTTAATATTTCAAGTGTTTCTCTTTTAAGGGCAGAATAATGAGAGTTATAAGAGGCTATTTTTTTATAGTTAATTGAATTAGTGTTAATTGGTTTAATATTGTTAATTCTTGAAAATGCTGTAGACTGTTTATTATATTTTAGGTCGGCGAGATGTTCGGAGATCCGGTCTTTAATTTTTTTTTTTTTTTTTTTTTTTTTTAAAGACCGGATCTCCGAACATCTCGCCGACCTAAAATATAATAAACAATCTACAGCATTTTCAAGAATTAACAATAGTAAACCAATTAACACTAATTCAATTAACTATCAAAAAATAGACCCTTATAACTCTCATTATTATGCCCTTAAAAGAGAAACGCTTGAAATATTAACCTCTAACAATTCAGTGAATGACGTTCAGCATAGCATTATTCCACCTGAGTGGCAACCCCCTATATAAGCAAACAAAGCGAAGTGAAGAGGAGGATGAAGAAGAAGAAAAGAGTAAACAAACCGCCCAGCAGTGATTTTCTTGTCATTTCGAGCTCTGATGATGGCCCTGTCTGGGCACTGAAATATATAAAGGCTCAAATTTTATAAGGATTTTAATAAGGTATTTTTAATTTAATAAGTATATGTTTATTAAAACATTCAAAATATACAACCTTTTTAATTTCTTCATGTCATACTGTCGACTAGTTTCGCATGGGGCACCCCAGCTTGGTCTCCAACGGCATGGTGGTTGAGATTTTATCAAGTTTTAACAATTGCAATGGCAACGATGGGGCTCTACTCGACCAGCAATGGTGCCAAGTCTCTAAAAGAGAGGAAGGAGGCGTGGAACAACAGTTTTGACAAACTTCAAGCACCGTGCCATCGGAGACCGAGCTGGTGCACCCCATGCGAAACTAGTCGACAGTATGACATGAAGAAATTAAAAAGGTTGTATATTTTGAATGTTTTAATGGGTGTTAACTTCATGGTTTAATTGTTTATAAAGTAAGTATATGTTTATTTATTTATTTTTCATTTATTATTACTACAGTACAAAGCCAAAAATCCGGAATCATCGGGACCGTGGCGATTCTGGATTTTTAATTTTCCGGATTTTTGGTCATGCCTAAAAAATATAATATTCTGGTTTAAGAGGGGACAATACCTAATCTCGCCGGCAGCCTTCGCCCATGTTATTCTATGGGAAAATTTGTTGCTACAATTACACATTACCTAATGAATATTTTTAAATTCTGTTTTCGCAGTCAGAAAATTCATAACTGTCAAATGAGTACTCATTTTTGAAAAATTCATTTTTTTTAATTTTTACATTTTAATTTTGAGTTCAAAAATGCGATTTTTCACAAAATGCATTTTTCTCATTTTCTAATCGCAAAATGAAATACTAAAATTTTAAAAAATCAATTTTTGGAAAACAAGTACTAAATTAACGCTTATGAATTTTCTAAATGTGAAAACAGAATTGAAAAATATTCATTAGGTAATGAGTAATTATGTAAACAAATTTTCCCATAGAATAGTATGGGCGAAGGCTGCCGGCGAGATTAGGTATTGTCCGCTCTTAAGTACTTGGATAATACGCAAATTCAAGTAAAAAGTAATATATTATGTTTTTTAAATATATTCTGTAATTTTTTTTTTTTTTTAATCAACTTTAACAATAATTAAATTAAACTGAAAAACAAAACAGATTTATTGAAATATTTGCATACAAAAATTAATACAAGTTACAATAAAAGGATGGGGGGGGGGGGAAGGAAACATTTTTAAAAACATTTCCCCCTTTTTTTTTTTAATTAAAAGTTTGAGCATAATTGAAATAGAATATAGAATTTAGCTCTCAGTTAGATAAATATTTAAGAATTGTTACTATTACAGTTGAAGACCTTTAATCTGCACACCTTGGTTCTAGAACTTGTGCGGATTATAGATTTTTGCAAATTATAGATCAATGATGCCATTTCCTTGCTATATGAATTAGTATAAGGTACATAAAACAAAAAACTTTATTTAATGAAGCTAGAATTAGAATTGTTTGTTTTTATATAATGTAATGAAGGCAATACTAATAGATATATAAAACAATAAAATATATTTAATGAAGTAGAAGCAATGTATAATTTAAACCCTTAAATGAATAATTCATTAAAAAATTGTACTACTACTTCTGGACTGTGATTAACCAGTGGCAGATCCAGAACTTGACTTTTGGGGGGGGGGGGTTAAGATTTTTCAAAGTGTTATTCTAGACCAATAAAAAATTTACAATTGCAAAATTCAATTATGAATGACAGTGTTTTTTTGGGGGGGGGGGGCTTCAGCCCCCTAGCCCCCCCCCCCCCCTTAAATCCGCCACTGTAATTAACAATATGCAATGTGATTAGTTTGATGCAATTTTTAATGACTGCATTGTAGATCTTTTCTTCAAAACAAATGCTGGTATAAATTTTTCCTTAAATAGTTTTGTGTATTTTTGAAATTCCACCTAAAGAGAACATTTACACTAACAGGCCTTAAACTTCTGTGAAAATACACAATCCCACCAACGCATATGATGTCATTTTTTTCAACCAATGAGCAATGCTGTTACTGGCAGGAGTTAGAAAACTGTACTTGCACGTGTTTTGTTTGATCACTGATTGAATATTATTCAGACGATGTTCAGATTTGCTAAACAAGTATAAAGGCAATAAAAGTAAAATTATATTTTTTTCTTTTAAAATTAATTATGTATATCTAAATTAAATTTTACATTATTTTTTTTTTTTTTCATTTTAGTATGTGAATTAACATCATATTTTCTCATATACATCCAAAATATTGGATTTTCGTTACTGCAAAATCTTTTGTTTACATTTGCAAAGTGTGTGTGAATTATAGACAATTGCAAATTATGGGTATGCAGATTATAGATCCTCAACTGTATCTAATCTTCTCCCTCCTCTTTCAGACTTTAGAAATGCCAGTTTTGAAGAATAATAAGAAATAAAATGCTTTTTCAGTTCTTTATTTTGATATATTTATGCTTAAAAAAAAAAAAAAAAAAAAAATTGCTGCTGTTGTTGATGATGATGATGATTAATGCAGCTGAAATTGTCTGGATTTTCGGCTTCGTACTTTATTATTATTGTTTAGCAGAGATGCCAACCTTGTAGGACAGTTTTCAGTAGTAGACGAGAAATTTTTCAGTAGTTTTGAGTACTTGTCAGTAGTCTGGTAGGTTGGTCTTATATACGGAAATTCAAATTCATATTTTAAAATATTTTATAAGTTATACACTCAAAAATGATTTATACATGAAACCCTAATAAGTTAGTTTGTTATACACCTTTAAAATAATAAATAAGAGTCTGACAATTTGTTTTAATAAATGATGAAATTAATTATGAATTATCTAAGCAATGAATTTTATGCTGCACAACATAACAATTTGTTATTAACTTCTGCATAAAGGATCAGAATAGCAAAATTGCTAGAATTACTCATAAGTCATAATTCATTGATATGCTCTAAAAACAAATTTGGATAATATCTTATACATGTAATATCTATGTTTATATACATAAAATGAGAAATATTGTAATATATTAAGTAATAAGACAAACTATTAAGTATAAGTTTCTGCAAGGTAAATTGATTAAAGAATATTAAAAATATAAATTTTTAACTTACCTTTAGTACTGCTGAAAATTAAATAGTTAACAGTTTTAATTTAAGTAAATGTACACATTTAAAAATAAAGGGAATTTTCCTTAAGTTGAAACATCAATTTTTAATTTGTAATACTTTAAATTTCACATTTGTGAATACAAGACAAAAGATTAGAAGCTACTCATTCATCTATATTCTTTTTAGAATAAACAACTGTACTATTCTTAGCACCTGACAGTTCTTTTTTCGAAAATTGTTTTTTGAAGCATTCTTCATTTGATGAAAATATATTGACCTTTTCAATTAATAGTGCTTCTAATGTCTCTCTGCTTAAATTAGGCCTGAAGTCAGTCTGATTCTTTCTTACCAAACTGAAAATTCTTTCGCACGACGCGTTTGAATGAGGTACTGTCAAAATACAGTGCATAATTTTTGGAAGTAATTTATATTTAATAGCTCCATTATAATCCTCCAGCTTAGAAATTTCATACCAAACTTTATCCATACGTTCTGACATTTTAATTGTATCAAATGTTTCAGCTTGGTAATGAACAAATTCCATTTCGAGATCTTCAAGTTCATTTTCTGCAATCAAAAACGGAAACTGCTTAATCACTAATAAGATTGATGAGAATGATACCTTATCTCTTATTGTAACATCTGCAACCTCTGCATGTTTCAGAAAATCATCTTCACAAAGCAACTTTTCTTGAATATAAGTGCATGCTTTCATAAAAAAGTTTCTTACCTGTTCATAAAAATCCATGACATCTTTATCATTTATGTTGGTATCTTTTAAAAACATTTTTGTTTTTACACCAATCACCAAATTTTCACTATCTTTTTGATATTCTTTTTTCAGAAACTTCTTACTTGAATAATTAATTTTAGTTTCCTGACTGCATATTAGCGTTGGTTTTACAAACCTTACTAATAGATCCATATATAATTTCTGAAGGCTTCTTTGCACTTTATGTATAAAGGGTGCTTCTTGTTGAAATAATATATTTAAATTTACAAATAAAGGCAGGATACTCTGAAGAAACAACAAAATAAGTTTAACTTTTGGATTTCTAAATAATGACTGAATTTTCAAGAAACGAGTGTTATCACTTGATGAGTTATTCTCATCATTAAAAAATGCTTCTAGGGGTTCCCACTGCTCTAAGACACGTTCTATGGTTGACAATAAAGATAACCATCTAGTTGCACAGTATTTAAGAATTTTTTGTGGTTTTTCTTGTGCACATATCTCTTGTTGCTTTTTGAAACTATTTTGCCGCTTTGAACTTTTATCCAAAAAATAAAAGATATCAATAAGAAACAGTTCGATGTCGATAGGAAAGGCTGATGTTGATTTTTTTGCTGCAATGTGCAGTAAGTGGCATGGACAACCTCTTATAATAATGTTGACATTTTTGTTCAGTAAAAAAGAAGACACACCTTTTTTTTTACCTATCATATTAGGTGCATTATCAGTGGAGAAGCTTGTACATTTTTCCCAGGTAAGATTCTTCTTTTTTATTTCTTGATCCAAAATTTTAAAAATACCTTCACCGGTATTATCGCAACATTCAAGTAAAGATAATAAACAAATTTTAATTTCCCCCGATTCTTTGTCGTAATATGAAATTAAGAATGGATAGAGTTTTTTATCTCCGGAGTCATTACTTCCATCTGTACTTAAGGAAAAACACGTATCCTTACATTTTGATATAAGATCTGAAACTGTATTTTCTGCCATATTTTTAATCAAACATGAACATTTAGTCCTTGCACAGCTGAATTGTTTAGCTATTCGTGAATCGGGAAACATCTTTACAAATAAGTGTTTCGAATGATCAGCTGCTGCAATTGGAATGTTGTGCTCAATAATAAATCGAGTGAATAGTAATTCCGCATTAATGACGTTGAAATCATCATTATTCTTGAAGAAGCTTGAGACCTCTCTTGTGTTCCGTACAGCTTTGGCATTTTCTATATGCGATTTAGCAAGCATGTGTCGCCGACAGTCATCGCGACCGCCATGTGCGATATTAAAATCTTTGTAGCAATATGAACAGAATGCCATATTCTCAGATTTCTTAGAAGCCCGTAAACATGGGAATTCGGATGCATATGACTCTCTAAATCTCTGACAGCTCTTTTTCTTAACAGACGATATCCCATTTTCAGGTTCGGGAGACAACAATCGTTTTTCTGAACTCATTCTAATATAATTGGTATAACACTATAAAATTAACATTTCTTGATCTTTCAATTTAATAGACGATTCACAAGAAAAATAAACACGTAAATGTTTTCCGATATACAACTGAACAAATTAATATGAAACTGAAGTAAAGGAAATGTAACATCCAAACAACAACCGGGTATTTCCCGCGATTGCGTAGCGTCGCATGCACGCCGGCGCCGCACGTGCAGTTGATAGGGTTACTGCAATTTTTCTCCTGTACCTGTACTCTTCTTCAATCCGCCAAAGTTCAAACGCACTTCGTTCTTTCTTTTCCCCGTTCTTCCCGTAACGATCCAAAAAGAGCATTCGTACTTCGTACGGAGCCCTATCACGCTTGCGCTTCTCTAAGGGAGGCTGTTTTCGTTTGCGTCACTGCATGACGTAGTGATCGCTTTCTGCTTGGCGAGTTTGATAGGTAAAGAAACCTCAGTTTTATCAGTTAAGCGCTCTTTTGGCGTAATAAAGAAATTGAATTAAGAAGAAATTTTAAAAATCGTAGTAATACAGGTTTTTTCCGTAGTCCGTAATTATTCAAATATTTTTTTTATTTTCCGTAGAAACTACGGGTAAACCGTAGAAAATGGCATCTCTGGTTTAGTTTAAAATTAAGAATGTTTTTTATTTTATGGAAATTTTTTTAATGAACAAATCTATAGGTAATGTGTTTATATATATTATTCATGTTTATCGCAGCTATTTATGAAATTATTAGTTTTGTATGAAATTATTAGCTATAGGTAATGTGTTTATATATATTATTTATGTTTATCATAGCTATTTATGAAATTATTTCGTTTTTTTTTTAAATACGTACAGAAAAGTGTTCCGAATTACGGAAAAACCCCTTATCCAGAATACGCCAGATTCCAAGCTTTCTGCATAACTGATCCTTTACTGTAATGATAAAAACTTTAATTTAGCAATTACCCGCAAATAAATGTAAATTTTTTCCTACTCTTCCCAACAGCGATGAATTAATAGCGCAGTAAAATATGACAATAGATCAGTATCCTTTCTACCCCTTCCATAATTTTCAATAACGATTTTTCTCGGATTTGCTTTATCTAAGAAAGTCAAAATGGCCTTTGAAAAAGTGGACTTTTGAAAATGGAAAATTTCATGCTTGTATCTATCTGTATTTGGTTTCAAAATTTTCTTAAACTTCTGCAATGTAAAAATTGAGTAATTACATATTTAATAACCTCTGTGACAGGGAACTTTAAAATAACAGCTTACTTAAAATTTTAATTAGAATTTGAAAATTCTCTCTCTTTTTTCCCTACAGAAAATTCTGATAATGTAATACAAAGAAAAGAAAAGAAAAAAAATGGATTCCAAAAATCTTAATATTTCCAACTGCACTGATCACCATTAGAGCCCTAATCACCATCAACAATTAAGAACAGGAGCTTCTGATGCGTCACAGGTTTCTAGGTCAAAGGACACCCCGTAGTTCGTTTAGTGAGCTGGAAGAAGGAAACAAAGTTATTTATTTAATTTAACATCTGTAGGATATATTTTCTAACATATAATTCTTAAAGAGGGAATCTGAAAGCTCTGACTCAAACTCAATTAAGATAAGATTAGAGAAGGAAAAAAAAAAGAAAGTCATAATTTTGTTATAGGATAAAGTGTATATTGATGATTTAATTAATATTATATTATAGACCTTCACTGTAAGAAAATGGTCTTGAAAAACGATCTTTTAATCGCTGAATAAAATGAAAGATAAACTTTTTATGTTTAAAACTAAGTTCAAAAAGATTTACTTTGTCAGATTTTCTTATACTAATAACTTCTACAAGCAAATATTTATTTATTTATCAATACACATACCTCTTTCTTTCGGACACAGTTTTACCTGTCATAGCCAGCAGCTGAACATCAAGTTAATCTATGAGGATATTTGTTTTGCAAATTACTCATTACTTTTTTTTTTTTTTTCTTTAATTCTGTTTTCACATTTATAAAATTTTCTTAGAATTGATTAAAATTTTATGCGACGTTTCGGGATTTTTCAGTTTCATACTATATACTCGTAAAAAAAAAATAATAATAATAATAATAAATTAAATATACATATCTTTCAATATCCCTGAAAATCAGTTTTTTTTTTTTTTTTTTTTTTAATTAAAAGACTCTTTTAGCAGGAAATGACTCAGATATGTTAATCACCTCCACACATCATAACAAAAAATAAATGTGCAATAAAAAAAAATAATAATTAAAAAAAGAAAAGATTGCCCCATACAATAACACTCAGAAAATTTCTCTAACCAATGAGCAGCTAGCATAAAATTTTTATTTCATTTGCTGTTAGCCGAAGAAAATTCGTGATTCTCGGCATAGCTAGAAAATCACTCCACGTGTTTTTTTTTTCTTTCAACAAAATTTTTATTTTCAATCATGAAATTTCATTTTTGGCACAGACCGGCACAAAACTGTTAAATTTTGATGTTTTTGTAGCAGATTGTAGCAAGTCTTTGAATTTGTAGCAGTCTGTTGCAATTGGCGCAGATTTTCCACCCCTGTAATAATTATAATAATAATAAAAAGATTTTTTGAAAATTCTACTGTGGCATTACCTCTTAATTAAAGAATGTAATCATAATAGAAAGCAAAAACAAGCTTTATGCTTTTAAATAAAATAGCATTAAATTTTGTACACATTTCTTTACCTCTTTGAAATACTTCTGATCAAATTCTTTAGAAAGTGCTTTGAACCATGTTAAACCAATATTTGGAGAAAGTGCTGGGTTCATTTTAGACAGAGCAATGATGTGACTCCTTATTTCAGAAGTTCCTTGAGGAATATCACCATTTTCAATATCTTCATCTTTTAATTTTTTCAAATTATTTGGCAGATCCTGTATTTGAAAAGCAAAAATTTTTATAATTAAAAAATAAATAAATTGAAGCAATCATTAATGTTAATTAAAAGACATCAATTACTAAATAATAATAATTAAAAAAAAAATAATAATACCAGCAAAATATTAATTGAGAATAAATTTTACATTCTATCAATTATTAAAATATACCTTCAATATTGTTTTGTTGCAACTGTTTCAGAAACATTGCCAAATTAAATTTGATTTTTATTATGTCTTAAGTTCAGTTATGTTACTAAATAAAAAATAACTTGTATTTCAAAATAAAGTTAAAATAGTCATCTAACAAAGATACCAACCTTTGTCATCATTAAACTGTAGTAAATATTACTATATAGCTTAATTATAACTAACTAATCTTCAAGTTTATCATTCATATCATTTCCCAACATCAATGATAATAACACTACTAGATACTTGGAAAAAAAACCTAGTGGTTGCATTTAAATTTAAAAAAAAAAGAAAAAGTTTAAGAAAAAATATTTTTTTATACTACAGTCGTCCCCACTTAATCGGGTAACGGATAATCGAATACCCTGCTTACAACAATATAAAGTTATAGAACCAATTTTATCCCGATAGAAGTAATATTAAATTTCCTCGTTTAAAGAAATATTTTTTACAACGCCACCCCGCTTAATCGCAAAAACACTTAAAGTTTCTTAAATAAAATTCCTCTATTTCTGGGCAGAATTTTCCTCTCATTCTCAAAAAAAAAAAAAAAAAAAAAAAATCCGTTTTTTTTTTACATAACTAAGGCCCTTTTAAACATGAGACGATATTGCTGTCGAGATGATAAAAAAAAATTGATTTTAAAATAAATTTATAAAATAAGCAACAGTTATGAAATTAGAAATTTAAATACAAATGATCTCCAGGATTTAGAAATCACAAATCTTGAAAATTTTCAGATGATTGAAATAGAACTTCATGAACTCTTAGATGTGGATAACGATTGAGAAACAGAAAGAGATGAAGAGTTTAATCTTTCAGTAAAATCTTTAAATGAATGTAATAAACAAGAACAAGCAGATCTGCATCCAACAACAGATGAAGTTGCAAAATCCTTTAATATCATTCATCGTCATTTTGAATCTCATAGAAGCGATTATCTATTTATGCGCTTTAGAGAAAGAAAACAGAAAAATGTTTTGTTAAGTCTATGTCAAAGTAATCAATCATAAATTTTTTTTTTTTTTTTCTATATAATTGTAAATATACTTTATTTTGTATTTATTCCAACATTAATTGCATTTATAAATTACTATAATATTTTAACTTAGTAAAAGTTTAGCTAAATGTTTAAATAAGAAATAGGTATTGATAATTTATCTTTTCATGTAAGCATAAAATCATTATAGTTATACATGTAATTGCGTTTCTGATCTTCCCTGCACAATCGAATACCCTGCTTAATCGAATTAATTTAGTTAGAAAGGTACATATTCGTTTAACCAGGGCTGAGTGTAACAGCTGACATCTTCACATTAAAGATGCTAATAATTGATTTTTTATATTTTTAAGATTTCATTTTTAAGCTCAAAAATAAAAAATTTCACATTGTGAAAATTTGCATTTCACAACCTCAAAATAAAATATTAAAAATTTTTAAAAATAATTTTTAGAAAGCGATAAATTGTTTAATAGTTGTGAATTTTCAGAATGTGAAAACGGAATTTAAAAATATATATTAGTTAATGAATTATAATAGGGTGAAATTCTCCATAGAATAACATTGACTCTGGCTTCTAAGGACAAGTGGAGAGGTTTCTTAAGGCAAAAGTGTTCTTCCCACATTTTAAAAGAAAGAAGTAGGGATGAAACGGATATCTGGTATCCGGCCTACCCGGCTGAATTTTAAATATCCGATGGGATACCAAATGTATATTAACTTTCCTTACATGATTTTGGTCATGGAAAAATTTCGGTGCTGCTGATTCACTATTTTCCTTCTGACGACACGCTAGATACAGGAAAAAATTTTGTCTTTTTTTTTTTATATCTTTCGGTAAAATATCTGTCTTTTCAAAAATAAGTCTGTTATCTTCCTTTTCTAATGAATTTAAATCTCTTTCGGTGAACACTATTACTATACATCGCAATTAAAATTTTTGAAGATTGCAACAGATAAACATTAAAGAATTCGGTAAAATAAGTCTTACATAATATTTTTTTACCAGATATTTTTTCTCCCAAATTGTTAAGTAAATATAAACAAAAACTATATTAATTGATTTTAAAAATCCAAGTAATTTTTATTTTTATCTTAAATCATGAGCAATTTTGTGCTAGATATTGCTTAATTATTTCAAAGCATTTAAAATCGTGTAATGGCACCATCTGTTGTCTTACAGGATATCTATTATATATCTGCCTATTTTATATTTGTAAATGAATGTCTGTGTTGCTAATTTAATTAATTTGTGATTTTTATGGTGATGTATCTATGTGTGTGCGAGCAAACACGATAGTGTCCAAACGCCTTACCATATTCAGTTAAAAGTTGCTAGGTATGTTATAAAGTCATTGTCGCATGACTTGTATAGATTTTAATGAGTTTAGGTCTTGTAGTTTTTTACAGGGACACAAAGAAAAATGTTTATCATTATGCCAAATGGATTTAAAATATTTGAAATGCGTTAACATTAAACTCCATAATTGATTAAGGTGAATTTAAATAGGCATGTTACAAGTCATCGTCACAAGAACTATATAAATATTTATGAGTGTAGGATTCATATAAATATATTATAAAGGTACAAAATGTGGTTCTTATGCATTACAGTTTATGGATTCAAATTAATTGAAATTCGCTTTAATAATATTAAATTTTTTAAAACATAAAAAAGTTGAATCCAATGAGGCATTTAGATCTCGTCGTGTTTTAAATAATTTTAATCCATAGGCTATAATGATAAAGAATTTGTCTTTGTGCCCTTGTTAAAAAAACTAATGGTGCTAGACTCATCAAAATCTATGTGGTTTGTGCGTCGGTGACCTATAACACAACTATCAATTTTAGTTCAATGCGTCAAATCATTTAAACGTTATCGTGTACACTTACACACATACATAAAACACCATAAAACTAGTAACAATGAAATCTGGGGACCTTAAAATGTATAGATGCACTAAATCTGATAGTCAATTTCTTTTCTCTTTCTTTCTCTTTTTTTTTATGATTATAATATTTTCCTTACATAATGCATGCTCGGAAAGTAAAAATGAACAAATTAATCTACTGTAAATCATTCATTTTGCACTTTAAAAATATTTATGTGTAATTTATTTCTTTAATCAAAATTTTACAATACAGTGACAAAATATTTTCAAACATGCAATTAAATAACAATTTAAAGTGTGCTCATTGGAGCCTACGTATATATTCTATTCATTATGATGACAAAAGACATAAGACATTTTAAATCCTAAGGATTTATCATAGATCAAATAATTCATTAAATAAATTATAATTATCTATAATAATAAAAGAAGTCTGTCTGTGTATGTCTCTCTGTCTGAGCATCCATACGTTCAGCCCCTACTGAACGCAGAAGTACAAAATTTGACATACGGATGCTCGGAAGCCTCCTGAGGGGATAGTGAAAAAATAATTTAAAATTTTTAATTAGTTGTGGAGATATTAATTAAAATGTCGACCTATGTCTAATCAAAAAGCGATCTCAATGACTGAGAATTCATCGCGATTGCATAAAAATAGATATTTTAATGGAGTTAAAAGCAGAAAAACTGGAAAATAAATTAGAAATATTAGTCCGATCATTATGAATTCGATACCAAGTGAAAGCAGAGATTTTCCCAAATCTAAGAGTACAAGTGTCTTATCGATACAACAATTAGATTTTTTGAAATTAACTAAAGTATGAAATTTAGTTAGCAACATCCAGACGACTGTCTGCGATGAAAAAGGAAATGATTGTAATCAATTAAGATATCACGTGTTTTATAGTGGGGGGGAAGGGGGGGGGGGGGGGGGGGGAAATTGCAAATTTCAAACTTTTTAAAATTTTCATTCACATTACATTTAAATTAATATTCGGCCTACACAGTATATTATGAAGGTACTGTTCAATTTTCATGAAAATATGTGAATAAACAAAAAAATTACATTCTTATTGGAAAAAGATTATGTTTTCTTTAAAATTTTGCAATATTTTAAATTGAGGTATGCCTTTGAAATTTCATAGTATTTGGTTTTAATGCCCGATAATTTGATCGTGAATATTTTTGAAAGTGTAGAATTATTTGGAAGAGCTTGAGAGGGGTGGGGAGAAGAGGCAAATATTAAAAAAGAAAGAGTTACAGCATTTGAAATTGGTATTATTAGGTTTTAAGGCAAGATAAATCGATTGCAGGAAGGAATGAAAGGGGGAGGGAGCAAAGGGGTAAAAATGTAGAAAAGGAAAGGGAGTTTCGGAGAAAACAACAAAAAACCCAGAACGCCTTTATTCTTTTAGATTTTGCAGAGTTTCAAATTCCAATTTCTGCTCACATTTCGTACTAAAGACTTTTGATTTTATATAGCCCGGAATTATGCAAGTTTCGGAGAAAACCATGGATAAGTCAGACACAAATCTTTTTATAAAAATGTTTATATTACCTTTGTATCTGAGCTTCTAATTAACATAATTTTATAAGTTATATCACTTTAAAAGTTATTTGAATAGGAATTGAAGAGTATATGTAGCAAATCTCTGTCGCCATAGGGCACTTTGATAATTTAATAGTTCAATATCTGGAATTCTAATTATGATTAAATTACTTATAACACATCATTTGAAATATTGCGAACTTTTAAACTGATATAAGCCGTTAAATTCAGTACAGGAGTTTCAGAGAAAACCACAGAAAAGCCAGAACACCTTTATTACAATATCTTCAATTCTAATCTTCTTCAGCAGCCTTTCGAATTCCGATACTTCACTCACATTTCGCATTAAGGATTTTTAACACTATTTAGCCCACAGTTATGCAAGTTTCAGAGAAAAGACACGAAAAAATCATACAAATTTTTTTTTTATAACAATGTTTATATTACCTTTGTATCTCAGCTTCTAATTAACATAATTTCATAGGTAAAATATCATTTTAAAAATCCTTTAAATTGAAATTGAAGAGTGCATATTGCAAATATATGCCACCAGCGGGTGCTTTGACATTTCAATAATTCAATATCCTCAATTATGATTATCAGTAAATTACTTATATGGAGAAGATTGGGAGACTGTAGGCCGTGTAGGCCCCACAGGGTTGCGGATTTGCCTTGATCAGAATTTTCAAAGGTCTTTTACATGGTGAGTGAACAGGCTGTTTCAAATAGTGAAGCATAAAGTGCTGCCTTAGTCGCAACAGTGTGGAAATTTGCTACAGTTAAAATTTTCAAAGCTATTTGCGCTATGAGCGAGCAAGCTGTTGTAAGTTTTGAAATGGCGATAAGGCGCTGCAGGCACCACCGAGCGGGACTTCGCAAAAGTCAGAATTTTGGAAGATCATAACTTGGTGAGCAAACAGGCTGTTTCAGACATTGAAACGCGAATAGGGCACCACAGGTGCTACCGAGCAGGAATTTACTGCAGTTAAATTTTTCAATAAAGCTATTTTCACTATATGTCAATAAGCTGTTGTAGGACTTGAAACGAGAAAAAGGAGCCACCAAGTGGCAGTTTTGTAAAGTCGGACATTTCAAGGATGGCGGCTAGGTATCAATATAATCAGACTTAATTATTAATTTAGCTTAATCAACTTATATTAATTATATTTACTTAATTAACTTTTATTATTAATATAATCAGACATCAATGAAATAAATTCAATTATTTTATTTTTAAAATTTTTTAATTCAAAATATCATGACATTAAATGACATTATGATATTTAACTTTTTTTTTTTTTAATTTTAAATAGTATATATGTAATGTGTGTAATGCCTGAGCTGATGTGGGGGGGAAAAAAAGCAATTACGCCCATAAATAAATTAAATTAAATTAAATTAAAACTCAATCTTTTAGTAAGTTAATGGACTAACAGATGGCGCTAAAGCTATAGTTTTATTCTGTTGAATTATAATGACCTCAGGAAAAAAAAAAAAGAGTTATGTTTTATCATATATTTCTAAAAGCCCAATTTTGTAATCAATACAAAATAATAATTAATTGAAATTAAAATTTGTGTACGGGTTCTTTAGCCTGCATTAACTGCACCTGGCTTAAGGAAACTGAGCTTGTGAACTACAAATGCAAAAACATTTTATCCTTCATAGATCCTTTGTAAAAAAACTCCAAAGAGGCGTCATACGCCACTGTCACAGCTAGTGTTAAAAATGTCAATGTACAGGCCCGGATCTAGCGGGATGGGAAGGGGGGGGGGAGGGCACTTGCCCCAGGCAGTGAAGAATGAGGGGCGGCAGCCATCAGGTCCAGCTAGTCTTGCTATTTGTACTATATGATGGACCTAATTTCCAGACCATTTTCATCACACATTGCATCGTCTGTAACAAGCTCAGAGCAACCTAAGCCCTCCTCTCCTCACATGAGATGTATGACCAAAACAGGGTGAGAACCTGAGAATGTAATATTGCTTATGAGCGCACGACATGCGCGAGTGAATGAGCATTGAAATCTGAACAAGGATAACATGCCGCATTTTTGTGGATGCGATATGTGAGGTGTCACAGCAGTAGTAGATAACTTATCCATGTAAAATGAAAAGGATAGGTGGAAAGCGATTCCTCGTACTATAACTGATGTCATTCTATATTTGGCCTCTATTTCTTTCTCGGAGTCTCTACTAAAAATACTAATTTATTATAACTAGCCGCCTTCAGACACAAGCTGGTTTGCAATCCTTGAAAAATCTGACTGTAAGAGTGCAAATAGCCTTATTGAAAATTTTTATTGCTGTAAATTTCAGCTCGGCAGTATCTGCAGCAACCCCTTCCCATTTCAGTATCTGAAACAGTTTGTTCGTCCACCACATGAAAATCTCTATCTTTGAAAATTCTAACTGTAGCAAAGCCCCGCTCGGTGGGGCCTGCGGCGCCTTATCCCCATTTTAGAACTTACAACAGCTTGCTCGCTCATAGTGCAAATAGCTTTGGAAACTTTAACTGTAGCAAATTTCTGCTCTGTTATGACTAAGATGCCCCTTTACGTTGTATGATTTGAAACAGGCTATTTGTTCACCGTGTAAACGAACATTGAAAATTCTGATCGTGGCAAATCCTTAATCCAAGTGGGGCCTACGGTCTCCTAATCTACTCCCAAATAATTTAATCGTAATTGGAGGTATTGAATTAACAAAATATCAAAGTGCCATCAGGCGACAGAGATTTGCAACATGTACTCTTTAATTCCAATTCAAATAACTTTTTAAATGATATATTACTTATGGAATTGTGTTAATTAAAAGCTGAGATAGAAAAGTAATACAAACAGTGTTATAAAAAGAATGGTCTGACTTTTCTGTGGTTTTCTCCGAAACTTGCGTAATTGAGGACAAAATAATGTTAAAAACCATTAATAAGAAATGTGAGTGGAGTATCGGAATTCGAAAGTCTGCAAAAGAATAAAGGTGTTCTGGGTTTTCTGTGGATTACTCTGAAACTCCCATACTGAATTTAATGGCTTATATCAGTTTTAAAAGTTCGCAATAAAATTACTGTAAAATATATTTCGAATGATACATTATAAGTAATTTAATCATAATTAGAATTGGATATATTGGAATAAAGGTGTTCTATGTTTTCTGGGGTTTTCGCTGAAACTCCCGCACGAAATTTAACGGCTGCTTATATCAGTTTAAAAATCTCCAATAAAATGTATTTCAAATGATATATTATAAGTAATTTAATCATAATTAGAATTGGAGATATTGAAATTTTAAAATAATAAAGTGTCATCTTGCGGCAGAGATTTGTGAACGCTACTTTTTAATTCCAGTTCAAATAAGTTTTAAAATGATACATTACTTGTGAAATTATGTTAATTAGGAGCTGAGATACAAAGGTAATATAAACATTTCTATAAAAAGATTTGTGTCTGGTTTTCTCCAAATCTTACCTAATTCTGGGCTGTATATCATTAAAAATCTTTAGTACAAAATGTGAGCGAAAATTGGAATTCAAAATTCCGTAAAATATAAAAGAATAAAAACGTTCTAGGTTTTCTATAATTTTCTAAAAAAGTTTCGGTGAATGTAAATTTTCGGAAGATTTATTGATTTCATTGAAATTCATGATAAAAGTGGCGAATGCATGGCGAACATAATTTCTGAAAAGTTAGAGGATAATAAGTTATCTCTATTGTGACTGTCATGGTCAGTCCTATGATAATTCAAATACATCAGGAGTGTATAGATGCGTCCAAGCCAGAATAATAATTTTTAAAAAAATACACTACTTTTCAACGTGCATTGCCCATTTCTGATAGAAAGCTTAAAAACTTAACTTATTGTTTCTATCACTTGTCCTCACAAATTACTCAAAACATTTTTTTATAGAACATAATATACTTAATAGAATATAATAAATGACTGTTTAAATTATTTAAAAACCCTTTTGAGTGCTTTTAAAACGCTCGTTAAACTTTATTTAATATGTTCGTTTTGCTTTACTTACTTTCTTTTCCTGACTCCGTTTTGTTTACATTCTTTAGACATTGCGGTACAATCATGTTGCCAGATCCATTACTATCAGGAGTTTGTTCAGAGATTGCATATTTTCACCACTGAATGGCGTTGACGGCGGTTGAATATTTATGCCGTGTTGAGCCGTGATTGGCTGTATTGCTCTTTGATCATACTGCATGTTTTAGACATTATCATATAAATAGAGGTGTTTTAGTTTGAGTTGGTGGTGAATTCGACTGGTAAAGATGCTATTGTAATATTTTCTGTTTTGTCTGAGGCTGGTCCTCGTGAATTTATTTATTCAATTAGCAGTTATTCGTTTTAAGGATGCAGTCGTTTAAAAATGTTAAATAGTTGTCAAAATATGTAAAGTTCATTTTCCAAGTTAGCAGCCATAATTGTTTTGAAGTTATCAATTGTTAAATTATGTATGTTCAAATGACGGTTAAAAATTTAAAAAGCAAGTTCGTTTTGGCTGTGAGTTTTTTTTTTTTTAAGATTACAGCGTTTGTTTGAACTGTATTTTTTGAATGTCATCTTTGACTTTTTCCATTTTTCCATGCTATGTGTCAACCAGGCGACCATAGCTTCTTCACGAACAGCGTACTGTGTGTCAACCAGGTGACCGCAGTTTCTTTTTAACTTTGCTTGTGAATATTTTTTGTCAAGCCTTTTCGTTTTTCCTATACTATGTGTCAACCATAGTTTTTTCCAAGTTGCAGTTTCATCAGTTATCGGTTCAAATATCATCAGTTGTTTCTTGAAATTGTTTTATCGTTATATGTGATGTCTCATTTAGAAAATCTGGGAGTCAGTAAAATTTTTTAAAGGTAAAGCCTTCTTATAAATTAAAAATGTTAGATTTAATTTATTGGCCAGTTCAGTTGTTTTTGAAGTTAACTTTTTGATAACCTTTGAATATAAATATTGTTTTTTTATATACATTTGTTAGTTTTATAGCTAAAACTAATTGTTAAATATTTTTTCTATTTGTTATTGTTGGCTTTTTGAATCTTTAAAAGTTTTTTAATAAAAAATATTTAAACTGAATTTGACTTGTTTTACTTGTCAAATTTTCCTTTAAGTTACACTAGTCATTAAGTTTATTAAACTTTCACTGTATATCTGCTTAAATATAATGGAAATAAAAGTTTGACTTTTTTATAAGTCTTTATCTATCAATTTCCTTAAACTTGATGTACATGCCTTCTTTCTGCTTAGAGGCTAAAAGTTAGCTGTTCAAAGAATTTACAACTTTTTTGTTTCATCTAGTTTACGCTGTGATATTATGAAACAAGAACGAAAAATCACATGCAGTTCCCATAGATTATTAATTTTTTAACTACACGTACCTCCTAGTAGGTAAAAAAGGCTGGTTTTAGTGCATGAGGGTGGTGAACCGGCAATTCGTGTGGATGGCACACTGTGCCCTGAGGGTCTAGACGAGTTGGCATCAACCTTGAGTAAGGCTCCTATATATACGAGCTGGCGCATCCGACATTTTTTTGCCTTAGGGTTGCCGCATGTACGTTGCCGCATGTACCCAGCGTGATAAACGGCATCCATTGTTTCTACCGTCTTGCTCGTAATTTTAGTGAAATAAACTGCAATATGGGAGGTTGTTCAGCAATAAACTGCTGTAAACACTCCAGAAAAGGATACAAAATGTTTAGGTTTCCTTCGGATAATGCAAGAAGGAGAAAATGGGCTGCGAATTGTCGTCCAGATTCTTGGATCCCGGGACTTAATGCACAGCTTTGCATAGTAAGTTTTATTGTTATTCACTTATACTTTTCTTTGCATTTCTGACATTTATAAAGTAAAAAATTTAAAAAAAAGTATTATTTAAATCTAAATATGTATTTTAATAACCATAAATTATTTTAAGAAACGCTTTTTTACTGTGTGTTTGTAGAGTCTTGGCGACGTTTTTTTGGTTCGCCAAAGTTGTCTTGTTTCCGTGTCCTGATAGTATTAGGTCGTTAAAAAAACTTTCCAATTTTAATTGGTACGCTCTTTTTTTTTCCCCCTTTCAAATGTTATGAATTATTTAAGAAACAGAAACAGATTACTTGTGTTGCTTATCATTTTTGGTCGATTTTATTTTTAGATGAAAATTTCTTAAAACCGCCAGTGAAGCGATAAAATCGCCAAGCGGAAATGCTGTCCTCTTACGAGGCAAAAAAATGGCGGTGATGCGCCGGCCTATTATTTATTTAAGGGGCTCTAACCTTGAGAAATCTTCTGACTTAATCATGAAACGTGACGAGGGTATTAATTAATGTTGTTAATGAATTAATATTAATGAGTGGTTTTTGTAAAAGATGATGGTGGTTTTTAACCCTTTCAGCGTTAGCCGTTTTTCAGTATATCTGTTTAATGTTAATGATTCATAAAATTAATACTATGCATAGTATAAATATGAAAATTTAATACAATACTCTATACATGTTTATTAATCTTATTTTCTCGAAAAAAGCAACATATATTTCAAAATTTAGCCTTACCAGCCTTTTCTTTTGACTATGCATGACAGAAAAAGACGGGCTTAACGCTTATAGGGTTAAAAGAGAATTTTTGTGGACTTGTTTGAAAATTATTGTTTATGAGTAATGAATTATGAAAATTAAAAAAAAAATAATAAAAAATATGAATTTAAGAAGAATTAATGATTTTGTTGCAAATATATTAAGAAAGAAAATGTAGAAATAGAGAGGATTGACTGGGATTCGAACCCAGCACCTTATAGTAAAAATATTTCCATAAGACAGTAGTTTTCGAGTGTTTAACAACTGACCTATAGAAATATGACCTGATGAATCTATTTTAGATATAAATACGAGTTTTTTTATTGAATATCATTTAGTGATCACCATGTTACCGCCACGAGAGGAAGGGATTTTTGTGTTCTGGATTTATTTTGTTATGTGCGTCGTCATTTCAATCCTTTATATTTTTTCTGAAGGTGGAAAGTTTAACGTTGATTTTATTTTTAATTTAAACAATACAGGAAATTTATCTTTTTCAATCTAATGCCTTCTCACGTGTGTTGTCATGGAGGAAACTTATCGGGGTCCGAAAGCGGTTGCAAGTTTTGGAGGTGTAGATGCCTTACACCTACATTTTAACTTGTATAGACATCCTCTGAAAACGAGAGTGGGCGATTCCTCTGAAATCTAAAAAAAGTGAAGAGATTGTGAAAGCTTTTGAAAAAATTTTCTCTGATCGAAAACCCAACTGTTTGAATATGGATGCAGGAACCGAATTTTTGAATAACAAGTTTCAAAAATTTCTCAAAGAGGAAGGTGTGAAATTTTTCAGAACTTTTAACAACACAAAAGCGTCTGTAGTAGAACGATTGAACCATATTTTAAAAACTAAAATGTGGAAATATTTTACCAGCTGTCGTACTTACCGATACGTAGATGTGTTAGATCAATTACCTTATAGTTATAACCATACTTATCATTCGAGTATTAAAAGAGCACCCGTCGAAGTAACATCGGAAAATGAAAGTGACGTGTGGTTTACTTTGTATGGGGATATGAGGAATGAAAAGAGAAAGTCTTGTGTATTTAAACCAGGGGACACTGTTCGATAATCCAAACAAATATTAACTTTTGAAAAGGATACGAAACCAATTGGACAGAAGAACTATTCGTTGTGACCGAGTGTATACCACGGGAACCGCCCATCTACCGGATCAAAGATTTGATGAATGAACCTATTCGAGGAATGTTTTAAGCACAAGAACTTCAAAAAGTTCAACCTAAAGAGAACTTTCCTATTGAAAAAATTTTTAAAAAGCGAATGAGAAAAGGACAATTATCCCTCTAAATTGGACCAATGGATACTGACTTCTAATTTATTTCATTTATAAATTGAGACATCATTCCTTTTGAGAATCATTCGTCAACATGTCTTTCTACGTGACGCTACCTTCAGACAGTTCTTTAAACTACTATCCAGAAAATAAAATTTTGCATTTTATTACGAGATTACCTACACCCATCCAGTTGAAAGGCGAGTGGGAAGTAGGACTTGTAGAATTTTTTTACCCGCATAGCTGGTGTAACATTAAATCGAATAATAACTTAATTGGTTTCAGCGTGGATAATCAACCTCCGAATGGCACACGTGTTCCTCCTAGTTATTACGAAACAGTCAATGATATTTGAAAAACACTTCTTATTAAAGACATTGAAAATAAAATTTCTTTCTCTGTTAACCCCAATACGAAAAAAGTACGTTTTAATTTGAAAGAAAAAACAAAAGTGATTTTGGAAGATGGTTTATCTCAAGTTCTGGGGTTCGAACCCTGCGAAGTGAAAGGACCTACTAAAAAAGAAAAGCACTCATATTACAGTCCCTATGTTGCGGACCCGTGCACTCATTACACAGAGCCAATGATTTATTCGGATATTGTGGAATGTTGATATAGTTTAAAGTTTATAATTATGAAATTAAAATTAATTATAGGGTGTAAATTGTCAAGTATAATAAAATATTGTTTCTATAAATATAAATGTTTTCCCAAATCTCTTATAAAATTTAATTTCACTTTACAATATTGTTTTTATAATATTGCCTGTGTTACCTGCAGTGGTTGTCAGTACTGCTGTTCTACAGTTTGTTTGTAAACAAACAAGATGGCTGCCATGCCATGGTGGGTGTTTCCATGCAGAGCTGACCTGATGTACTGAACCATGTGTTAGCTAGTGGTTGTGAGTTAACTGCATGCCATAACTGTATGAACTGTTTATTTGTTAACTGCAAACTTAATTGTTTTTCTTCTTTAGTTCCTGAATAAGTCTTTGACTGTGACCTACATCTGTTTTGATATTGTATATATGTGCATGCTGAAGGGTTGGAGCTGGTGGTTGTTTTAGATTGTGCCAACATGTATTAAAGTTGAATTAGTCTTTTGCTCAAGTTGGGCAAAGTGGAACAAGCTGTCAGCCATGTTGGTTTTATTATGAAGTAAATTGGCTGCCATGTTGTTTTCAGTCAGAATGCAAGCTTCAGCTACCATATTTGTTTCATGAAGATGGCTGCTGGTCAGCCTATGATAATTATAAAGATGAGCTTATCTTTTAATTTTGTTATCTATTTTTATATTAACTTGTTCATTGTTCATTATTGTAATAAATTAATATTTATGTTAAAAGTCCAGCCTGATAACTTGTTTTAAACATCACCACATTTTGTTTACATTCTGAAACATATCAAGTAGACAGGTGCTTATCCCTAACAGTGGTAACAGAGCGTGGTTCACTCTGTTTACATGAAGATTGATTAATATAAAGTGATGTTGTTGTTTTAAATGTATTTGGTTTTTGAAAAATAATGGCTGGTGAAAATTTATCCATGTCTTTCCCAAAGTTGGGCCACGAAAATTTTAAGTCTTGGACATTTAATGTGAACATGCTATTATGCAGTAATGAACTAAATGAATTTACATCCAAAAGTGAGAAGCATGGATTAGTTGGTACTGAAGCAGTGGATGAAGAAAAGAAAAAGTTAAGGTCACAGAAAGCTCTAGCTTTAATTTGTTTAAGTATAAATGAAGATATAAAGAACATAGTGTACGAAGCAACCAATCCATATGAGGCATGGAAATTGTTGAAGGCTGTGTATGAGCCATCATCCAGAGCTCGTGTTGCTGCTTTAAGAAGAAAATTTATGCAGATAAAATTTAGGCCAGCTGAAACCATGAACTCTTACATCAATAGAGTGTTAGAAGCTGTTAGAGATTTAGAAGAGGTTGGAAAGGTAGTACCAGATGATGAGGTGGCATATTAAGTCATTGAAAACTTGCCAACAACTTATGAGACTTTGATAATGCAGTTGTATCAGTTGTCAGACAAGGAGTTTACAATTAATGGAATTCGACCTTTCCTTTTATCTGAATATGACAGACAAATGAATAAATCAGCTAAAACGCCTGATGTTTTTGAAAATAGAGCTCTGATGTCTTCAAGCAATGCTAAGCCTGAATTAAGGAAGTGTTACCGGTGCGGAATGCAAGGCCATCTGATCAGGGATTGCAAAGAAAATATCCCTAATTTTTCCCAAAGGCGAAGCAGACGAAAATTCCAGAAGAAAGGTCGCCCTCCCGCCCAGCATGAATCTAGAGGTGCTCATTTTGTGGCGGCTTCAGTAGCTGAAAGTGGATCTGCAGAATTTCTACTGGATTCAGCTGCCACTGACAGTTTCTGTAACAACAAGCTTCTGTTTTCTAATTTCAGGCCTATCCAGAGCAAGGCCAGTATAGCAAGAGGCACTGTGGAAATTTGTGGCATTGGAGATATTGAAATTGAGGTAGAACAGGGTACGACAACTAAGCAGGTAACACTTTCAAATGTTTATTATTCTCCCGCTATGGTTAGGAATCTTGTATCAGTAAGGTGTTTGGCTGAAATGAATTTTAATATTTGTTTTGATAGTGTTTCTGCCACTTTGACTTTGAATAACCAATTGTTTTTAAAAGTACCTATGATAGATAAATTTTATGTTTTAAAAGTAAAATGTTTAATTTCACCTGAAGCTCATATTGCAAGTAGTAACAATAAGTTAAGATTGTGGCATGAGCGTTATGGCCATTTAAATTGTAAGAATTTAGTTGAATTTCCTAAAACTGAAAATGTATTGGGGTTAGATACACTAAAAGGAGAAGTACTTAATTGTGAAACATGTAATTTTGCTAAAAGTACAAGAGCTAGTTTTCCTCCCTTAGATGAAATAAAAACAAAACAAATTCTAGACCTTATACACCTTGATCTTTGGAGTCCTTCTCCAGAAGCTTCTATGGGTGGAGCGAGATATTTCTTGATGATTTTTCGCGATATGCTTTTGTCTATATCCTTCGCAACAAAAATCAAGCTTTTGAATATTTTCAAAGATTCAAGGCTTACGTAGAAAGGCAGACAAGCAGGAAAATTAAGCGAATAAGGACTGATTGTGGGTTAGAGTTCTGTGCAGACTATTTTGAGTCACATTTGACTGAGGTGGGAATTAAGCATGAAAGGACTAATGTGTACTCGCCAGAAATGAATGGAGTCGCAGAATGATACAACCGTACCTTAATGGAGGGAGTTAGATCAATGTTAGTACAGGCTAATTTACCACCTAGTTTATGGGCAGAACTCGTTGAAACTCATAATTACCTGAGAAACAGATTTCCACATAACAAATTGGGAGGCAAAGCTCCATTAAATGTGTGGCTCGGTAGAAAATTTTCAATACGCCATTTACGGGTCATTGGAAGTGTCGCTTTTGTTTATGTTCCTAAGAGGTATAGGAATAAGTTAGAAAGAAGATCTAAGAAAGGTATTCTTATAGGTTACGGGTCACGAACAGTGGGTTACAGGATTTGGTACCCAGGGACTACTGAGGTTCAGGAAACAAAGCATGTTAAAATTATTGAGGGGGATCTGTACAAGAAAGCAATGACCCAGGAGCAGGAATATGTGTCTTTTACATTAGATCAAACTAGTGAGTCTGTGACTAGTAGAGAGGGGGAGGTATGTGCTAGTAGTCCATCATTTGAAGACTGGAAACGTGTGGAAGTTGTTAGGAAATCTGGGAAAACAGCAGGTAAAATAGATGTTTATTACTATCCAGAAGAGAAAGTGCGTTTAAGGAGTAAAAATGATATTGAAGATTATTGTAAACGAAAGGGGCTGGTTTATAACCCTGATAATTTTGATTTTAAACCTGTAGGCCAGTTAGATATTTCCTCAGATTTACCTGTAGAAAATGCACAAACCCCCACTGAAAGTGAAGAACTGGAGTCTAGTGTTGAGGCACACTGTGTAGAAGTAAAAACCCCCACAAATTATAATGAATCCCAAAATTACCTGAAAGAGATAAATGGACAGAGGCTATGAAAACTGAGCTGGAAACCCTTAATGATAGAAATGTGTATGACTTAGTACCACGACCTGAAAAAAGTAAAGTCTTGGGAGCTAAATGGGTTTATACGGTTAAAAAGGATGCTTTAGGAAAAATTAAAAAGTTTAAAGCAAGATACGTAGCTCAAGGATTTAGACAAGTAGAGGGAGTGGACTATTTTGACACATTTTCACCAGTTATATCTTTTTCATTAGTAAGGTTCTTTTTTGTGACACTAGATGTTTTTAAAGGTTGGATTTGTGAACATTTAGATATAAAGGGGGCATATCTATATGCAAAATTTTCAGAGCTCATATATGTTGAACAACCTGAGGGTTTTATTAAAAATGATAGGAAAAATTATGTTTGGAAATTAAATAAGGCATTATACAGACTGCACCAGGCAGGGCGTGAATGGTTTTATGAACTTAATAATACTTTTATAGATCTTGGTTTTTACAAAGTTGAAAATTGTAATTGTATTTACATTTTTAAATCAAAAGTAGTAGTTTTAGTGTATGTTGATGATTTGGCTGTGTTTGCAGAAAATAAAAGTGTTTTGCATGAGGTAATAGAACTTATACAATCAAAGTATGAACTTAAATTGTTAGGAACAATTAGACAGTTTTTAGGTGTAAACTTTGAAGAAAGAGATGGTGTATATTACCTACATCAAAAAGATTATATATTGAGAAACTTGCTCAGATTTTTGACATACCAAAAATTAAATGTAAATTGCCCTTAACTCCTGGTGTCATGTTAAATGCAGCTGGTGTTGATGAACAAGCTGAAAATGTTCCTTATCGGAGATTGATAGGATGTCTGCTGTTTCTTGCCTCAAGATCTCGTCCTGATATTCAATTTGCTGTGATAGCTTTAGCCCAGTTTTCGGGAAACCCATCTTATAGTCATTGGAAATATTTAAATCAGGTTTTACAGTATGTAGTTGACACAAAAGACTTAGCAATGAATTTATCTAGAACCTCAACTTGTGTTTTAAATATTTACTCAGATGCTAGTTGGGCCTCCTGTATTATTGATAGAAAATCTAAGTGGTTATTGTGTATTTGTAGATGAAGTACCCATGATCTGGAGTGCTGCCAAACAAAAATGTACAGCTCTCTCGAGTATGGAGGCTGAGTATATAGCGTTGTTTGATTGTGTAAAAGAATTGTGTTGGTTACTTGGGATAGTTGAAAATTTTTCTTTCTTGAATTTAATCTCAAATAAGCCTGTTATTCATTGTGACAATCAAAGTACTATTAGCTTTTCTAAGAATCATATAGAAAATTGTAGGACAAAATATATCAATACCAGACTTTACTTTGTAAAAGAAAATTTAGATAAATTTAGTTTAATATATGTACCTGGTAACACAAATGTCGCAGACATGTTCACGAAGGCTTTACAGGGTGATAAATTTTTGTATTATAGAAATTGGTTGTTTGGATAATTAGAGATTCTGGGAAAAAGGGGGCATTTGTTGATATAGTTTAAAGTTTATAATTATGAAATTAAAATTAATTATAGGGTGTAAATTGTCAAGTATAATAAAATATTGTTTCTATAAATATAAATGTTTTCCCAAATCTCTTATAAAATTTAATTTCACTTTACAATATTGTTTTTATAATATTGCCTGTGTTACCTGCAGTGGTTGTCAGTACTGCTGTTCTACCGTTTGTTTGTAAACAAACAAGATGGCTGCCATGCCATGGTGGGTGTTTCCATGCAGAGCTGACCTGATGTACTGAATCATGTGTTAGCTAGTGGTTGTGAGTTAACTGCATGCCATAACTGTATGAACTGTTTATTTGTTAACTGCAAACTTAACTGTTTTTCTTCTTTAGTTCCTGAATAAGTCTTTGACTGTGACCTACATCTGTTTTGATATTGTATATATGTGCATGCTGAAGGGTTGGAGTTGGTGGTTGTTTTACAAGCGTCTACGTCTTAATCAGCAACTTTTACTCCCAACTAGTGCGCATCTAATCCTGCGCAGACAGACGGCAAGTGATACTCCCCGTCCCCGCTCTCAATGAAAGACGGCAAGTTTTACTCCCGTCCTGTCCGTTGCTTGTTTCGTTTTCATAGAAAGACTGTTTAAATGAAGACGTGTTGAAATTAAAATAATAATAATAATAAAATAAAACTATATACACATATCAATACACAAATTTCTTCTTTCACAAAAGTTTTCTGTTTCCTCATAATACAGATACATTTATTTATAATGAGAAATAAGTTTAAAAAATCGATGATAGTATAGTGAATTTAAAACATATTTATTATTTAAAAAGATAAACCTTGCTTATTATTTACTTTTTAATTGCTGGATAAGTTATTTATTTTATTGAAAAATTTTTGTGTAGCTTTTAGGATGCAAATTGCATAGAAAAATAATTTGAAATTCACAGATGACAGACATAAAAAATTTAATATATTTTCCAAAGTTTTAAGGATTCTTTTTAAAATATCTTTGTACGCTACACTCTTTATTATTCACTTTTTTGTACGTCAAACTGTGTATTTTTATTTGACCAAAAGTAATTTTGCTTAAATAAATGTATAGCGAGGGATATATAAGTATCAACAAGCAGTTTAAAGAAAAGCATTTTTTTTTTTTTTTTTTACTCAGGGCTAAAAAATTTCAGCAATACTGCTTAGAGTTATTAAAATTCTGCGTATCTAAATTAAAATATTTAAAGAAATTTTCTTCTATTCTTTATTTATTTATTTGTTTGTTGAAACTGACAAATCTCTCTATTTATATTTATTTATTTTGTTTGCTTTGTTTTTTAAAAAAGATTTTCCAGGAAATCAAATATTGTTTTTGATATAAAATTATTCTGTCAGTTCTACACAACTTCAACTGTTGGAAATTGCTAGGGTGCAATTTGATTAAAATATTGACTATTTAAGTGAGAAATTGTTGCACGCAAAGATATTTAATAAGTCATTTACGCACACACAGAGGAAAAAAAAAGTAAGAAATAAAAGAAAAACGTATCCTTAGATGATGGCACAAAATTGACTTTTTTTAGAATTATGCTTCTCTGATATAAAAATCATCTATATTGATCATGAAAAACAATTTTGTTAAATAATTTTAATAAATAATTTGTATTGATCGAATCTGTACAGGAAAACATAGAGGAATGTCTTGTGGTAGCTATAACTTACTAGTTTATTATTGAATATATCATACTCTCAGACGAAAGAAAAGAACATTCAATATACAGCATTCAATGCAATTTTAAGTAGATTAATAGTCTAAACTTATTGAAAATGTTACGTTTATCACTATGTAATTACCTTATATTTGTACGATATGTCTTGAAGCACATTTAGATATTTAACGTTTGATATAATATTAGACACTAAGCGAAATCTGCTGCAGAAGATAGCAGCGTTGAAATATTATGCAAACAATTACAAACATATCATGACATATTAAGTATTATGATGATTATTAAGGTATTATTAAGGATATGAAATTTATTTTACAGTGTATTTCATTATTCAACAGCATTTTCTTTTCCTCTCTCTCCAAATTATTTCTTTTACTAGGTTATTTTATATATAACACTGTTAAAGTAAAGACCAAAACAAAATATTAATTCATACTAGAACATTGATAAATTTTTGACATTTTTTGCTTCGCACCTTGAGTACATATCAAATATACAATCTATCTAGAATGATAGACAGATAATACACACACAAGCAGTGTATCATTACAGTTGCATTTTTCACAAAATACAAAAATTAAAAGTAATAAGTTATCATTTTTTTTAAGCATTTCAGTATGCGTACTGGATTGTTTAATAGAAAAACCTTTTATTAAAAAAGTCTTAAAAAAAAAACTAAATCATAGTTGAAATGTTCAAATTACTTAAAATTCAACAATATTAAAATATATAAATATATATATATATATTGTACAAATGCAGGAATGTGGAAACTTTAATTTTAAATACAAAAAAGTAACATTAGATGAGCGCAATGCTGCTCCTTGTTAATGTACAATATAAATCTAAATAGAATGAAAAAGAAAAACATCAACATATGTAACTGAAGAGGAGCGAAAGAAAAAATGGAGAAAAAAGTATCTAAATGGCAGGGGGGAGTTGTGACCACCCCACTCCGGTTAAACATGTTTTACGACCGGTCAACACTCCCGGATACCAGATACTTTGTCAAAACTTAGAATAAACTTACATGAAAATGGTAAAATAAGGAATAAATCCCAAATAAAAACCTTTAAAACAATTTATAAGAAAAACCAAATCACAATTTAAAACGACATACCAGAAAAATCATGAAGCAATATGCCACCCATTCAACACAATTCAAACTTAGAAACAAACAGTTAATGAAAGTTACAGTTAGTGAAAGGAAGAAACCTTAAAATCGAATTGATAAACAATTCAAAAAACGTGATTTACAAGTAATATAATCTAATTGGTAATATTGTTTAAGAATATTTAACAGAAAATAAAGAGGATAATTATTATCTATGGCAATTTGTATAAAATTAACTACAAAAGAGTCACTGTCATAACTATAAGTAAAATTTCGACGGCATCGAATAAGTTGGTTAATTATAATATTTCTGAATATATTTTTATGTAAACAAGAAGACCAAGGAGAAATTCGGTTAATTTTAAATTTAAAACCATCACGTTTATCATAGATTTTAATTACGATTGTTTCATTATTAATACAAATATTAAGGTCTAAGAAATCAACACTATAATCATTGTTAGGTTCAGTTTCAATTAAATTTAAATTATTGGGGTAAAAACTAAAATTTAGTTTAAATTCTTCTTGTTCATATCCTATTAGAATATCATCTACATATCTTATATACAAAATTTCATTTAAAACATGAGTACCAAATTCATAATGATGTAAATAGATATCTGCAAGGGCAGAGGAACATCCTCCCCCCATAGGAATACCGTAAATTTGTTGGTAATATCCAATCCCATTATATAAAATGTTTTCATTTAAGACGATAGTCAAAAGTGCTTTAAATTTTGGAAATGTAATGAATTCTTGTAAATCATATTGTTCAAAGTAATTTAATAAAACCTGAAATAAAATGTGAATGTCTATAGTATTAAATAAATCAGCAAAATCAAAACTTACAACTTTTTTAACTGTGCTATTTGAAATTAATTTAACTACATTATAACTATTTTTAACAAAAAAAACAGCCATTGATCCTAAATTTGTCAATTAGTTTATTTAAAATTTTTAACAGTTTGTCGTTAGCTAGAGTAAGATATGTATTACATGCTATTGTGACAGGACGAAACTTGATAGGGTTTTTATGTAATTTGGGAATGAGAGCTAAGTAGGGAAATTTAAAATTCTTGATTGTAAGACCAGTTTTTTTATATAAAGCAGTAATTCGATTTTTAATTTCACGTTCACTGACATTTAAAGGTTTATATAAATTGATGTCATTATAAGACTGAATTAATAAATCGTAATAGTATTTTTTACAAGTAAAAGCATAATTAGATGCAACTTTATCTAAATAGGAAATTACATAATTATTTTGTAGATCATTAATATCACATTTAAATATGCGTTTATTAGTTAGTTTTTTTTTTTTTTTTTTTTCCCAGTCATATACCTGGGTGGTTTCTACACACAACATTAAAATCGTATAACTTATTAATTAAGAACATTCAGATTTTTTGGGGTTAAATAATAGATTTTTTCCGAAATAGTGAGTATTTTATCTTGCTTTATGCAAAATTTCTTAAAAAAAAATTCAACCTCAGTGTTAAAATCTGAAACAGAAAATTCAAGATCCTGTTTTTAGTCATTTTGGGGCCCCCTCTTAAATTTTAGAGGGGAAGCTTGTGCTTCCTGAGCCTTTTGGGTAATCAGGCCCTGAGTGTCAGTGATATACACTGTAAAAAATAGGTTCTTAAAAACAAGTATTTATTGTCTCAAAATAGCCCCGAAACAATATACACTTAAATTTGGAAACTCATGTACTCATTTTTGAGTATACTGACATGCTCAGAAGTGGAGTTGACCAATAAGAATCCCACTATCCCTTATTTGACATGTCAATGTACTCAAAAATGAGCACATGGGTTTTCAAATTTAAGTATATATTGTTTCAGGGCTATTTTAAGGCAATATATACTTATTTTTATGAACCTGTTTTTTACAGTGTAAAATGTTCCATAGTAAGTGATAAAAAATGTTCCATTAAAATCCGTAAGTAGGTGATATAGAAGCAATTATTTTCTTTCAATCTGCTCCTAGACCCCCCTCCCCCCCCCCACCGCCTTCGCCCCTTAACCAGGTAGCTGAGTGAATGGTGGGGCCAATTTACTTTAAATTTCTGAAAATGTAATACGAAAGTCATTCTTTAAATTTATTATTTAATATGTATTTCTTTTGCAATTTGTAAAGTGACCTTTTTTTCCCGAAATCCGTTTTAAACTTCTGCATAACAATTACAAGCTCTTTTTATAGAGCAGATTTACAGAACCACACAAAAATATGCAGATATATTAAGGCTGCATTTTCTTTTAAGTCAAGAATTTCTAATATTTTCCAACAACGTTTAAGAGTGATTATTGATTCAATTACTCTATCTGTCTGCTTTTTTGTTCTTATGTCTGCTTGTTGTGTGATAAGGTATGCAAACAACATTTAAGGGTGTATGAAACAACGATCATCTACAGTTGAAAATGTTAATAATCAATGAATACCGCATGATTTTTCTTTCATGTCTTTTCTTGGATTCTGTTTATCCTTTCTTTTCTTTACTAACGAAACTTATACTCCTTACATATAGTAGAATATTGAATTTTTCATTTTTTCTGTGATATGTTTGAAAAGAATTCATATATACATAAATGAAATAGAAAAAGAATTACCGTAATTTCGCGCGCATAGTCCGCACCATCGTATAGTCCGCAGGTGAAGTTTTATGTAAAAATTATTTTAAATATCGTCAGATTGTCCGCACTACCGTATAGTCCGCAGGTGAAAAATATAACCCCAAGAAAACAGCAAGTAAATCACTATTATGTAGTTTTATAGGAAAATATTAAAGCATTCCCACTATTAAAATAAATAGTATAAAGAAAAGAAGTACTTGTTATTAATAAACCCTATTTTAAAAATTATACATTAAAAGAAACCTTTAAAGTTAATGTTTACATTTTCTATCGGAATTCCCGGTTGAATGGTTAAGTCATTGAGTGAGTTTTACTTGGCTGATTGTATGTGATTCAGCACTCTAGGAGATATATTTTTTGGAAGATTATCACAAAGTTTGTCATTGGTATTGCTCAGCAGTAAAACTTCGACGATATTTTGCGAACATGATTTAAAAAATAACAGTACAGGAATATTCAGCAGCATGCTATCCTAATAGTGATCTTTTGCTTTATGCTCCATGCTTCGCTACCGATACAATGTTTTCTTTGTGTCTTATTCTTTTGTTTATGTTTATATTTGATCGGCAGTTCGTAGTATTCGCATGTTTAATTCTGATTTTGAGGATTTGAACTGAGAATAACTAGCAGATAATCCGCACCACCGTATAGTCCGCGGGTGAAAAAATTTGCCTTTTAAACACACATAGTCCGCGGACTATACGCGCGAAATTACGGTAATTAAAAGGAAAAAACAATTTTAAAAATAAAAAGAAACATAATGCCACTAAAAGTTATTAAAAAGCTGCATTTCATATATGAAGACGACCAAAATTCATTTCTGGTGACTTTTTTTCCGATTACCATTTCAGAGTTGAAATTTCATAGGTGGTTTTACATGCTGCGTATTTAATTTGAAGATCGAATAATTTCAACCACATTGCAAAAGTTATTTTTTGTGAAAAATCCCTTATAGGATTGTAATTTTAACGTGTCTTTATTTATCTACTAAGATTTGTGAGTTCATAAGAGGATTTTCACAAAAAAAAAAACCTTTTGCAACATGACTGAAATAACTGGATCTTCAAATTAAATATGCAGCATGTGTAAAACCACCTATGAAATTTCAAATCTGGAAAATATCTAAAATCTAGCTAGTTCTTTTGCTGACAATTTCCTTAATATTTACTCTATTTAAATAAATGTTTGACAAAAGTTGATCAATATATCTAGCTTTAAACCTACACAATAAAAAGTTTTCTACCTTTTGTGCATGCACAGTAAAATAATATTTACTAAAAATGCACATATCTCAACAAATATTACATGTCTGAATTTTATGTTTGAGAATAATGTTTCTCTAATGTTTTATCAATTTTTCAGCAAATTTTGTAAAATTTTATAGATATTCGTTCTAGTTATAAACAAAAAACTTGTCAAAAAAATTTAGTATTATAACTTTTGGAAAAAAAAAATTTTATCTGCCTGAATAATTCACGCACCAAATCATACAAATATTGTACATAGTGTGTGCAACAAAGAATTAAAGTTACAAGCCATTTGTAGCTTTTTGTGACACAGGGTGATCCAAAGTATTTTCGCTCTTCTTCAATTTGTGGTTGGTCCCCTACTTGCACTCTGGATTAAATCAATAATGGAAAATATGAGTTTTTAAATGCTCTTTGCATGTATGAAGTTTCAGGTCATTTCATCCAACATATTTTTAGATAATCAAAAAAATGTCAAAATAATGTTTAAAAGTAGTTAATATACACTGATAGATATACAGTGGAGGTCAAAATTAAAAGGACAAGGGAAAAATAACCAAATCTTGGCTACCATTCATTTAAAAATTATGCAAATTTTATGGCAGGGAACCAATGATAAATGAAATAATTTTTATTTGTTTTTATGGAAATATATAGGAAATTGGTATTCATAAAATTTATTTTGGATTTAGACAGCCCTGTGATTTTGACAAAATTATAAGGACAACTGCATTTTTGAGTTCTAAAAATCTCAATTTTCATGATTTTTGTTCTCCATTCTGCACTCTCAGATGACATAAATGGTTAGAGAGCAATTGGGAGCATTGTATTCCATTTTTGGAGTCATGCTGCTGGAACTAAACTTTCAGAGTTTGAGAATCGGAAAGTGGTTCTTTTAAAATTTTCATGACTTATTGCACGTCAAGTTGCGACAAAACTAAACAGCTAGAGAGCAGTCATTTATAATTTTCTTAAAAATACTCGCAAACATGAATGACAAATGTGTACAAGTAAGCCATTTTATGTTTATGTGCGTAAGAAAAGAGATTGCTTATAAAAAAGAATTATTGACGGATATTAAACTTATAATGCAGTGCTCAAACTGTTCGATGTGTTTTACAAAAAGAAAAAGGTTCTTTATGGATAGCACTTGTCATAAATGCCTCTTACAAAAGTTCATAAGAGACTGAGGGGGGGGGAGTTTGACAAAAGTTCCTTACTATGGGAAAAAACTGTTATTCTGTTGTCTTTTCCGATGAGAAAAACTTTTTTTTGGACGAACCAGATACATCATTCCGCTTTTGCCCCATAGTAATGCATTTTTTGGCAAACTCCCTCCTCAGTTGAAAATAAACTTTTGTAAGAGGCAGTCGTGACAAGTGTTTTCCATAAAGAACCTTTATTTCTTTTGTAAAACACATCGAACCGTTCGAGCACTGCATTATAAGTTTAATTCCCGCTTAATTTCCATCGATAATTGTTTTTATGAGCAATCTTGCCTTATTATCATTCTTCTCTTACGCATTGAAACATAAAATGGCCTACGTGTACATTTTTGTTGTCCATATTTGACAATATTTTTAAGAAAATTATAAATGACCATTCTTTAGCTATTTAGTTTTGCCACAATTTGATGTGCAATAAGTCATGAAATTTTTAAAAGAACCACATTCGTCAAACTCAAAAGTTTAGTTCAAGCGTCATGACTCCAAAAATAGAATACAATGCTTCCTATTGCTCTCTAAGCATTTATGTCATCTGAGAATGCCAAGTAGAGAACAAAAATCATGGAAACTGTGATTTTTAGAATACTAAAATACAGTTGTCCTTATAATTTTGTCCAAGGGCTGTCTAAATCCAAAATAAATTTTATTAATACCAATTTCCAGTATATTTTTATAAAAACTAATGAAAATTGCTTCATTTATCATTGGTTCCTTGCCATAAAATTTGCATAATTATCTAGCGAACAGTAGCCAAGATTTGGCGATTTTCCCTTTGTTCTTATCATTTTGACCACCACTGCATATGGATATAATAAGACTGATAGCCTTGAAAAGAATAAAATTTTGCTTATGTTTTTACCATTAAATGGATTTTTAATTAACTGAATTTTTACATTTAAAAGAATTTTTGGTTTAGCAAAACATTCATATTACAAAGAGGCTTTCATTTGTTAAAATTTAGACTTTTGTCCAGTTCGCAGAATGAAATCTGAATGATTTTTCACAAACATTTCATACCCTTTTTAAATATTGTCAACCAATGAAATGTAATGAAACATCTTATTACAATTATTAAAAGTACTAATGTTAATTATTAAAGTTTAATTGGCAAAATTATAAAAATTTTATTTTCACAAATTTTAAAGGCTGATTTTCCATTAAATTAAAACAATGTCTTACTTTATCCTCATGTTCATCTTGTTTTCGCTTCATTCCTTGAGATGTCTTAAAAAATGTTGATATTAGTTTTTGAGACATATTGAGTAAGACTGGCTTTGGAGTAAAGAACTTAAGCATTCAAATCCTGTAATTATAAAATTCACATAATTATTTTAAGATTTAAGAAAATTTTGGAAATGTTAAAATTTTCCAATGGTACTATAAGGAGTAATAGGAAAATGAGTATTTTTCAAATATTCCATAACAGGCGTGGAACAAAAATTAAAACTTTGCGTGCAATTCTAATAACCTACTATTATTGTTTTATAAATGTAGTTTTTGACTTTATATTCTGTGTTCAATTTATAGTTCAAATTAGTTCACAGACAGAAAAAAATTGCTTAAGTGAGCTGTGAACCGAGACTGATGTTCTACACTAAAGTTACTCTTACCTATAAAACAACAAAAATACACTTACTCCCCCTTATATTCTACCATCATCTTTGGAGTTAAAATATTTTTCTTTAACTAGTTCAGATAATGTTCCTACTCAAATATTTATATAACAATTGCAGTTTTTTGGAAAATATTATGACTACACATGTGGTTACCTGCAGCCTTGGCTCTGGGTTTAAATTAGAATTAACATTCAATGCTTTGCACACTTTCAAATAAGGTACAATACTTCTCTGATGTACTTTTTGCAAATTGAGATTAGAGACCAAATGGCACCATGTTACTAAATCTTTGAATATGTGCATATTTCTGTAATTCTTTATCACTATAATTCAGGGGGTTGCTAAGAACAGACTATAGAATTCTTCCACTCCTCCCCCCCCCCCCAAAAAAAAAAAAGCATTGAAATTAAATAATTTTTCATTATTGAAACAAAGCTAGGAAATCAGTCTCAGCCCTTTGCAACCAACCATAGCCTTTTACAGATGATGCCTCTGGTTACACTCCAGATTTGAATTGAGCTAAACAAGAAAAAATGTAATTGTAAGTAGAGGAAATTTTGTTTAACATGTTGAATGCCATGTCAGCCATCAGTGGCTGACAGTGTAAAATATGATATAAAACTAAAAAAATTACATTGTTTTAAGTAATTACTGAAAATTTATTTCAAATTTACTCAATTTTCATTTATTACAGGGTTATATCATTAAGGCATTTTACAGGATTTTATTGAAACACGCGTGCAGGGACCGATCCAGAAAGCCTTCTTGGGAGGGGTGATATAGAATTACATATAACCAAGTGTCGTCATACTCCCCACCTTTTTTTTTCTGAACACTTTTAAAGATGAGAAAACTCCACCATTTTAGCCACCAATGTTTTTATACAATAATCTCCACTTTATCTAACTTCGAGAAATTACAATGAAAATACCATAGATATCTGTATAAAAATAGTGGTAGCAAAAATGGCGAAATTTTCTCATCCCGGAAAGTGTCCTGAAAAAAGGGTGGGGAAAACGACCCTTCTATATATTTGATATAATACTGTGTGTAAAATAATAACATTTTTATCAATTATAACTTACTTAAGTAACAATTTATTGATATTTATAGCTAATTGTCAAGCATTATTTGAGTAGATTATAATTAATTGTGCATTTGAAACGATTTGAGCATATTCATTTCCACTAGAATATCAATTTATGAAATCTATTTCTTTATAAATCTATAAATATATATATATATATACATATATTCTGTGAGCTCATATTTTTCGAAATATTTCAAAACATTCTTTTTGGTAACCTAAATTTTGAAAGCAATTTCATTATTATATGAGAGAGAAAAAGAAAATTCTATAAAATATATTTAATCATAACTTTATTTAAATAAAGTGAGTTTGTGAACAGACAATTATTTACGGAAGGGAAAAAAATACTGATAAATTTAATTTCTTGAACTTTATGAATAACGTTGCTAGTAGTAATTTCTTCTATGCAACATCGAATTATTTTATTCTGCATAATTTTGATAAGTCGATCAGGATGATGCTGTCTCTCCACTGCTTGTTCTAAAGCGTAATAGTTCTCGGAAATTTTTCTCATTTATTACAGTTTCATTAAAAATATTGGTACTTTTTCTATGCCCTCTGGGTAGAACGTTTTGTTTATCTAGAAATATTATAGATTCAATTATAGGGTATAAGCGGCTAATATTTTTTTTTTCACTTGTTATAACCGTTCACTGTTAAGTAGATCTGGTTTCTCGATATATTTGAAAAAATGTTTAGGAGCTTCAATAGCATTTCTGTAATAATAATTTTCCGACTGAACTGACAGAAAACCATCTTTTACTAAAAGTTTAGAGAATTTGTTTAATAGTTCAGTGACAAGTTTTTATTTATTTTATTATAGTTTTCGGATATCCAACAGCATGAGATGTAACAAAATACGAGCAATATTTACAGAAATGCCTTTATTTTGCTTTTCAAAGATTGGCCCTACAATTACCTTATGATAACTAGTTTTTAAATAAACAGGTAGGTTCTAGTCCTTGAACATTTCCGAAAACAATCCAAAAAATCAATTACTGTGAACACAAAACTCACGATAATAGGATTACATAACTGCCAAAAACGTTCCGAGTTTAGGATACTGATAAATTTTTATAAAACTTTAGTCTTAATTCATTACTTAAAAAAAAAAAAAAAAAAAAAAAAAAAAAACTATAAATCTATCACAAAAGTTTATAAAAAATTTCTATACAAAAAATATTGGTATCTGAGATTGGAACGGTTGGCAGCTATGGAATTAGATACATCACAGAGAATGAATATCACTTGTTCAGGAATAATATTCCATAACTTATTACTTCAATAAATTTCACTCAAGTGTAGATGGCCAACTTTTCGATTCTTGGGCAAAAATTAATGGCGAGAAATGAAACACTATACCAAAAAAAAAAAAAAATTAACTCTGTTAAAATATAGAAATTGCTCACTGATTTTGGCAAATTTCATTGCTACTATTGCCAAATTTGTTTCAAATACAGAATCTAGACTTGACATCAAAGTTGTTGACTTGACGAAAAATTTGGCAAAAACGTTTAATTTAGGGTTGCCAAAGTTTAAAACCTCTTACTTCAACAAGAACAGAATTCTGGAATTTTTCAAATGATTCATTGGTTTCTAGCACAGAACTAACTTCCTTGAAAATTCTATAAATCACTAACAAGACTATAAAAAGAGAAATATCATTACTGATGATTGTAGACTAGAAACTTACTTTTTTCTTTACGTATTACCTTTCAGATGGTATTACAGTAATAATAGAAACCGATGGTAGTTTTTTTTAAAACTTCCATGAAGATAGGCGTTGCCGTCAGACTTCACTACTTGGCATCAAATTAGGTAATTTCACACCCAAATTAGCGAAAAGGGGTAGATTAGGTTTTCTAAAGTTTGAAATCTCTAACTTCAATAAGAGCTAAATTTTGGAATTTTCAAATGATTCACTGGTTTATAATACAGAGCTACCTCAAAAATTCTATAAACCACTGACAAGAATTTCGTATGAATTTATATTCTATTCAGACTTTGAAGTGAGCGGTAGATTATTGTTCTTCAGTTAGAGAAATTCCTGTTCTGTGGCATGCTTAACAGCATTTACTTAACCTTTAAGGTATGAATGACTGTTTTGTTGGATTGTTTCGAGAATGTTTGTTGATTATTGATTTTTTTGGTACAAAAAAAAAAGTTTTATTTGACTGTTTTCTGAACATTCATTAAATAAAATGCATTCAACGATAAAACCTGCTAATGTATTTATGAACTACTTTTTATACACAAAAATATCGACAACGTTCATAACAATATCATTACGTGCTCTACGATTACCTTTTATTGAAATCGCAATGACAGTATATCATATAAAATGACCAAAAATTTTGTATATTTTGGTCATTATGAATATATTTTTCGTAAATGTCTCCAAAATAGAAAGTCACAGAAAGACTAAAAAGGGAGGTGCACAACTAAATGTTATAACAAATCTTCATACAAATTTGCTATGTTCTACGTCCAACCATTTATGAGTTATGTGAGATAAATACACATATATGTACATACAGACGTGAAGAAAAATCGTGTAAAATCATAGATATCTCTAAAAGGGAAACTGATGTCAAAACTATAATTGGAGATGTACAACTACATATAATGATAGTCTCACATATAAATTTGCAACATTCTACGACTATTGGTTTTTAAGCTACAAACTTCGTTTTGCCAAATGAATATTGCAATAATTCCTTATACAAGTATCAGGAAGTAAAAGTTCATGAGGTTCCTAGGGCTCTTGCATTGGACTGATAGAATAGGCTAGTCTCTAAATATCCTTTCCCCATTGACACCATTTTTCAATCTAATTAGGTTTACATTTTGTTTCCAACAATATCACAGTCATTACAATACAGTACGAAAAAGAGCTTGACTTTGCTATCCGAAAGGTAAGTATGGCTTTGACATGCATTTCTTTGATATTTGGCATGCTTTATGTCATTCCGATTTTAAAGAAATAAACAAGCAGAACTTATCGTTCGTTGTTTTCATCCTATTCATTTTTGAAAAAAAAAAAAAAAAAAAACGAAACAGAAGCTTTAGATGATTTGCTGATTGAAAATTAGGATGGGAAAGTTTGGGAGCTTTATAATTGATTGATAATTTTAACAGATACCAGTCACGTTCTCATAATGCACAAGATAGATAAATGGAAAAAATGAATAAATGTTGTTACGAAAAAGTACTAGCGTCGAAAAAAAAATAAATCAAAAAATTTTTGGAGGGGGCGACCCCCTCCCCCCTTGGATCCGCACCTGCACACGTGGCATGACAGGGATTTCCTTAAGAATCCGCGTGGCACTCAACGTGTTAAAATTCTACAATCAATTTTTTCAGAATTTTAATGAACATTTTATTTTTCATCAAATTTCTCCAAGATTTGAAATCAAATTCTTAATTCCTTCAGAATTCTAGGTTTTCCCATAATGCGTATGAACCTTACTAAATATTACTAGGAGTAGGGCAATAGAGTAACACTTTCAAGCATTTCTATATGAATAAATATGAATAGTAAGTAGCAATTGATTGTTTATTTTACTTTTTTTATCTTATTTATTTATTTATTTATTTAAGTGCAATGCAAAGAAAATAGTTAAAATTTCTTATTCACAAACTGTAACTTTCTATATACAGGTGTTGGACAAAATAACAGAAACACTCACTTTTTTTACATTTTGTCGAATACCTCAAAAAATATTTATTGTGTTGTTCTCGAATTTTGGGAATAAGGAAAACATGTCTTTCCTCATATTTTCCAGCAAAGATTTCTTCACGAAGGTCTTTAGAGGACAAACAAAAAATCCAATAAAATAAAATGTATTTGTAATTATGTATCTGGAAATGCATCCATTCATCTGCAAATTTTAGATGTGGTTATAAAAGTTATATTTTATACATGTGTAGAGTTTTTAAAAATATTGAAAGAGATATAAATATATTATTAAAATATGCAAACATTTTTCACAAGTTTTTACTTTATAACTCTAGAAGTTTTTTTTTTTTTTTTTTTTTAATTTCATGAAACTTTCAGAAAACATGACAACATATGCCTAAACATCATACTATAGTTTAAAATAAATACATTTAATATTCAAAGCGATGTGGATAGTTGTAGTAAATAATTTATTACTGTGCATGCACAGACTGTAGCAAAATAACTTTGATATAGTTATTACTCAACCAGTATAGAGTACCTTATTTTAAAAAATTCAGTTCAATATCATGAAAATTCATAGAGATATCTGTGATTGAATGAGCTGTTTTCTAAAAAGGTCTTTACAATAAGGAGTCATAAATATGTATCATAAAAAAGTTTCATTTTTCTTTTCAAACATTTTTTTTAATAGGTATATGTAGTAAATACCTATGAAAAAAAGAAAAATGAATCAAATATTGTATTAAGTTTCATTGTGTAACATAGATTTTTTCTGATACAAATTTTCATTTGTGAATGACACCTTTTCATAAAACAGCTAAAACTAAAATCAACTTTTAGAAAACAGCTCATTCAATCACTGATATCTCTATGAACGTTCATATTAAACTGGATTTTTTTATTACAGTATTCTATACTGTTAGGTTTTAAACTATATCAAAGTTATTTTGCTACAGTCCGTGCATGCGCAGTAATAAATTATTTACTACAACTGCCCATATCTCTTTGAATATTAAAAGTATTTATTTTAAACTATAGTACAGTTGGACCTTGAAAATCCAGAATCGGTGGGACCACAGTGATTCCGGATATTTGAATTTTCCAGATTTTGGAGATTTATTAAAAATGAAATTTTTCTGATATTATAATAACATACAAAATACAATTGTTCTGCTAGAGAAAATAAACAACGATCAAATTGGTGAATTAAATTATAAAATAGAGATACAATAGATTTAATTTAGAATTCAAATATAAACACATTAAACTAAAATTTTATAGACCAGGCTTGTCCAACACAAAATACTTGGTGGGCTGCACAGGAAATGTATTTTATTCATGCGGGACACACCTTATGTATGTATGTGTACATATGTTTGTGAGTGTATAAATCATGTATGTATATGGTATTTTCGGGGGACGGCAGGGTGAAGATTCAGAGTAGAATACATTAATTTAAAGTATTTTCATTCATAAATTAACAATAATATCATAAAAATCATTAAATATACATTAATAACCATAATAAAAAGAATGATTAATGGATTTAACTATATTTCAGTTACAACAGTGTGATTCTTTAGCTACCATAATCGTTGAAAGGTATTTTCACTTCGATAAGTCAAGACTGATTTATTCATTTTTAATGTGTTACCCAAAGTGTCAAACTTTAATCATTAGCATTAGTCTTCTTGCAGACCGCAGAAAACTACTCGGCAGGCCCCATGCGGCCCGGGGGCTGTGGGTAGGCCCCCCCTATTATAGACAACTGATAATATCTGCTAAATAACAGCTAATAAACTATTTATTCATTAAAAAATGCTCAAAACTATAGAAAGAAAGTAATTTTTATGTTGATTTTTAAAAAATATTTCAGCAATTTAAAGCTCTTTTACTCTAATGAGATTTATTTATTTATTTTATTTTTTAAACTTTTTTTTTTTTTTTTTTTTTTTTTTAATAATTTTTTTAATTAACAATCAAGTAGTATAAAAATATGTAAGATTATGATTATATTTATGTATTCAGTGTTCAATTAAAAGGATTTTAAACTGCATTCTAAAAGAAATGTGGAAACAGGTTCAGCAAAACCTTATCTTAAAAGTAAAACTAAAATTGGAAAAATGTCCAGATTTTCGAGGTTTAACTACATAATGATTTAGGCATATGTTGTCATATTTTCTCTGCAAGTTTCATAAAGTTTTCAAAAAAAAAAAAAAAAAACTCTAGACTAACACTTAGGGTTGGCAAGCTTTTACTACAGGTGGAAAAAAACCAAGGTAAACACTATCCTGGCAAAAATAGGTTTTTGCCAGTTTTTGGAAGCAAAAATGACAAAAACAGATTTTTTACATATAAATGCACATTTCACTTCTGTTACCTATTGATTGTAAATTAAGAATGACAACATTGCACTACAATTCATTAGAATGACCGCATAATATTCTCACATTAATTATTACAAAATTTTAATTTCATTGTAAAAAAATTAATTGAAAAAAAAAAAAAAAAAGTCAAATTGTTAGTTTGATTTTTAAAATTTTTATACTGCAATTAACAATATTGCAAAATCTATAGAAATCATAAACGCTTCTAGTTTTAAAATGAGATATATCAACCTATCAATCAACATAATGCAATAATTCAAAGATGCAAAATATAAGCAATAGTAATAAGTAAATATATTAATATACTGTGTTGAAATAAACGGAATCTTAAAATAAAATAATCTAAGTAAAATTCTTATTAAAATTTTAATTTTCTTATAATAAAAAAAATTATACATTCAACATTCAGTTGCACTTTCATTATCATTACAAAATAACTTTTGTTTAAGCATTCCATAGCAAAATGCAAGTTTGGAAACAGTACTTATATTCAACCTATTTTGAATTTTTGAGTGGAAAAAGAGAAGTTAGAAAATATTCTCTAAAAAGAATAATAATAATTAAAAAAAAAAAAAAAAGAATATATTTTTATTTTGTACTTTTGTTTATTTTTATCAAGAAAATAATTAATTTCATTTGTTGTTACGATTCCTTTTTTTCATATAAACTGCATCACTGCATTTAGTTATAAAAAATTTTATTTTTGCTAGTTTTTACCAGTTTTTGCCACATTCCTGACAAAAATACCAACCCTGGTAACCCATGTGAAAAATTTTTTTATTTTAATAAAATATTTCTAACTCTATAAATATTCAAGTTAGCCTCACAAAATTCTACACATAAAATATAACATTTATAACCACATCTAAAATTTGCAGATGAATGGATGCACTTTTAGATACAGGGTAATCACAAATATTTTTTATTTAATTGGATTTGTTGTTTGCCCCCAAAATGACTTCGTGATGAAATCTTTGCTAGAAAATATGAGGAAAGACATGTTTTCCTTATCCCCAAAATTCGACAAAACATAAAAAAAAATGAAAGTGCTTCCAATATTTGGTCCAACACCTGTACATTTACATAATTCTGTTTCATTAATGTTGCAGCGCAAGATGACTAAGAAAAGAGGGAGGGGGGATTTGCTTTAAATGTGTTATAAATTTTGTAATAAAACTGAAAAAGTTATGCTTTATATTCTCTTTTTACCTATGAAGTAAGATTACATTTTGCACTAGTCAGAAAACTTAATTGGTCCAAAAATATGAAATAGTAAATTAGAATTAAAATAATAGTCACATAAGTACACTCCTGCATACAACGTCTTTATGCTTAAACTTTTTAAGATATTAATAATAATGAAAATTGTCTCTGAAAAAAAAAGGGGGGGGGGGGTGGGAAATTGCAAATAAACACTATAAAATTCTAATTCTTCATCTTTTAAGAATACTCAAGTATTTTCATATAAATTTAATGAAAAGCAAACTAATTTTATTTCATTTAAAATATACCTTATATAGGCTTTTCAATTTTGGCTGATCAATTTCGATCACAATCGTGATCATCTTCAGAGCCACTTGTTACGTCTTCGTCCTTCGTTTTGTAGTTTCGCGGTTTGTTGTTAGAGTTCCTTCGCTTCACTTCGGATTCTTGTAAGAGGTGTTGCCATGCAGCTGGGATAATGGAATGTTCTCTATTGTTTACTGTGTTGGGGTTAGTGATAATTTCAAGGGCCTCCCGTTTTAGAGCGTAGTTATGGTTATTGTAGGGAGCTATTTTTTGGATATTAATAGAGTTAATGCTTATTGGGTTATTATTATGGGTAGTGGAGAAAGCGGTAGAGGTTTTTCCTAGTTTAAGATCTGCACGGTGTTCTTTTTCACGATCGGCTATTTTTCGTTTAGTCATCCCGATGTAGCAGGCTTTTTTACTATTGATATGTTCGAAGTTGATTTTATAAATTCCGGAGGTGTGGTTTTGTGGAATGGGGTCTTTTTCGTTCCGGATGTGTTGAAAGATATTTTTGTCAGGTTTTATTGGAATGTTTACGTTATTATTTTTGGCTTCATTTTTTATTTTGATGCTGGCGCCGTTACAAAAAGGGATTGCGGTGGTAAAATTATTATATCCTAAATGACAAACCAAACTTAAAAGACACAATAGCGCACATAGAAACCGCCATTGACTACATTCCAGCTTTCAAACAACAAACAATCCGGAACACCGCTATAAAATCCATCTCTAAAGTAAATAAAACCTATAATGACTCCGAAGATATCAAATGTCTTAAAAACTTAAAAAACAATCGTGATTTAACTTTTCTTATGTCAGACAAAACAAATCTTATTACCATTATGAACCGAACCCATTATAATGAAATGATGCAAGAAACCATTGAAAAACTAAAAGCTACAAAAACCCACCCCTCACCTCTTAATAAACTCATAAGTAAAACAAAAGATCTTATAAAAACAGGCCAATGGCCCAACAATAACAAACCAACATTCAATAACCATGCCTCCACAATACCGCGTCTCTTTGCTAAATATAAAGATCACAAAAACCCCCCCTCTCTCCGCCCTATAGTAAATAAAGCTGAAGGCCCAACCTACCATCTCGAAAAATACATGAAAAGCATTTACATAGCCCTTCTCCCTCCCTCTAACTACTCAATAAACTCAAATGAAATGTTCCTAGATAAACTCCGTAATACAAATATAAATTATACCGATAAACTCGTTAGTTTTGATGTAAAAGATCTCTACCCCTCCATCAATATTTCAGAAATCACTGCAATTATTAATACTAAATTAACCAACATATTTGGAGACAATAAAACCAGTGAAACTTTAATTAGAGCAAATAACCTCCTCCTTAATGAATCATATTTTAACTTTAATAATAATACTTACCATCAAAATCAAGGCGTCCCTATGGGGAGCCCTATCTCAGGTATCATTGCCGAATTGAAACTCCGCCTTATTGAAAATTCAGCCAACCATATAATCAAAAATTGTAAACTTTGGACTAGATATGTGGACGACATCTTTGCCATCATTCCCGACACTGAAAATCCAGATAACCTTCTAACAAACCTTAATTCCTTAGATAATAACATTAAATTCACAATTGAAAAAGAAACAAACAATACTCTAAACTTTCTTGATATAAAAATCATAAAAAACCCTAATAACACCATCGACACTACCGTTTACAGAAAACCCACTACTAACACTGAAATTATAAACAAAAATTGTAAAACCCCCATCACTTACAAATTATCCGCCATTCAATCTTATATCAACCGCGCTATTTTAATCTGCTCTAACAAACAATTACTAAATAAAGAACTTAACAATATCAAAAAAATCGCCGCAAAAGCTAACTACTCTAAAAATCTTATAAATAAATTATACAAAAAACGCCTAAAATCTCTTAACAAAATCAATAACGTCCAGAAACCTAAACCTAATTTTACCACCGCAATCCCTTTTTGTAACGGCGCCAGCATCAAAATAAAAAATGAAGCCAAAAATAATAACGTAAACATTCCAATAAAACCTGACAAAAATATCTTTCAACACATCCGGAACGAAAAAGACCCCATTCCACAAAACCACACCTCCGGAATTTATAAAATCAACTTCGAACATATCAATAGTAAAAAAGCCTGCTACATCGGGATGACTAAACGAAAAATAGCCGATCGTGAAAAAGAACACCGTGCAGATCTTAAACTAGGAAAAACCTCTACCGCTTTCTCCACTACCCATAATAATAACCCAATAAGCATTAACTCTATTAATATCCAAAAAATAGCTCCCTACAATAACCATAACTACGCTCTAAAACGGGAGGCCCTTGAAATTATCACTAACCCCAACACAGTAAACAATAGAGAACATTCCATTATCCCAGCTGCATGGCAACACCTCTTACAAGAATCCGAAGTGAAGCGAAGGAACTCTAACAACAAACCGCGAAACTACAAAACGAAGGACGAAGACGTAACAAGTGGCTCTGAAGATGATCACGATTGTGATCGAAATTGATCAGCCAAAATTGAAAAGCCTATATAAGGTATATTTTAAATGAAATAAAAATACTCAAGTATTTATTAATACACAAACTGTTTTTCTGAAAAGAAAAAAAATCCCAATTTTTGACAAAGGATATTAAAAGGATGGAAACAAGTTATAAACTTTTGTCTTACAAAGGCAGTATAAATCAGTAAAATTTCTATTGAAACTAGTCATAAATTAAACAGAACGATTGAAAACATAGGATAGGGGGGGGGAGGGGGGGGGAATTGTGCAGCAATCCCCATGGGTCAAGATATGACTAAAGAAGATTTAGCTGTTTCAATCAAAACCAACAAAACAAAGGTGGGTAGCAAGAAAGCGTGGCACAGAGGTAAAGTGTTTCATTCCTATACGGAAGGTGCTGCGTTCAAAACTGGGCCTGATAATTTTTTTTTAAATTTTATTTTTAACTAAAAAAATGTTGTAATATTTATTTAGTATAAAAGCTGATGTTTTTAAGGGGAAAATATTTTGTATTACACTAAAATAAAATTTTGTAAATGATTTGTGCTAATGCTCTATGTAAATTTTCATTACTTTATTTATTTACCTTTTTTTTATCGACACCACTAATAGTCAGCATTGATCATTTGCTCTTAATTTAGTAATGCAATTTTTTGCAAAAAAAATTCTGAATGGAGAAACAGCTGTTGCTCAACCAATCAACATTGCTTTTACTTATATTTCAAATACTTTATTAAACTACTGTCAAATTTTACATTCCTGGAACAACTGCCAATAAAACTGAGCACCAGTTAAAATTTCCTCAAAATGATTTTACAAATTAACAGTCACATCTTAAAAAATTCTAAACAAAGATGATTACAAATATAGTTAGCCCGACAAAAAGCCATATATATATATATATATATATATATATATATATATATATATATATTCACGTGTAATGAAGTTTCCCTCCTCCTGAAAAATTTTTTGGCAATGCTACTGGTGTAGTGCATTTTCAAAATGTTTAAGTATTCATGAATAATACACAGGAACTATATACTAGAGATGGGATAAATAGTTACTTTTCAGTAATAGGTTACTTCTAAAGGGCAAAATTAACGGTGGCCACCGGCCACGTGGCGACTAAATAAAAAGAGATGGCGATTAAAAATTATGCATCGATCGCCACTAAAGTCGCCACTTATTGTGATCATTAAAAGATTCTAAAAATCGAGCGACGATAGAGAATCTAAGCTTTGTGATTTCCAATCTTTTTCCATCCATGGCATAAATGTCAATGTTCATTTTAAACTTGCTTTATTATATTCTACAACCTATAAAGAAGTAGAATTGTTTAATATATCTTACTCATATAATTTTTTGGACTCCCCCCCCCCCTAACGATCTGTGATCACACAGCTTATAGAAAGCTTTATAATTTCTAACCATTTTCCATTTGCTGTAAAAATATAAATATCTATTTTAAACTTACTTTATTAGATTCTAGAATCTGTAAAGAAGTAGAATTGTTTAATATCTCTTACTCATAATTCTTGTAATCCCCCCCCACCCCCCAAGCTACAAATTTGGCAGCTAAGTAAATTATTTTTAATGAAGCAGCTAAGTTTCCATATCTATATTTTTTAAGAGGAAATATTTTAACTCTATTGAAATAAAATCAATTAAAAAAGTGTGTCTTTAGAAATAAGAAAAAAGTAATAAAACTGCTAACTGTATTTACACATGACCATGTAAAAGGTTGTGATGATGATGAATCATTCATTTACTTAGAAAATAGCAATGTGAACTGTGAATGATAACAGCTTATTTCACTTAAATAAATTGAAAAAAAAATACTACTAAATTATCTGAAATATAAAAACTTTTGCTTTTATTATTACAGCCCTAAGCAGATATCAATTTAGGATGTGCAATTTAGGATTTTTAAAAAGAACATAATTACAATTTCAGTGTCTCTGTGTTAATTTTATTATATGTATTTCTTATTTTCATATTTTTCTTGTGGTAATTATACCACAAAATGGTGACAATGCTTTTTGCAGTCTGAAAGAAATAGTCTTATCATGTGAAAAGTGGCCACTAACTTAAAAAAGTGGCTACTAATGAAACTGACAGTACCGGCCACTGGCCACTAATGAATTTTCCCAGTTTTGCCCTTTAGTTACTTCGTTCCATAAATCCTTTGGTAATAAGTTTTTGCAACATATTTTTTATAACCTATTACTTTTTAGTTCAGATATGGCTAATGTCTTTCTAATCCTTTCTGGATGATATACTATACAATATATACATGTGGATGTGGTTCATGTTTTTAAGTCCCAATGCTTTCGAATAGTAATCTTCACTTTATTTAACACTAGAATTTCTACAATAAAAAAAAAACAAAAAAAAAAAAACGCTGATATGAAATAGTGGTAGAGTCAAAATTTTACACAAACGTTTGTCCCAATCAAGTAAGCTTAAGGTTCATTAAACCAATTCCTTTAACCGTTTGCGGCGCAAGACAATTTGAAACATTTAAATTATACTGCCACCGGAATTCATGAACTAAATTAAACTAAAAGAAATTTTAAATTTAAAGGTTTAAAAAAACGGCCTTTTCTGATATGTTATAAACGTGAATTTTTGCTAAAATATTTCCGGGATGAATTTTTGCAGCTGGATCTTAAATTTTGCGTCCTCGTGGCAAGGACACCGCGCGTTAAGGGGTTAAACACGAAAACAGAATATTTCAAATAATATCAAGAAACACATACACGAGAGCCTTTTTCTGAAAAAAAAAATAATAATTCTCATATTATAAGCCATATATGTAATTAAGAAACAATTAAATAATAATAGCAAATTTTTAAGAAACATTTATAAGGCATCCCAAATTTTAAATTACCAAGTGACTGTTTCTTTCGATTTTCCGAAGAACTTGAACTTTCCAGTTTGACGAGAAAATTAGTGTTTTTCACTCATACTTAGCAAACAGTCACTTTGAATAAGTTTTCTAAAATTAGAAACACTTGTTTAAAAATATATTTTGCTTACAAAAATTGCATAAAGATGTATTTTCTCAGACACTTAATTTTAACATAAGAGCATAATTAACTATTCTTAAACCCTTTACTCATTTTAAATCTAAAAAAATAGTCTCAAGAAAAAATCAGATTAAAAAAAAAAAAAAAAAAGTGAAGAAAAGCTAAACAGTAAAAATAAATAAATAAATAAATTTTAGAAAATTTGGAGTGGAGGGATGATTGTTATACCAACTATGTGAAAAATACCAGAGCCGGAAATTGAACCCGGGCCTTCCGCTTAACGTGCGGATGCTCTACCACTGAGCTACCCTGGGTGATAACCAGCTAGGCATTTCTCACATAATATTCATTGGCAAGGTCACCGAATCTGCAATACGCAGCTATAGCAAGTGACATAATTAATCGTGGCACAACTCCAATAGATCACGAAATTTTTAATATAATTTAGAAATTTATTCATCAACCATGAAAGTTCATTTCAGAAAATTTTGGAGCCACGATTAATTATGTCACTTGATATAGCTGCGTTTGCAGACTCGGTGACCTTGCCAATGAATATTATGTGAGAAACGCCTAGCTGGTTATCACCCAGGGTAGCTCAGTGGTAGAGCATCCGCACATTAAGCGGAAGACCCGGGTTCGATTCCCAGCTCTGGTATTTTTCACATAGTTGGTATAAAAATCATCCCTCCACTCCAAATTTTCTAAAATTAATTAAGGTTAATAAATAAAGACTTTCTAAATAAACAAAAATATTCAATTTTCTTCTCAAATTATTCTTAATTAAACTTAAACAATATTCTTAATAAAAGCACAATAAATGCTGTATGCCATTACGCATTTTCAATTCCATCTGCTATAAGCAATTAAAATATAAACAAACACTCCTTCCTTTCAATTATCAAACTATCGGAACATCTGTTTCCAATACGCAAGCGAATCCAAACGTAGCAAGTGCAATCCCATACCTCACCTTCATGACAAAATAGTAATCAACATCTAATAATCACTCCTTACCTATCTCATACTAGCTGCATAAATTAACACTATTTCGTTAAACCGTGGTATCAAAGTATTTTATTCAAACGATTTTATTATCCCTTGAAAAATAATCAACACCAAATAAAATCCTTAATATCAGCACGATGTTATTTGTCCTAAACATTAAAATTATCTTGCTTATTAAAATTATTTTGATTAATATATTTCACAAGGAATATTCCGTAATACATTCTAGAAAATATTATCATTACAAAATTATCATTAAAAAAATAATACAGCTGCAGCTGTATTATTTTTTCAACAATAATTTTATGAACATGGAAATGAGAATATCACTGAGTAACAGAGTTGCAATGAAATCGTATGTATTCCTTACTGAGATTTCAGACGTGAAGTAACGAATCGATTATCTGCACGGAAAGTATGATTTGAATTTTTGGTAGTAGCCGGCGTTCATAATATTGTTTTTGTATTTTGTAAATAAAATAAAATAAAATAAAAAAGAAATTATATAAAAGAAATAATTCAAGCTTTTTACTTGTATAATGGTGAATTATATCAGTTTTATCGGCAGAAATTTCTTGTCTATTTCACGTGCAGAGATAAAGTTGAAAATATTATTCTTTTAATAGGATATTTTTTGTAATATATTACAGTGCTAATAGGCTACAATGCAATAATAATATTACTTATTATGCTACATGAAGTAACACCTATCTCTACTATACACAGTATGAAGCTAAAAATCCGGAATCGTCAGGACCGCGGTGATTCTGGATTTTCAGACTTTCCGGATTTTAGGTCATGCCTAAAAAATACAATATTTTGGTGTAAGTACTTGGATAATATGCAAATTCAAATAAAAAATAATATATTACAATTTTTAAATATATATATATATATTTATTTATCAACTTTAACAATAAATAAATTAAATTAAAAATTAAACTTGAAAAACAAAACAGATTTATTAAAATATTTGCATACAAAAATTAGTACAACTTGCAATAAAAGAAAATAAGAAAAACATACCACTTTTAAAATATTTCCGTTATTTATTTTTTTAGTACTTTAGCGTTTTCAACTAAAAGTTTGAGCATAGTTGAAATAGAATATAGAATTTAGTTCTCAATTAGATAAATGTTTAAGAATTTTTACTATTATAATAATTTTCTTCTCCTTCCTCTTTCAGACTTTGCAAATGCCGGTTTTGATGATTACTAAGAAATAAAATATTTTTTTTTTTATCTTTATTTAGCTATATTTATACTTTAATATATATTGCTGTAGATGATGATTAACGCCACCGAAATTGTCCGGATTTTCGGCTTCATACTGTATAATCATATACCACCTGAGTGTAATTTAGTTGGGTGTGTTCCATCCATTTGGCACATTTCATTTTTTTTTTTTTTCGAAGCACATTAGTTTACTAGAGATTAACAGGCCGAGTTTATTATTTTTCTGCTCCTTTACGTCATCTATTATGTCATTTTCATTTGCTTTTGCATAGTAAAGGATGTACTATAATATATTGGAGTTGAGCTCCCTCATTTAGCACATGCTTGTTTAGTGAAAACTCGTACAATTTTAAATGTATTTTGAATATGTATTATAGTGGTGTTTTGATGATTCAAAAGTCAGAATTCTGAAGGTTTTTCTGTATATATATTTGTTTAAATTACCCATATGGCTCTTTATAATATTTTTGTGAGTGTGAATGAATGTTTAAGGAAGTATCATGAATAAAGCAAAATATATTTTGCTGTATTGTCTACTTTGGGACAGAAAGCTGTACTTGAGTGGTATATGAAAGAGGATTTATTGCATCTTCGTATGTTTGTCCTGTATGTGATAGAAATATTATTTTAACTGAAAATAAGGAGAAAAATGGTGTTTTTGTACAGATGTGTAAGAATCAATCTAAAGTGTAAGAAAGAAGGCATGCAGTGTGTCGAATTATAAAGGAAGGGTTGTTTGGTTTTTTCCATAGTGGAAAAATGGCCTATGGGCTCAAATTGTTTAAAGTGTTATTAAATGCCTTATTTGATTGGGATTTAAATTTATATACACCATTGGATGAACAGTGTAGATTTACTTTGGTGAATCTAGTATTTATAGTTTTTTTACAAGGACACAACAAAAAATTCTGTAACATTATGGCCTATCGTCTAAAACCACTTAGAGAGTGATAGTGTCTAAATGCCTCATTTAATCGAGCTTTAAATCTATATACACGTTTCAGGTCTATGTCACGCAACTGTATTGATTTTTGGGACTTTAGCATTAATAGTTTATTTACAGGGATGCACAAAAGAACTTCAATACATTATGTTTCATTAAACAACATGCTATTTGGGGGGAAATAATCAAGCACCTATTATAATTTTCTTTTTTGTTTATTTAATGACTTCTCTTATTTTATATAAACAACAGCAAATTACTTAATGTTTAGAAAATCGAGTGCAGTCACTCGAGATTTTTATTATTTCTCTTGAAGTTTTAGCATGTTTACCAAATTAGTTATAAATTAGGAATGCACTGAATATTCGGTATCCGGCCTAACTACCGAATATTCGGTTTGGCCGAATCTCAAACTAATCAGTTTGGCCAAATATGAAATTATTCGGCTAGTTGGAATATATAAAAATTCAATTTTTTAAAATTTTTAATCATTTGAAAAAATTCTGCTGTTTTTAATTATCATTAAATTAAGATTTTTCAGCGTAATTAAGAAATAGATTATATTTAAATGAAAACAATTGTTTTATCTAGTTTCAACTAACATGAAAGAAAACTATTAGTTACATTAATCATAACAATTAATAATATCTAACAAAAGTTGTCTTTATCAATAACAGTATAATGATATATGTTTCTACAGTTGAGTTAAGAAACAGCATACATAATTCACATGATGTTGCTATCTAGGAAACTTCAAGAGATCAAACAAAGATCGCATTCAAATCTGGCAAGAAAAATAACACAAGTAATAAAATAGCAATTTTGAACTTGTCATTGAAAAATGCATATGAAGTGCCCCAACATGCACAAAAAAATTACATCTCTATCTCACAATATATCCACTATCCACATGAGAGTAAGAGGCATTTGCATCAGCTTTAATATAGGTTATAGCCAATATGTTGTTATTTTTAAATTGATTTTTCTAAAATGCTGCATTTCTGGGTTGCGTTATATTTTATTTTATTTATTTATTTGGAGTGGACACGACAAGATATTGTTATTTAAGAAATTTTTGTGTTTTTTAAGAAGCCGAACAGTTAATAATTTTCTTTGACTGTGAATTCAGCATTACACCACTTCTTAAATTTTTCTACATTCATATAAACCACTGTTTCTGAATAGTATTTGTTTATAAATAGTTTTTGCATAATTAAAAAAAAATAAAATATTACTAAATGTAAATGGTATTACTGAAAAAGTTTGAAAAAAATTAGGTGATTGACACCTGAATATAAGAGTAAATCAGCTGGCAAATAATTACTATTCGATTTGAAGGATATTCGGTATTTGGCCGAACAGTTAGTATTCGGTTGACCGAATATTCGGCATTCAGCAAAACTGGTATATCCCTATTATAAATATGCATACATACACATATACACTCAATATACAGACATACACACATTCGCATTATTATAAACATTACTTTTGTGGAAAAAAAATAAATAAATTACTTTTTATTTAAAGGTAAAATTTAATTTTGTATTTTTATTCAATAGAAGAAAGTATTTGATTCGTAAAAATTTTTAGGCCTTGGTCAATGGATTTGCACATTTTGAGAGATCTAGAACACAATTTGACCATTTTTAGAAAATGACAGTCTGTGGATGTATATGTGACAAAATTTTGTGGCAACTGTATCTCAGGAACTACTTCGCAGAATTTCATAAAATTTGATATGTAGTTGCACCCTGACATAAATTAGTGTCTGTCAACTTTTGGTGAAAATTGTCCAACAAGTAGCATTGCCACCCTGCTTTCTCTAAACTTTAAACATGGTGGTGTAGGACAAAATTTTGTATAAATGTATATAAACAAAATTATTTTTTAATAATCATTATGAAATTAAAAAGAATTATTTATAATAGAGATAGTCAACAGGGAAAAAAGTTTTGCATACAAAGGAAGGAGCACTGTTGATAATGTAACAATAGTCAACAACAGATTTACTTTGTTACATTTGTAAATTTTACATAACTAATGTAATTAGCATTTTCATTATTTTATTTTTTATTGATTGCAATTAAAATGAAATTACTTTTTTATTAATCAAATTATTAATTTTTAATAAAATATTGCTATTAATGAATAACTAATTCAAAGTTAAAAGTACACTTTATTGCTTTAACAGAATAATTTAATGTTTCAAAATACAGTTCAATGGATTTTTTTTTTTTTTTTTTTTTTTGCCCAGTGTCCCAGACATTCACAAAAAAGTGGACAAAATAACAACCCTGAAATAAAGGGTCCTCTTTTACTATTAGTCATTTAGGTATTATGTACTTTACTTTTGATACAAAAGTGATTTAGAAAAGTTCCTCAGAATTATGTTCTCCTTTTAATGAGAGATATACAACTAGAGTAAACTGTGAAGGTGGGGACTTAGGAAGATGTTTTGAGGACTTCTGGCATCAAAAGAATGAAGTAAGTGAGCAGTATTTATTACCATTTTGTTTCAATATTCATGAAATTTTATGTTTTTCTGCTTTGAAAAAATAAATAAATAACAGTAAAAGTAAAAATATGCATTATTAGAGTCGGCAGCAAAAATTATACGAGCACTAGCAAAACTTCTTATATAAAAAAGATACACTTAATACTGTTTTGTTAAATAAATCCTTGTCGAATCATGTTCTTAGACTGACTAAGAACATGATTCAACAAGGATTTATTTAACAAAACATCATTATACGTACTTTTTTTATATAGGAATTTTTGCTAGCGCTCGAATAATTTTGCTGCCAACTGTAATTTTGTGCTTTTTGAAATTTATGCATACATTAAATGAGGTAGGTCTAATTTTTTTTTTATGTGTTCATGTATACGTAGCACATACATGTGTGTATATGCTACACACATTAATGCTATACACATCACTGCAATTCTGAATTTCATGTACAACAGCATAGCTGCCAACCTTTGAGAATCAAAATTAGGGAGACTTTGTATACGACATAAATTATGCTGTAAATAGAATATTGATAATATAGTAATTGTTGGAAAGAGAAGGAGCAAATAAAAGGAAAATTTTGCAGTATCTAGAGGCTTTCTTCTTATTGCAAATAATATGAGAGAGAAAAAAATAAATAAAACATACTGAATTTAAAATACTATTAGACTATATTAAAATCTAACCAGATTATATATACATACATTGATTTGGGAAAATTTTTCCTACCTGAAATATCTATTCATTTTTTCCCCATGTTTACACATTTGGTATAGTTATGACATAAATATTTAATTTAATTGAGGAGAAATCAATGATTCATGAAGTTTAGCAATAAAGTCTACAAATAATTACATATGTGAGAAATATTGAGCACTTCTATTGCTTTATTGTTTCTAGAATTGATCATTAAGAGTCATTTTTTTTTTTTTAAAGTTGGACACTTTTGATAGTTGACATCTTCAATTTTCCCGAAACTTTCATGATATGTTAGTAGTTCTGTGATAAGAAAAAGTGAAATTCAATTTTTTCTGAATTTCATTTGTTTGACCTAGAGAGGGGGGTCAAAGTTTGAGGCCTTAAATAAATGGTGCCATTTTAATATTTTACTCCTAAAGCCATGAGTAACCCATGTCAATTTTTTTTTTGCATACGGATACTACTTGATACTAAGTACATTTTAGCATAGACAGTTTAGTGGGTCACTTATGGCTTTAAAGGCCAAGGTCATTCGAAAATACAGTTTTCGTTGATTTTTTCCGTGTTTTCAGTCTGAATATCTGCTAAAGCCATGAGTGCCCCATAGAAATAATTATGGGGTTAATTACACATCTTAGTATAGAACTTAAAAATATTTAAAATAGCATGGGTTACTCTTGGCTTTAGTAGATAAACGGTCTCAAAGTTGAAAATTTTCAAAAAAAGGTCAAATTTGATGGTAAATTACTCTATAAGCCATGAGTCAATAACTATGAGATATTATACCCTAGATGGTCTAGTTTTAGACCCAGGTTACAAAGCTATGAGGCTTGCAAGATTTATTTAGATACAGTCTATTTTATACCGCCAATGTGTACCTGTTCTATGTAGTAAAAAACGCTTGAGACCCAATTTTGTAATACATTAATGCTTGTTTAGAACTTCCCATTTTACATTACAGAGGCCAGCATCAAAATAAATATAAAATTAAAAAATTACACAGGGGAGACCAGGGCAAGTTGAAGTACGGGGTAAGTTGAAACATGGAAATAAAAAATACAATTTTTAAGTTCTTATTTATTGCCAATAAAGGACAGTACAGACACACAAAACCTACTTTACAATATAAAAAAAATGTGTATGTAAACTGTCGATTTTATGAGGATAAAACTGTTTGAGTACTGTTTTTTATTGTGAGTAAAAATTCAAATTTTTAAATGATGTCGCATTTGATGTAGCATACATTAGTGAATGTTTCTGAATGATTCAGCGTTTATAGTGTACAGTCGCAGCTTGCTAATCATATGATTTGAAACGCCCACGAGCATAAGCACTGGTAACTTAACATCTCGTGAAGTGAAAATTATGGGCAGGGGCCAGCTGAAACAAATATAGGGGAAGCTACTTGAAACACCTGTTTCAATTAGTCCCATGCACAATTTTTATTTATTTTTTTGTATACAGTCTTGTTTTCATCACCCTGTATATGTTTTACATAAAATAACAATATGCACATTTCAGATGTATCTTAGGTTATTTTTTACATTATAATGACCACTATTAAATGGACCATATTTAAAATAAAGGTCATAATAGTATCAGATCATTAAATAATTACAGTAGAATTTTGCATTTAATGAACAGTTATTTAAAAATAACTATAAGGAGGTTGATAAATTAGTTTATAATAATAGGCGTTGCAGAAGGCTTATGAAAGTTGTTACAGTAATTTAATACAAAAAAGAGAGGGGCATTTCAAGTTCACAATTAAAGTAAAGAAATTCTCTATTATTAATTAACGTGATAAGACTTGTAAAATATTGTCCAAACTGATATCTGGAATGTCATCTTGTATGGGCCAGGCAAAACAAATATTTTTAGATTTGATTTGTCCCTTTAGAAATTTGATCTTAGCAAGCTTTACAGGCACTTTACCTGTACTATCAAACATCTGTATGATTTGTCCCACATAGAACACCTATCTTGCTTTTTCCCAGACCATGAAACCAACACTCAATTTCCAGTATCTACTTGTTCTGAAAATTCTGTTTGGCAACTTTCCTCTAATTCTAATGCACTTATCTCTTGGAAAATTTAAAAAAAACCAAGGTGGAAAAAATTATTTTAAACCATAAATAAAGGTACAGCCACTGTAGTGTAAGCTATTTTATTATTATTATTAATTTTATAGTGCTTTTGCATTTCTTTTGTGCATGGGGCTAATTGAAACAGGTGTTTCAAGTAGCCCCCCTTATATTTCTTTCAGCTGGCCCTTGCCCACAATTTTCACTTTATGAGATGTTATACTACTAGTACTTATGCTCGTGGGCATTTCAAATCATATGATTATCAAGCTGCAACTATACACTATAAACACTGAATCAATCAGAAACATTCACTCATTTTTGTTACATAAAATGCAACAATTTAAAAATTTCAATTTTTACTCACAATAAAGAAACAGTACTCTAAACAGTTTTATCCTCATAAAATAGACAGATGTTTACATACACTTTTTTTTTTTTTTTCTGCATTGCAAAGTACGTTTTGTGTATCTGTACTTCCTTTTATTGGCAGTAAATAAGAACTTAAAAATTGTATATTATATTTCCATGTTTTAACTTATTCCGTATTTCAACTTGCCCCGGTCTCCCCTATGTGATTTTTTAATTTTATAATTATTTTGATGCTGGCCTCTGTGTAATGCAAAATGGGAAGATTAAGCAAGCATTAATGTATTGCAAAATTGGGTCTCAAGCCTTTTGTACTACATAGAACAGGTACACATTGGCAATATAAAATAGACTGTATCTAAAAATATCTTGCAAGCCCCATAGGTTTGTAACCTGGGTCTAAAACTAGACCATCTAGGGTATAATTAAAACTGTGACTCATATTTATTGACTCATGGCTTATAGAGTAATTTACCATCAATTTTGATCTTTTATTGAAATTTTTCAACTTTGAGACCGTTTAACTACTAAAGCCAAGAGTAGCCCATGCTATTTTAAATATTTTTAAGTTCTACACTAAGGTGTGTAATTAACCCCATAATTATTTCAATGGGGCACTCATGGCCTTAGCAGATATTCAGACTGATTGAAAAAAATCAACGAAAACTGCATTTTCGAATGACCTTGGCCTTTAAAGCCATGAGTGACCCACTAAACTGTTTATGCTAAAATGTACTTAGTATCAAGTAGTATCCATATTTTTAAAAAAATGACATGGGTCACTCATGGCTTTAGGAGTAAAATATTAAAATGGCACCATTTATTTACGGCCTCAAACTTTGACCCCTCTCTAGGTCAAACAAATGAAATTCAGAAAAAAATAAATTTCACTTTTTCTTATCACAGTACTACTAACATATCCTGAAAGTTTCGGGAAAATTGAAGATGTCAACTATCACATCTCCATAGACTTTGCCCAGCTTTAAAAACATGGCTCTTAATAACTATCCAGTAATGGGAAAAGGGAGGGGGGAAAATAATTACAGAGTAAGAAATATTAAACTCTTTCAGTTCTACTCCTAGAATCTAATAAAGTAAGTTTAAAATTAATATTATCATTTGTGTTGCAGATGGATAAAGATTGGGAAATAAAAGACCTCAGCAGAACATTTGATTGCCAATCGCTAGTTGGAGATAAATAAGGGGGAGAGGGGGGGGGGGGAACAAAAAGTAATTACATAAGCAAGAAATTAACGATTTTATTTCTTTACAGGTTCTACAATCTCATAAAGTAAGTTGGAAATGAATATTGACATTTATGCTGTGGATGGAGAAAGATTGGGAATCTTGAGCTTTCGCAGAACATTTGATCGCCGATCATTCAATTTTTTTTTTAAACTAACGATATTCGTGACTTTTTTAAAAATGGAAGAAATAAATTTGCTGTATTCGGCGAATTAGATTAAAAACATTCGTTTAAAATACAGATGCCTGAAACATTAGCATGGAGATACGAGGGGGAGCAGAAATTAGATTTTGAAAAATTCAGGAGATATTAATGTTTTTCAGGAGTTCAGGAGATTGCCACAAAATTCAGGAGTCTCCTGAATTTTTCGGGAGAGTTAGCAGCTATGCAACAGTGATTGATGTAATTGGCAATTTTATTTATTTTGTGCGATTGGTTATAATTTTTAGGTTAAACTTATATTAAAAATTGTATTTTATGTTGATTGTTTTTGATGTATTGTTTCCGATAAAATTGCTTATTTCCAACACATTTAGTTGCTTCATTAGTTCTCTAAAAAAGGCTTTCATTCACACATATTTAGTGAAAGATTACAATTGCAGACAATGCAGAGTAGCACCATGCTGACGATTTTTAGAAACATCACCAAGGAGCACACTGAGCGAAATTTTCCCCAAAAAAGGCTAGATTTTTTTTTTTTTTTTTTAACAAGACATTACAGCAAAGAAAAAATTTGCAAAATGGGTCAAACATTAAAGATGTGTTCCAATATTTATTTGTAAATATAAATAAGCAGAATAATTTTCAAATCATTCGTCAATGTAGATTTCCAAAAACATCACTTTTCTATACTAAAATGATCTAAATGTAGTTTGACAATCTATCATTTTCTAAATCTCAAATAAAAGGACAACTCTCAAATTGCTTATTATCCATGGAGTAGCAGAAAGTTTAAAATTTGTTTAAAGCATCAATGTGTCAACAGCCTGCCATCATGCCTTTGGAAGAGCACTTTTTCTGGTCTTCTAATAAGTGTGTGATTTAACATTTGATTTACAATACCCTAAAAATTTTAGTAATTATCATGCAAAAGAAATAAATCTAGTAGTATAATTCAACAAAAATACTTTAAGCCCTTACACATACATACAACCTTACATTATTTTGTTAAAGAATGAGTGATATGTGCTTTTATCAACATGCACAACAGAATTCCGATTAGTTTATTTAAAAAAAAAAAAAATGCATTTAAATAAGAAAATCGAGACAGAGTTCAATAATCACACTAATAAGTGAGTACATGTGTAAAACACTAGCCAATTTTGACACGGTAAAAAAAAAAAAATCCCAAATCTATAGACTTTTAACACGCTCACGAATAAAAATTTCAGTGAGCTACAAAAATAAGTAGGCGATTTCTTTTTCCTAAGTTAAATGATGTTATTTGAAATTCGATAAGACATATTTTGAGAGAATAATAAAAATATACTTTAACACGCTCGCGGACGTGAGCACTCTAATATTCGATATAAAAGTGACATGCCGGATACAAATGACATGTCATGTTCTGCATGGCAAAGAAAATGATTGCTATAGCATTCACGTCAGTTAACATGGTAATAAAAGTCTTTAAAATAAAATGTCGAAAGAAAAAACTTAGAGACGTACGTAAACTAAGAGAATATTAAAATTCTAGTTCCATACACTTCTCACTGCTCTGTTCCTGTTCTTTTCTCTTATGAATTGCCGCCAAACAGGGTTGCCAACTCCAAAAAACTTAAGCCCCTAAATTCAAGTTGAAAATCCCCTAAAAGTCCGTAAATATTTTGTGAAAATCCCCTAAAAAAGTGCCCAAATTTTAACTTTAAAATTCAAGAAAATTGTTTCCAGTTTTTATGAATCTGCTTCCAACAGTCTAAAAATGCGAGTTTTTTTTTTTTTTTTCCAAGTTTTGATTGGGAAACATGGTGATATGAAAAATGTGAATTTGTATTAATATTTTATGGCGAGCTTTTGTTTTAAACATGTGAAATACGCTTTTAGAATCGATGAAAAATCTCTCTGTATGTATGGGAAAAATCTAAAGACATACTAATAACCATGGACGTACACTATGGACCGCTCACGCTGTGTTATCAGAATGGCCCCATTTTGGTCGCTTTTAGAAGATGGCGCTCGCATCGACTGCCTTTCCACTTCAGACTTGAAAGAGCGCTTTAACGCGAGAATTAAATGAAATAATGTTAAATATCTCGAACAAAAAAACATATATCCGTAAAATTTTTGCTTTAAAATATAGCTAATACAAATGTCTAAAAATCGATTTCTGGAATTTTTGAAATTCGGTCTCCGAGGGGGGGGGAGGGGGCGAAACGTGATTTCACATGCGTTAAACGTGATTTCACATAATCCTATATAACTCAAACACAAAAACAGATATACGTGAAATTTTTACTTTAAAATATAGCTAATACAAATGTCTAAAAATCGGTTTCAGGAATTTTTAAAATTCGGTCCCCAAGGGGAGCGGGGGGGGGGGCACAACGTGATTTCGCATAATCCTATATATCTCAAACAAAAAAAATAGATATACGTGAAATTTTTGCTCTAAAATATAGCTAATGCAACTATCTAAAAACCAATTTCTGGAATTTTAGAAATTCAGCCCCTAGGTGGGGCAGCAACCGGGGGGGGGGGCTATGGAGCAAAAGAAATACAGTTAGGCCGTTCAAAATTGGTACAGATAGGTTTTAAATGCCTGCAAAACGAATGGGGATATTTTCGATTGTGTAAAGTTATTAGGTGGGGCAAGAAGGGGGGGAGGTGTGGAGGGGGGACAAAAAAATAAAAATAGTGTCAGATCGTTCAAAATTGGTACATAGAGGTTTTCGATACTTACAAATCGATTGTGGATATTTTTGAATTTGTAAAATTATTAGGAGGGGCGGTAAGGGGGGTGGGGTGGTAAGGGGGGGGGCTATGGGGCAAAAACAAATAGAAATACAGTTAGGCCGTTCAAAATTGGTACAGATAGGTTTAAGAGGCCTGCAAGTCGAATGAGGATATTTTCGAAAGTGTAAAGTTGTTAGGACGGGCGAGAAGAAGGGTGGGGAGAGGGGGGGGGCAAAAAAATAAAAAAAGAGCTAGATCGTTTAAAATTGGCTTATACAGGTTTTCGATACTTACAAATCAATTGCGGATATTTTCGAATTTGTAAAATTATTAGGAGGGGCGGTAAGGGTGGTGGGGCCGTAAGGGGGGTCTATGGGCAAAAACAAATAGAAATACAGTTAGGACGTTCAAAATTGGTACAGATAGGTTTTAAAGGCCTGCAAGACGAATGGGGATATTTTCGATTGTGTAAAGTTATTAGGAGGAGCAAGAAGGGGGGAGGGGAGGGGGGGGCAAAAAAATAAAAATAGTGTCAGATCGTTCAAAATTGGTACATAGAGGTTTTCGATACTTACAAATCGATTGCGGATATTTTTGAATTTGTAAAATTATTAGGAGGGGTGGTATGGGGGTGGGGTGGTAAGGGGGGCTATGGGGCAAAAACAAATAGAAATACAGTTAGGCCGTTCAAAATTGGTACAGATAGGTTTAAGAGGCCTGCAAGTCGAATGGGGATATTTTCGATTGTGTAAAGTTATTAGGAGGGGCGAGAAGGTGGTGGGGAGAGGGGGGGGCAAAAAATAAAAATAGAGTTAGATCGTTCAAAATTGGTTCATAGAGGTTTTCGATACTTACAAATCAATTGCGGATATTTTCGAATTTGTAAAATTATTAGGAGGGGCGGTAAGGGGGGGGGCTATGGGCAAGAACAAATAGAAATACAGTTAGGCCGTTCAAAATTGGTATAGATAGGTTTAAGAGGCCTGCAAGTCGAATGGGGATATTTTCGAAAGTGTAAAGTTATTAGGAAGGGCGAGAAAGGGGGGGGAGAGGGGGGGGGCAAAAATATAAAAATAGAGTTAGATCGTTCAAAATTGGTTTATAGAGGTTTTCGATACTTACAAATCAGTTGCGGATATTTTCGAATTTGTAAAATTATTAGGAGGGGCGGTAAGGTGGTGGGGCCGTAAGGGGGGGGCTATGGGCAAAAACAAATAGAAATACAGTTAGGCCGTTCAAAATTGGTACAGACAGGTTTTAAAGGTCTGCAAGACGAATGGGGATATTTTCGAAAGTGTAAAGTTATTAGGAGGGGAGAGGGGGGGGGGCAAAAAAATAAAAATAGAGTTAGATCGTTGAAAATTGGTTTATAGAGGTTTTCGATACTTACAAATCAATTGCGGATATTTTCGAATTTGTAAAATTATTGAAAAACCTATTCAGATATTTCACAGGAATAAAGAATATAGCTATGAAAAATGTATTTATTTATTAATTTTTTTTTTTTTTTTTTTTTTTTTTTTTTTTAATCCAAGAATGAAAACATTCATTATATGTAAATATATCCATAAATATAAAGAATTCGCTCCCCCCCCCCCAACCCCGAAAAAAAAAAAAAAAATAGACGAAATAGTATAATGAAAACATAAACGTATGATATTTAAAAAATAATTATGAAAATATGAATTTTCATAATTCAAAACAATGAATGTATTTTAAAAATCAGAATTTATTCCAGCATTTCCAATTAAACAAAAAAAAATGCAAAGTATGTAAAAAAGACAAAATAAAAAAATTTATTATGATTTTTTTACAAAGGCGGTGCTTTTCCCTCTTCCGAGACTCCAATGGTGGTCGAGCGGTTCTGCGCTCAAAGCTGAGTGACGGGAAGTGCCTGGGTTCGATGCCAGGTCGCGCTTGTCTACTTAGTCATTCAGAGTTTTCCGTGGTTTTTCCGAAAATTGCGTGCATAAGGACTAGAACCCCTTAGAAAGACCCCCACGGAGGGCATTCCCCTTCAGACGTAGGACCTACAGTAGTCAATCGACCTTATTCCCAAATCCAATAAATCCATAAACCGAAATACAGCACTTTTTCCCTTTTATCAATATTTTTCATTTTTAAATTTGCACTTTAAAGAGATTTTTAATCTGTATTATTTACTACTCATTTAAAGCAAATAATTTATTCAAAAAATAAAATTAACTTATATATATATATTTAAATATGCGCGATATAAAAATCAATGTAATGAAAAGCAGAGTCAATCATAATAATTTGAACATTCCCTTTCAAAAAGCTAAAGGAGCATTTTTTTTATTAATTATTTTATTTATTTATTTTTGGAACCAAAGCCCATAATACTGTATTGGGAATTTTTTTTAATTCTGAATATTTTCTTCTAAAGGATTCGAAAACTGCTTTTAGGTCATTCATCTGACTTTACAGCTTAAAATCAATGTTGGTGTTGGAGATTAAAGCCAGCTGACTGCATTAGGGTCCAAGGCCTGGGTGTGCCCACCGTGGCGGTCCTTCTAAAGGGCCTTTGTCCACAATTACGCAAGTTTCAGGAAAAAAAAAAAAAACGCGCAAAACTCCGAACAGCTAGACCGATAAGCGCGATTTGTGATCGAACCCGACACTTCACGTCCACCAGCATCAAGAAGTCAATTTTTGAAGAACTAGAACAGATTTAATGGTCGAGAAATTTCTGAATGTGCAAATGGAATTATGAAAAATATACTGGATAATGTAATTCTATGAATATCCATCTTTGTAGCAAACAGTATGATACCACTGTTTCTTGCATGTAAAATAATATTCTGTTCCTTAACAACATTATAGCTGCCTGGTACTCATTTCTAAAGTATTCTCTCAACTTTTTAATACAAGTTCCTATAGTAAGATTTTTAATTAAAAAATATTTTATTGAAGCTTAGAGAACAATTTTCTCTTTCTAGAATGCATTTTTTTTTTTTACTTGTGCAACAAGAATTGGGAAAAAAAAGAAGGGGAAAAAAAAACCTGTCATAACAACATAATTAAAAAGTAATGGTTGAGTTTAAGGCCGACTGCCTGCGCTAAGTTCCTAGGCCAATAGGTGGAATGCCCTCCGTGGAAGTCTTTAATGGGGTTCTAGTCCGCATTTACGCGAGTTTCTGAGAAACCCACGGAAAACTCCTAACGTCTTGGTCGATGAGCACTACCTATGATCGAACCCGACATTTCTTGAAAGGTAATAAAAATTACTTTAAAAAAATTGATTCAGTTTATAAAATCATGCTTATCTTAGGTAAGGTGACCAGACATCCTCTTTTCAATAGGACAGTCTTCTTTTTCAACGCTCTGCCCTCTTAAACAAAACAAACATTACAGGACTAAAAAGTCCTCTGTTTTATGTTTTTTGTCCGCTGTCCTCTTTTTCAAATGAAAAGGATTTAGTCCTTAATTTCAAAAATTTTGCAAAACTGGGAACCTCAATCGGCTGTTCGCTGTGTCGAGCGGTGAACACTAACTTTTTTCTGCGTTAGGTTCGCAAAAAGAACAACTTTCTAATAAACATGCCAAAGTATATTATGGCTTATGTCTACTCAGATTCTGCGAATCATAAAGAAATAAAAGTATTCTCTATATTCCTACGATTCTTTGATCTAGAACACGAAATCACTATTGAAATTGTCATAAAATCATTAAGGTGGTGGTACTCCGGCTGATACGCGGTCGGTTGATGTGTGTTCTCACTTTTGCATGAATAATATTCCTCATGAAAATAGGCCCACCAGTGATCGAGAGGTTCCGTTCTCGAAGCTGGTCTACGTGAAATGCTGAGTTCGGTACCCGGTCGCGCTTGTTGGCTTAACTGTTAGGAGTTTTCCTTGATTTTCTCTGAAATTAGCGTAAATATAGGCTAGGACCTCTTAGAAAAACCCCACAGAGGAGTGAGTCTCTTACTCACGTCTAGAACCCTAGTGCAAACAATTGGTCATAATGATAACACTACCTCCACCTCAAAAAATTATGCAGAAGTTAGTTGAATTCCTTTTATGTCCTTCTAGCAAAAATGCTCCCACAAAGCGACTGTTTTCTTCAATGAACAAAATGTAGACATGTGAAAAAAATGTTTGGTCAGTATACTCTTTTTCCAATAAAAATTCTGATCACCTTATACGTAAAAAATAGAGTAAGTTAATCATATTTTGTGGCAAGTAACTTTTTTTTTCAGCGAGTGTAATCCAAGTTGAAATTTCGGGCCCTGTATATATATACATATATATATATATATATATATATATATATATATATATATATATATATATATATATATATATTATGCATACGATGATTTTCTTTTACTCTATTATTAAAAAAAAAGACGAGGAATCATGTAAAAAATCTTTTATTATATAAGAAAATTAACATAAAAAAGGAATGAAAAACAAGTTACATAGATTTTTATCAAAAAAAAAAAAAAAAGTTATATCAACAAAATAATAAATTATAAACACTATTTACAAAATTTTATAAACACTATAACTGCAAAATTTACAAAGGTGCAAATTCAATTATAAAGCTTAAAAATTATCTTTCTTAAAATACAAAAAATATTCCTTTAACATCATAATAATATACATATTTGAGAGTAATAAATAAAAAAGCCATTTTTTTTTTCTAACAAGGGAAGCTTTTACAGTGTTCGTCATACTTGAAATTAACATGAAGCACATTTTATACAGTTTTTAATTCTTACTTAAAATATGTAATCAGTTTTTTAAAAAACTTATTTTAATGGATTTATGACCCTCTTAAATTTGATGAATTAGCAATTTCTCTCACCATGGAAGAAAATTCCAGCACATAATATTTTCTAATTATTTAAATGCATTATTTACCTGTGGCTTACAGAATGAGTGAAAAAAAAAATATTATTTGTTAGTAAAAAATAATAAATCTTCTCGATAATATTTAAAAAAAAAAAAAAACAAGTATGAAATTTTCCTACATTTCTTTTTTTTTTTTTTTTTTTTTTTTTCGCCAAATATGTTACCTACACTGATACTCAAATATGTTATTAATATAAAATCATCCATATATTATCTTGTTGAAATTCTAAACTGCATCAAATTTTGAGTTTAAAATTCCAGCATTTATGATAAATTTCTCTCTAGTTATTCAAGCTGAAAAGTTTTGCATATGAGTATTTATTCAAAATTATATTTTCTAAATATTTCTGTTGCACTTTTTAATCTTCCATAATTATAAATGAAAACATATAATTGATGTTAAACTATAACAAAAATTTCTTGAAATTTTTCTATAAAGAAAGCCGCAATAATAAAAATGTTTTCTCTTAGGATGATACTTATTGGAAAAATTCCTGCATCAAGAGAGCAAGCACACTTTGGTTTTTCCCTAAATTGTCAAATTTTAAGTTGTCACTGTTTCTCAAAAATTGCGTTTTGCAAAAAACTGATTACATATCCTGAAATGGCATTAGAAACTTTATAAAATGCATATAGTATCGATTCAAAGTACAATTAACACTTAAAAAGATTGTCTTGTAAGTAATAGATGCAGGGCCAAATTTGAAATTTGGCATGAACGTACACTGTAAAAAAAAAACGGAAGCTTTTACAGCAAAATGTGCTGGCACCCATATTGCCTGCACATTCTGCTGTTAAATAAGGCAATTTAGAGCGGAAACATCTGTAAAAAAAGACTCTTTTATTATGGCTATTTCTGCTGTAAATAACTTCTTTTTTACATTCCCTCCTTCATGCACCCATATTGCCAGCATATTATGCTGTAAATCTACCGTTTTTTTTTTTTTTTTTACAGTGTAGCTACAACCATTCCATTTCTTTAACATATATATATATATATATTAAAAAATTAGATATTTCTTAACTTAAAGAGGGGGAATAAAGTAAAAACTTTTTTTAATTTGTCTGAGTGTACAAAGTGTGACAAAAAAAAAAGGGGGGGGGGAGTAATTTTTTTTATATATATACATATTACATATATATTATTTTAGGAGGGAAGGGAATAGCTCGATACACCGACGAGATGACACGGAGATTAAGTGTAAAGCTAACTTTATAAAAACAACTTACCTTGAATTTAATACTCTAATTTTTACATAAAATCTCTAATTTTCAGTTGGAAGAACACTAGCTTATAAATTATGAAATGTGAATGTGGCACTGGTGATGAATTTAATTAAATATAATTCTTCTTTAAAATCTCCAATTTTCAACTGAATTTAGGAGTTTTTTACTGTGACATCATAATCATTATTTTTAATTTTTGACAAAACCAATTAAAAATTTCTTTTTTGTTAAAAACAATACATTTCTATAATATGGTAATAATAATGATAATAATATAACGTGATTCATCATCTAACATGAATTGGAAGTTAAAAGATTGGCAGTTTGTAAAATTAATTTAAAATGTCGATGCAAAGTGGCATGGGAAAAAAAAAAAAAAAAAAAAAAAAAAAACATTTTAAATTATTTTTAAAATATCTTAAAACTCAGTAATTTTGAAATGAATTGAAAAAAGTTTGACTGTGAACTCATATCATTTTTTACCAATTTTTAACTCTTGCCAAAATAGGTTTACAATTCAAGATTTTTAAAATACTTTTTTTTAAAGCTGCAATTAAAAAAAAAAAAAAAAAAAAAAAAACGTAATTTATAATTTAACATGATTTAAATTCGTAAGATTGCAAGCTCGTATGTATTAGCCGAATAATATGAAAAAAGGACGCAAATTTTAAAATCTTAATGCAAAGTGACCTGAAAAATTACATTTTAATTAATTTAAAAAAAAAAAAAAAATCTGTCAAACAGAATTTTACTAAGAACCATCCCAATTAAATCAGCCTTTTTTTTTTTTTTCTTTTCTTTTTTTTTTTTTTTGTATAGTAATAGAATATTTATAAGACAATAATTTTATCATTCAACAAAACATTAAAATCAATAGCTTACATTAGGTGGACGAAATAAACTTGAGTTCTTTTCACCTATTTCTTTGGGGTTTTTTCGAACACTTCGATATCCAGAGGTGCAACCCGGTGCATAACAATGCGACATTATGAAAAAAATCCAATATTAAAAATAAATTAAAAAGAAAACTGAAAATAAAACTAAAATTTCGTCTGCGCGCAATGCTATTCTACGGAGGTAGTGGACAGTCAAAGAACAAATACGACCCCTAGCGGCGAACGAATAATAGCGACCATTTCGGGTCCATTTTTGAGGGAAGGCTGCCGTTGGAGAAAACGGTCCTTCTTCTCTAAGTCCGTGATAATAACTCCGCTTAATTCTAAAAACACAGGCGAAAATAAAAATACAGAAATAGTTTATTAACTTATAGAGCAGGCGCACGTGACGTCACTGTGACTCGCCATTCCGCGATTTATGAAACAATTTCAGCGACGAAGATTAAGCAAATACAAGGCAGCGATTGGTCAGACGTAATTACTGTAGGAGGAGCCAAAGCTGACAATTCAATGAATCGTTCTTTTCATGAATCTATCAAATCAACACAAACATGGCTAATCTGTACAAGACGTTAAATCGCGCCCATCACAAATGCTCCAACTCGTTCCTTCTTCTAGTGAGCATGCGCGGGGACTTGCTCAAGTTTCTTTTCTGACCAAAATTATGAAGGTCTAAGTAAGATATTGATTCGCCGCCGGTGCTACCCTCTATTAGCGATTAATTTAACTAAATATTTTCACTTTCAGAAATTTTATTTTATTTTCCTTTTTAACCTTTTTTAAAATAATAAAAATCTAAGACTCAGAATCTTTTATTTTATTTCAAATTTCATTTTCCACCAATTAAAAAATAAATAAATAAATAAAAGGATAATAATAAATAGGGTTTAGAAAAAGATACAAATAAATATTTGAAAGTGTAGGAGGCTCTTCATTTATGAAAATATTTATAGATAATAATAATAATAAAATAAAAATCAACAATATTTTAAAAAGCTTAATAAAATAGCAGAAGTGTGTGAGATATAATAATTCAAAATCAAGTTTAATAGTGCTTTATGATTGTGTTTGTGTTTATATTACTTTTCTTTGCATGAAAGCTTTAAATTGATACAAATGAAGTAGAAAATTTGTTTTAAGTTAAATTATGTATAATTTCCTATCCTTCGTATAATACTGCTTATTAATATTTCCAATTAATTTATAACAATAAGAAAAAATATATAAAATATTTCAGTTTTAAATTGCATTATATTATTATCAGTAAATTATAAAGAAAGTAAATTTGAATTAATTTAAATTTTATATATTGAACTGTAAATATTATACTATATTATGCATGACACAGAAAAATTACATATGATTTTTTCTAACAAGTATTCGAGATATTCCCATTAATATTAAATAAGAATTTTATTAGATTTATCAAAGTACTTAAAAGTACGTATCTTAAAAACTGAGCAAATGAGAGTTAATTTTTATCAATAACAAACAGTAAGAGGATCAGTAAAGCTGTTTATCTTCTCCCCTGCAAATATTTACAATTATTATTATTATTAAATCTAATTTAGAAGCTTTTAGCTATATTGAAATTCAATTTCATGTCAGTATTATTTATAAATATTTTACATATATAAGTCTTAATTTTTTTTTTTTTTTTTTTTTTTTATAGCTTTTCTAGTCATAGTCATGCCTTCCACTGTTTAATAAATAATTAAGTAAAATAAGCAAAAAGCATTAATTTACTTTAAGGCATGGGTTTAATATATTCTAATTATTACAGTATATTTTTAAATGAAAAATTATAAGTAATATAATCAAATGATAAAAATTTGAAATTTATTCGAAACAGTAGTATTTATCAAAGGGGATCAAATTCTTTAACTATATATTATATATGAGGTTAGCACTGAAAATAAAATTGAAATAGATGAAATATGTTAAAACTTTTTTATACTGTCTTATGACATTCTGTTTCAAACAGGGAGGAAGGGAAGAGGATAAGCAGTTTAAATGAACCTCTTAATGTTTGTTAGTGATAAACATTAACTCTCATTTCCTCAGTTTTTGAATATGTCTACTTTTAAGTACTCTAATAATTTTTTGATATAATATTGATGAGAATACTTCAAATATAGTTAGAAATTTTTTAATGAAATTTTTCTGTGTTATGCATAATATATGGTATAATATTTACAGTTGAATATATAGGATTTAAAGTAATTCAAATTTACTTTCTTTACAATTTACTGATAATAATATAATGCAATTTAAAACTGAAATATTTTATATATTTTTTCTTAATGTTATAAATTATTTGAAAATATTAATAAGCAGTATAATACGAAGGATAGGAAATTATACATAATTTAATTTAAAATCAATTTTCTACATCATTTGTATTAGTTTAAAGCTTTCATACAACGTATTTGATGTGAAAAATTAATATAAACACAATCATAAAACACCATTAAACTTGATTTGGAATTATTATATCTCATACAATTCTGTTGTTATTTTATTAAAATTTTAAAATATTGTTGATTTTTTTCTCTAATTATCTATGAATATTTTCATAAACGAAGAGCCTCTTGCACTTTCAAATATTTATCTGAATCTTTTTCTAAACCCTACTTTTTTTTTTTTTTTTTTTTTTTGGTAGGAAATAAAATTTAATATAAAATAAAAAGATTCTGATTCTGAGATTTTTATTATTTTAAAAAAGATTAAAAGGGAAAGTAAAATAAAATTTCTGAAAGTGAAAATGTTTAGTTAAATTAATCGCTAATAGAGGGTAGCACCGGCGGCGAATCAGACCTTCATAATTTTGGTCAGCAAAGCAACTTGAGCAAGTCCCCGCGCATGCTCACTAGAAGAAGGAACGAGTTGGAGCATTTGTGATGGGCGTGATCTAACGTCTTGTCTAATCTGTGGCTCCGTCTTCGTAGACTATCGCTAACACTTACAAATACAAAATAAAACGTTAATTTGAGTACAGCGGTTTTATTGAATTTCTTAAAAATTCTTATTTCTACAGCACAAAGTTGTTCAGATTAACTGTATTAAATTTTTGAAATATGTAGTAATTATTGCACTGTAATCATCACATATATTAGTTGAAGCGGTATTTTCCATTAAACATAAATATACCATATTTTATTAATCCTGTATTTTGGTTGGCTTACTTATTTATTTACATTTATTTAGTCACTTACATAAATAAAATGATTCATTAATATCCAGATTAAAAAAGATTGTCATAAAAATACTTTCATGCTTTTTATGATAACGTTAAAAAAGCCAGCCTTAGCCTCCTCTTTTTTTTTTATGTGCATTAAAATATTTTATCTTGCCATGTGTTTGTATAACTAAAAGGTAAAAAAAAATCTTACCTGGTATCTTGTGGAAAAATATGTACACTGAATTTCATATTGAAAGTTCTATCTCAATTTCATTAGTAAATATTTATTTTTCATAAAATTATGATGATTTTATTTTTATGAAACATAGTGTATTGCATGTTACTTGTGACTTTTTGAAATTCCTGAAAAAATTAAAAAATGTCCTAAAAGACCCTAATTATAAGTTGTCTTAAATTCCTAAAATTTTGTAGATGTTGTGCTACTTATTGTTATTTTAACAAGCCAAATCAAGCAATGAAATTCCAAACCCATTTTGTAATGCTGCACTATATTTGCTAGAAAAAAAAAAAAAAAAAAACTCAGTTATGCTCATTATTATTATTTTTTTTTTTTTCATTATTATTTTATTTTCATTATTATTTATTTATTTTTGTCTAATTTGCAGAATTCCGTGAATTTATTTCTTCAATCTTTAAAAAAGTCACGGATATCGTTCATTTTAAAAATAGAACGATCGGTGATCAAATGTTCTACGAAAGCTCCCAATTTCCAGTCTTGTACCATCTACAACATAAATGTCAATATTCGTTTGAAACATATTTTATGAGATTCTAGAACCTGTAAAGAAATAGTATTATTAAATATTTCTTGCTCATTTAATTATTTCCTCCCCCCACCTTCAAATTTATCTCCAACTAACGATCGGCAATCAAGTGTTCAGCAGAAGTCTTTTATTTCCCAATCTTTATGTATCTGTAACATAAATGATAATATTAATTTAAAAGTTGTTTTATTAAATTCTAGAAGTAGAATTGAAAGAGTTTAATATTTCTTACTCTGTAATTATTTTTCTATCCCTCCTCCTTTTCCAATCTCTGGAAAGTGAGCAACTCTAAAATCTATAAAGCAATAAAAGTGAATATTACTCACATATGTAATTATTTTTAGACTTTATTGCTGATCTTAATCAATCTATTTATTTTTCCACAATTAAATTAAATATTTACATGTCATATCTATAGGATGTGGAAAAAATTAATAGGTTTTTCAGGTCAGAAACATTTCGCCAAATCAATGTATGCATGTAAAAAAATTGTTTCAGTATGGTTAGAATTTAGTATAATCTAGCAGCATTTTAAATTTAGTATGTTTTATTTATTTATTATTATTATTTTATTCATATGTATTTGCAATACGAAGAAAGTCTCTAGATACTGTAAAATTTCCCTTTTATTTGCTCCTTCTATTTCCAACAATTACTATACTATTAAAATTCTATTTATGGCATAAATTATGTCGCATACAAAATCTCTCTAATTTTGATTCTCAAAGGTTGGCAGCTATGCCTTTGGCAACGACTTATGCACTTTTTACTCCCCGCTTCCCAGTTGGATAAGTTAGTAATAATAAAATCCCACCAAAGTGCATATTAGGGATGCACCAAATATCAGTTTTGGCCAAATACCGAATATTCGGCCAACGAAATACTAACTTCAGCTGAATACCAAATATCCTTTAAACTAAATAATAACTATTTAGAAATTTTTATTCGTGAATTCATCAACCGTGAATATTTATTTAAATCAAATTGGAGTGTAAAGGTTGATATTTTTATTTATTAGCAACTATGCAAAAAATACCAGAGCCGGGAATCAAACCCGGGCACCTCCGCTTAACGCACGGATACTCTACCACTGAGCTACCCTGGCTGACAACCAGCTAGGCACTTCTCGCATAATATTCGTTGGGAAAGTCACCGAGTCTGCAAACGCAGATATATCAGGTGAGACAATAATAATCGTAGCACAACTCCATAGACCAAGAAATTTCAATTTAGAAATTTTTATTCGTGAATTCATCAACCGTGAATATTTATTTAAATCAAATTGGAGTGTAAAGGTTGATATTTTTATTTATTACCAACTATGCAAAAAATACCAAAGCCGGGAATCGAACCCGGGCACCTTCACTTAACGCATGGATGCTCTACAACTGAGCTACCCTGGCTGACAACCAGCTAGGCACTTCTCGCTTAATATTCGTTGGGAAAGTCACCGAGTCTGCAAACGCAGATATATCAGGTCAGCCATGGTAGCTCAGTGGTAGAGCATCATTGCGTTAAACGGAGGTGCCCAGGTTCGATTCCCAGCTCTGGTATTTTTCGCATAGTTCATAATAAATAAAAATATCAACCTTTACACTCCAATTTGATTTAAATAAATAGTAACTATTCCGTGGTTCATACACTTAGGAGTAAAAAAAAAATTCAAGGAGTTATCAAGTACTTTTCAACTACTTCCCAGGAAATTTTCAAGCACTTTCAACCAGGATTTTAGATTTGTCCACACTTTTGTTTTTGAGGGGGGGGGGGTGATTAACTGCATAAAAAACCTATTATCAAATATGTTTATTATTTTTTTTAAACATAACTGGGGGGGGGGTTCCTGCCTCCTCACTCCACTCACCAATCCTTGACTCACTTTGCTTTATTAACACCTGCGGGGTTCTTCCTACCTCTTTGCTGCTTTTCCATGCAATAAATATGAATATAAATAGTGCATTTCATAAGACAAAAGCAGAAAAATATTATAGAAATCCCCATATCCAATGCTGGATAGAACAACATAACATTTAATAGCATTTAAAAAATAATACGACAAAATAAAATGTGTTAAAAATCAGTAACTTATTTTTTAAGAATAGAAGAAAATTTGTTATATCTAGACCACTTTGTGCTACAGATTTAGTATGATTCCCTTTGGCGACATTTAAATTTTTTTCACTATTTGACGACGACTTTTTTGATAATTGTTTTTTATAAAAAATCTAGTACATACTTTTTCTAATGCTTATAACTTTCACTATTGAATTTTTTAGTTAATTTAGGGCAATATATAACACTCTATATGTATATTTCTAATATATAGTTAGGAAATAATTTCATTATTTTCATTTTAAGTTGCAAAAATGCCCCACAGCTTCAATTTTCAATTCTTTCCTGCTTATTTCTCAAAATAACGAAGGATACTCGAGGAACAGATTTCATATTTGTAGTCCTTGTTAAAAAAAAAAAAAAAAGAATATCTAACTCTGTAAAGTTAAAAAATTATCATTAGGATATTAAAAGATGCTTCATATGAGTTTGAATTTGACTAAAATGTTTTTATCCCAAAATATATTATCCGGAGTATATCCAAGGTAATTTAAAATATGTTTTTAAATAACAAGATACAATAAACAACATATGTATAATAATAAATGGAAAGGTTTGTCTGTCTGTCAGTCTGTCAGTTCTTTTATACGTTCAGCCCCTACTGAACGCAGAAGTACAAGAATTGACATACTGATGCTATGGAGCCTTTCCGAGGGCCTCCTGAAAACAGAATTTAAAATTTTTAACTAGTTGTGGAGATATTAATTAAAATGTCGAATCATGTCTAATCTCAAAGCGATCTCAATGAATGAGAATTCACCGCCATTGCATAAAAAAAGATATTTTAACGGAGTTAAAAGCAGAAAAAAAAAAAAAATTAGAAATATTTGTTCGATCGTTACAATTTCGGTACCAAATGAAAGGGGAATTTTTTCTGAATCTAAGTGTACAAGCGGCTTATCGGTACAACAATTAAATTTTTAAAAATTTAATTGTTGAATGAATGAATTATATTGAATGAATTATGTTGAATGAATGAACAGTATGAATTTTTTGTGGCAACATCATTTCAAATGCCAGACGACCGTCTGCGATGAAAAAGGAAATGATTGTAACAGATCAAGATGTCACGTGATTTATAGTGGAGGGGAAAATTGCAATTTTCAAACTTTTTCAAATTTTCATTCATGTTACATTTGAATTAATATTCGGGCTAGACAGCATATTATAAACCTAGTGTTCAATTTCCATGAAAATATGTGGACAAACAAAAAAATTATATTAAATTGTTTTATATTTTGCAGTACATATTTTAAATTGAGATATGCCGTTGAAATTTTGCAATATTTGGTTTTAATGCCCGATAATTCGATTCTGAATATTTTTGAAAGTGTAGAATTATTAGGAAGGGCTTGAGGGGGAGGGGGGGGCGAAGGGAAAAAAAAGTTACAGCGTTTGAAATTGGTATTATTAGGTTTTAAGGAAAGATAAATCGATTGCGGATATTTTCAAGTGTAAAATTATTAAGAGGGACAGAAAGGGGGTAGAAGGGGCAAAAATGTAGAAAAAGAACGGTTGTTTTGGAGAAAACAACGGAAAACCGAGAATGCCTTTATTCTTTTATATTTTGCAGAGTTTAGAATTCTGATACCCCATTCACATTTCATACTATTGATTTTTAACAGTATTTAACCCGGAATTATGCAAGTTTCGGAGAAAACTTCGAAAAAGTCAGACATAAGTCGTTTTATAATGGTGTTTATATCATTTTTGTATCTCAGCTTCTAATTAGCATAATTTCAAAAGTAATATGTCATTTTGAAACTTATTTGAGTTGAATTTCAAGAGTAGACGCCACAAATTTCTGTCACCTTCCGTTAACCAACTACTGTAAGTAATGGAATTCGAGATTTCACGTTATTTCCACGTTTTAAGGTGTTCTGTTTAGGTTTTTTTTTTGTATCTCAGCTACTAATTAAAATAATTTTATAGTAATACATTATTTGAAAGCTTTGTTGATTTGGAATTGAACAGTAGATCCTACAGACTTTTCTACCGCCAGATGGCGCTGTAATATATTAAAATTTCAATATTTCGAATTCTGAATATGATTAAATTATTTTTAATACATCATTCGAAAGATATTTTAAAGAGCTTTTATATTATCGAAAGTGAAATTCGAGATTTCACCAGATTTACACGCTTTAAGGTGACCTGATTAGGTTTTCTTTTGTATCTCAGCTACTAATTAAAATAATTTCATAAGTAATACATCATTTTAAAGCTTTGTTGATTTAAAATTAAACAGTAGATTACAGAAATTTCTACCGCCAGATGGCGCTGCAATATTTTAAAATTTCAATATTTTGAATTCTAAATATTATTAATTTTTTTTAAATACTTCATTCGAAAGTTATTTTAAAGTACTTTTATATTATCGAATAACCTATATTAAATTTATCCAATAGAGGGCACTAATCGAAATTCGAGATTTCACCTGATTTATATGTTTTAAGATATACTCAAGGGGGCCAAAAAATTATTGAGTTAGACCGTTCGAAATTGGAATATATAGGTTTTGAGTGCCTACGAGTCGAATGAGGATATTTTCGAAAGTGTAAAATTAAGGAGGGACAGAAAGGGTGGTGAAGGAATACGTGCGCACAGCGAGCATATATATGAATTCGTGAGCACTGCGCACACACGGGTAAACGCTGACGAAAGCAGAGGGAACCCGGTGTGACTTTTTACCCGATTAGAAATGTTTTTTTTTTTTTTTTAATTCCTTTTCTTAAGAATAAAAGTTTATGAGTAATAACATGGAATTTTGAGAAATCATAAGGGTGGTGAAGGAATATGCGTGCGCAGCGCTCATATATATGCATTCATGCGTGCACATCGCGCACGGGTCTACTCAGAAAATGACATAAAAATAATTACTGACATACAATAGATAATGCATAGGAAAATCAATTAAATGTTAACCAAAAAAAATTCATTTACAATGTTATCGCCATTGAAAATCAAAGTTTACATTATTTACACTATTCAGTCTTCTATAACAAAAGACAAGTTTTGATGCGGTTTCTAAACCTAAACGATTTTTCAATTTGTGATGCACAAATGAGAAATTTGAGAAGATTCTCTCAATTCCAGCAGATCTAACAGGCATTGCCATCAAGTAACAAACAAGATTTGTGAAAGTTTTATCTATTGCACATTTTTTAAAACTGGACCACCATGTAAATAGTAGCTGGGGTAGTTGCCAAAGTAGCTTAATTCAGTTATGTTAAGAGTTAAATGAATGAATTTTAGAGTTTGAAATAATACAAAACTAAAATCTAGTATTTATGTTCATTATTTTATTTTATTCATTATTTTATATAAATATTTGTTATACTCTTTATATTTAATACTAGCAGGCTTCGCTGGTCACTATTTTTTGAATGAATCACTATAATTAATGTATTCTCAAAATTGCAGTAATTTTTATCATGTGAAAAAAAAAAAAACTGATCAGGAAAAATGTCGCTCTGGTTCCCCACTGCTATCGGCAGCGTAGACCCGTGTGCAGTTATTTTAATTAGTATCTGAGATACAAAATAAAACCTTATCAGGACACCTTAAAACAGGTGAAATCTCGAATTCCACTTTCGATAATATAAAAGTACTTCAAAGTATAAGTATCTTCTTTATGATGTATTAAAAATAATTTAGTCATAATTAAAATTTAAAATCTATATGCAAAGAAGAAAAAAAAAAAAAAAAAAAAAAGGATTTCTCTCTTAAAAGATTTTGAGTTATGAAATGTTTTGTGAAAAAATTGATGTTTCATAATGTCTGACTTTTTTGTGGTTTTCTCCGAAACTTGCATAATTCCGGGCTAAATACTATTAAAAATCCATAGTATGAAATGTGAATGGAGTATCAGAATTCGAATCTCTGCAAAATATAAAAGAATAAAGGCGTTCTGGGTTTTCCGCCATTTTCTCCGAAACAACCGCTCCTTTTCTACATTTTTGCCCCTTCCGTCCCTTCTAATAATTTTACACTTGAAAATATCCGCAATCGATTTATCTTGCCTTAAAAACTAACAATACCAATTTAAAACGTTGTAATTCTTTTTTTTTTTTTTTGCCCCTACAAATCACCACAAAGCAGTTTTTAAAGAAAATTTGGTATTTACGTGTTAACTGCATGTCATTGGCAGGCTATTCATATGCATAAATACAAATATGTAAGAAAGTACAATATATTTTATAGGATTACTTCTATGATAATTATATGTAAATATATATGTTACCGTTAAAGCTCGAAATCCGTTAATGTGCAGATTACCTAGCTAATCTGCAGATTAACTAAAATGACCCGTTAAAGTGTGGAATCAAGAGTTTTCCGCATTTTAACTAGGTAATCTGCAGATTAGCGGCTTCTGTGTCGTTAAAGTTCAAATGTTTGTTTCGAGCCTTAGTTTTTTTTCATTCACTATGACATCAAACAGTCGTGTGATACAGATACACGAATGACCTTCAAACACAAACCAAAACTTTCATCCTTTCCGCTCCGCTTCCGCTATGATAATTGGTAAACGTAAAATGTGGAGCATCGAAGACATGATTATTATAGGTTTCTCATTATGACCAACACAAAACTTAAAGTAACAAGTAAGTTATAATTGTTTTAACTTTGATTTTATTTCTTCTCTTTTTTAATTCTGTCAATATAAGTTTGATAAGGGTCTGCACTGCATTTTATTATTGAAATCTAATCTTAATTAAACGCTGTATCTCCTGAAACTTCATTTTCAATTATGAATATTAAAATTTACAACACAGTAATTATTTCCTCCCGAAATAAAACTATTAAAACACAACTTTTTAAAACTAATTTATTTAAAAATTGATTTAAATTACTATTACTTACTGAAAAAAAAAAAAAAAAAAAAAAGTATTAATTTTTAACTCTGAAAAATATGACATTCAATATTATGGCTTTCTTTAATAAATACTTAATATGAAATTTTTATGCATTTTTTAGCATTTCATTACATTTTGTTGTTGTTTTCAATTTCAAGTTTCCTTTATATATTTTATATATCATGATTACATTTTTATTTTGTTCGCTTTTTCAGATAATTTCGTTGTAGTTTATCACATATAAAATACGTTAATAAAGTTTTTTTTTTTTTTTTTGTAAAATTAATATATTTGCTAAACTTGTACAGATATATGTATGCTGCAAAATATAGTTTAATAAAGCATTGGAAAACAGTCATTTTAATTTTCATGCGTTCTAAAAATTATTAAAGCAGTTTTAATTATTTGAAGTACTTCTTAAATAATGCTTCTGATTTGTCTAATTTAATATTTCTTTATCGAATTAAAAATTGGTGCATAACTTAAAAAAAAAAAAATAGTAATAGCAATATAAGTTGTTAATAAAACTTTTTTTAAATATTTATTTAAATGGTTAAATATTTTTATTTTGAAAAGAAATTGTTACTGTTCTAACATTCATTTATAAAATAGAATTTATTGAAAGCTATTAAAGTTATATTTCATATTAAAAAGACATACAGATTAAAATAAGTAAAGAAAGAAAGCTATTTTTTTTTCCCCCAAATGAAAAAAATAAATACAATACAGCGTGCTGTAAAACTACAACAACAGAGATCTTATTTTCACTTTAACGAGTGTCTAGTAGGTAATGTGCAGATTATCTAGGTAATTCGCAGATTACCTAGGTAATTTGAAAAATGAAACAATTTTCCTTACTTTAACGGATCGCTCTAGTTAATGTGCAGATTACCTAGCTAATCTGCAGATTAACTGATTTCTGCACTTTAGCGGTAACATATATATAAATATTGAAATACATATGTAATATATATTTTGTATTAACCACATGCCAGCAGTTAATCTCTGGCAGGCGGTTAATACATAAATACTGAAATTTTCATTTAACTAGTATGTTGTGGCCACCACAAGACTTTCTTCTATATTTTCCTATACAAATTCACTCAGTAACAATAAAAAAAAAAAAAAAAAAATTCAATAACTTTGTTTTGAAGTATCACAGATTCATAGTTCAACCATTCCTTTTAAAGGTATTGACGAGTCCTTTCGAAAGATACCCATCTTGAAAATTTACTGCCCTCGAGGGGAGACTTCCCCCCCCCCCCAGGATGGGGGGGGGGGAGGCGAGGCTCCTACACATACAAAATTTTTTTCCCAGTTGACTATCTCTATTATAAATAATTCTTGTAAATTTCATAATGATTACTAAAAAATAATTCTCTTTATGCACATTTATACAAAATTTTGTCCTATATCACCATGTTAAAAATTTAGAAAAAGCGGGATGGCAACTCAACCTGTAAGACAATTTTTACCAAAAGTTGATAGGCACTAATTTATGTCAAGGTGCAACTACATACCAATTAGTATGAAATTCTGTGCAGTAAGTAGTTCCTGAGATACAGTTGCCACTAAATTTTGTCACACACACACAGACATTTTCTAAAAATGGTCAAATCATGTTCTACAGCTCTAAAAACGTGTAAATCCATCAAAAACCAGAGGTCGAAAATTTTTACGAATCCAATACTTTCTTCCATTGAATATAGAAGAAAGTAAAAATAACAAAATTATAACCAACTACAATTAAATAAAAAATTTAAATCATTAAATATATATGATTGAACAATATAAATGCACAAAATCCCAGTATGCAGCAGTTGTTATTATGCATGTATCTACGCTCCATGTACATTAAAAAGAAAAAATAACATTGGTTACTGCTACCTCACTCTGCATGAGATGTTCATAAAATGCATCAAATAACATACTGCAGTAATTACTGTAACATATGTATTAGTGCTTTGTGCACATGAAAATCAAAGCGCCCATTACAAAAAAAGACAGATTATACAGATGTAAAAAAATCACCTTTTAAATACAAAATACATGTACAATAATGTATGATAATTTAAAGCAGCAGATAATTTCAATATTAATTTACATTTGTATATAATCTTCCCCTTTCAAAATACTCTTGTTCCAAACACACACATCTTTAAAATGCAAAATATCTGTTATTTACACAATATTTATTTAAACATTAATTTTAATTCACTGAATAGAATAATATTATTAAATAGGAATTAAAATTTATATAAAGAAATTACCTCTAAAATATTCCATGTTTGCAGTTATTATGACTTTTCAAATTACTACTAGAAAATTCCACAATAACACAAACAAATATCTAAATAATTCAAATTTTCATTATATTTCTGTTATTTACCTCAAAATTCACATTTCAGTAAAAATATAAATCAAATCAATTTATGTGAAATGATTGTTCTCAAAATATTTTATTTACTTTTTACAAATATCCAAATAAAATACATAATGAAAATCAAGATTTATATATTAACGTCATATATAATTAAGAGATAAAGTTGATAAGAAACAGATTATTTCTTCAATAATAAAAATATATACTAATTCAATAATAATTAAATTAATGAATCTCTTTAACTCACCATTGAAGGTTATGGTTAGCATCTATCTTTTTCCCTTAGTGGCTGGAATTTCCCTCGTAAGATGCAGGTGGATACTTTCATTACATGAAGTCTTCAAGTTGTTAATAACCGAATCGATAATACCTTTGTACGTACATTTTTAATAATCACATACATAAGGCAATATTAATTCAGTTGAAATAAATGTTTGGATTCTGTGAAATAAAAAATGAAGTTTATTTTCTTAGCTAAGCATAGATATATGTAATGATAAATAATTGTACACACATAGAAAGGAAATAAAAGTAATAAACTATAAAAATTTAAACAGACAGCCTGCATAACTAACACTTTCAAACATTAACAGCCACTAACAGCAGCACAAATAAAAACTTTATATGCAGCAACTAATTACATTACATTAAAATTTTGATAACACAAAAGCAAATTTTATCTCTTATTGCAAAGAAACATGGATATTTTTTCATCCCAATTTATCTATTCAGAATCTTTAAATCTGAAATAACGCTAAATTATTTTTAAAACATGAATATATTCGTAACAAAACAAATGTATATTTACATCAACGTTAATTTTATAAACGTGGCAAACAAATTTCGAACATGTTATTTATATTAGCAATGTTTTTCAGTAGGTAATGACATTGATATCTAATTGTATAACTAATTCATATCTATAAATCTCGAATGCAGTAAGTAATTTCTATTGTTTACCTTACTTTTGCATTTACATTACACAATAGATTCGTCGATTGCAAGTCTCCATTAAATTAAGATGGACGTTCGCGCTTGTTTTCGATGTTCTATCGTTCTATGTATATAAAACGAGTAGATTAAGAAATTTAATGTTTAAAAATAAGCTTACCAGGAAAAATAAGTGAAAATACCTTTTCTATCGAAGTGCCGATCCATAGTTCGTGAATCGTGATTCATTCAACATAAACTCCTCCTTCGGTAGTGACGTCATCAAACCACACCTCAAATGGTCGTAGCTAGGAGTGTTTCATAAATCGCGGTCATTCCGCGCGTACTTTAGAATGTAGGCAAAAGGTGGGATAAAGCACCAATGGAAAGGCAGATATAAGACTACTATATAACAGGCTGAATCATTCGCCGCCATTTGTACGTCAAGTCCGTCATTGCTAAAACTAAGACTATTGTTACAGTGTCTAGAATATATAGTGTGGCAACCGCTTACAGTGGTAATGCTTAGAAAGTTTCTCCGAAAATGACACATTTTTTAGAGGGCGCTGCGATCTACTTTCTTCGTTCTTCGCATTCACGGATTAGGAGATTCTATAGGATATATTACTAACGTTACGGGAAGGTAGTAATTTTCATCTTTCATATAGAGGGCGACCAATCTCGAGAATCCACCAATCAGCGCGTTTTTACATTTCTGGCTGTTCGTTCGTTGGATGACTGAAGCCTAAGGGGCGGGCTTTCCCTTTCTTCCGATAAGTTTCAAAGATACTACACCAGGCGGCGATCGGATCGCTTACTCTGGTCAGCTGAATTAATGCGGAAAGGAAAGCTTCTATTTTCGCGCTCGCTGCCCTATCTAGTGTTCTATCCTGGTCTCCTAATCCGTGTTCGCATTGTAAACATTAAGCAAGCTACTGGGATAATACATTTTTTTACTATTTTTTCTATAATATTTTTGAAAACTATTGCACGAAAACTTCGTAGGAATTAAAATTTATAGTATGTTTGTTCATTGAGAGGTGATAATGCCTAAAAAAAGGGATTCGCACTGTTTTGTACCTGGATGTAATACCGCGTACAACAATAGTAATAAATCTTTATTTGGTGTTCCAAAAGATCCAAACCTACTTGAAAAATGGAAAAAACTCATTCCCCGTGCAGATAAGGAACTGAACTTGCAATCTGCCGTATGTGAACTACATTTTGAAGATCATTTTATTGACAGAAATTATGTTCATTTTGTGAAAGGTGAAGTTGTTACTATTCCAAGAGGTAAGCCCCTTTTAAAACCTGATGCACTTCCTACGATATATCCTAATCTACCGAAATATCTGTCAGTGAAACTACCTAAAAAAAGAAAATCATGCGAGCGTTCTTCATCTTCAAATGATTTTTCTGCTTCTATGCCAGCTTCAAAAAATGCCAAAATATCAGTAGCTATAAACACATTAAAAAATGTGAAGCTACCATCAAAGTATTGGGGAACTTTAGTTCCTTCAAATGATGATGCAAGTATAATTTTTCATACAAGTGTGCTTGATATTTCTAATGGTTTAAATAACCTTGTGAGTGAGAAATTGGTTATAGTCAAAGATATTGACATAGGACTGACATGTCATATATATTTGAAGGGACTTAAAGTAGAAGAACATACGGTTTCAACCCAAGATATGTTAGAAAAAGTTTTAAGTATGGTTGATTCTTATATGATTTGTAAAGGAGCTGGAACACTTACTGAATTCAGTGATCTTAACCAATTCCCAAAAGAACAAAAAGTATATGGAAATCATATTTATAGCTCGAGATGTGTGCGAAAATGTTCCGGAAAAATCTGCATATTCTGTAAATACTTACGTCAGTTAATACTCCGTAGGCGATCAAGAGAAAAGTGTAAATATAAAAAGAAACCATTAAAATACAGATATAAATGCACTTTAAAGAAGGTTAAAAACATGAAAAAGAAAGTTGTTTCTTTAAAAAATACCATAAATACCTTATTGCTTAAAAATAAACAAATTTCTAAAGATTCTTTTGAAAAAAGTATTGAACAACTTCCAGTGAAACAACAGCAAATGGTGAAACACTGTTTTAAAGCAGCTGGAAGGAAATCCACTAATGGATTATCTTACACCAAAAATTGGATATTGGAATGTATACTTATGTATATGAAAAGCCCAAAACTGTATGAACACATCCGAAACAATAAAATTATGTGTTTACCATGTCGCAAAACTATTAAAAAATACATTTCTAATTACAATTCTGGATTTGGATTCAACAGCAAAACCTTCAGCCTACTACAGCAAAAGATAAAGGATTATGAGCCTTATATGAGACATGGTGGTCTAATAATAGACGAGATGAAGTTGACAGAAAAGCTTCATGTAAAACAAAGTGGTGAAATCGAAGGTTTTGTTGATATTGGTTCTTACACTCCTTCAACTATGAAAAAAGTGATGTCTAACCATGGTCTGATAATTTTATTTCAGCCATTGGTTGGTGACTGGAGCCAAATACTTGGAATATTCTCAACAAGTAATAATATAAGTGGAGAGCTTTTGTCTAAATTGATTATTGAAGCATCAGTTTTGTGTGAAAATGCAGGGTTATTTGTAGATTTTGTAACCTGTGATGCAGCCTCATGGAACCGTTCTATGTGGAAAAATTTTGGAATTTCTGCTTCATTGGAGCATATAAATAATAAAATGTGCCATCCTGTCGACATTTCAAGATATCTTTATTTTATATCAGATTTTCCTCATCTTATAAAATGTCTCCGAAACCTATTTTTAAAGAAAGGGTTTATTTTGTCAGAAGGGAATGCATGCCTCGAGCACATCAAAGCAGCCTGGAAAGCAGACTCAGAAAACAGCACTTTAAAAGCCATGCCTAAAATTTCCTTTTCCCATCTGAACCCGAACAATTTTGAAAAGATGAGGGTCAGCTATGCTTTTCAGCTTTTTAGTTTAGAGGTGGAGAAAGGTTTGTTTCTCTATAAAAGCATGATAGAGAATCAGTATGGTAACTGCGAAGCAACCATTTCCTTTGTGAATAAAATAAATCATCTGATAGAAGCCATGACTGGAAGATTTCCAAAAAACAGTTTGTATATAAATTCAGGCAAGCAACAAGTCCTGCTCAGTTTTTTAAATTATTTAAATGAATGGGAAACCATATCAACAAAAAGGAATTCTGGAGGATTTTTGAGCTTAAGCACTGCATCAGGTTTGCGGGTGACAATAAAAAGCACACTAGATTTGTTAGAATACCTATCTGAAACCCATGGCTATAAATATCTAATGACATCTCGTTTAAGTCAGGATAAAATAGAAAATCTGTTTGGAATAATACGTCAGTCTTCAGGTTGCAATGACCATCCAACCCCATACGAATTTCTAATTACTGCTCAATGCTTAAGTTTTTATAATGTAGCAAAGCCTGTTAAAGGGGGAAACTGCGAACAGGAAATTATAAATTCTTTAATAAGTTGTGAAGATTATGTTCCAGAGAAACATGTACTGGAACAATTAAATGAAATTGTGTGTTTTGAAAACTTTGAAAAATTAAACTTTCAGTCAGAAATAATTCAGAGTTCAAAAGAAATGGAACTGCTCTCTTACTTTGTCGGTTATGTATTAAGAAAATGCCTATTCCCATTAAAGTGTAATATTTGTACTGAAATGTGTCTCAGAGATCCTAACGACAATAATCTTGTTGGTTCATTTACTAAACATTTTGACAAGGGTGGTTTGTTGTACCCTACAAATACTGTTTTAAGTTTATTTTGCCAATTAGAAGAAATATTGACTGTGTATTTCACTTCAGATAATTTACATAGAGACAGTATATTAGATATCTTAGATTTAATTAAAAAAAAAGCTATCGGTATTATTGGATGCATTCAACATAAGTTCAGTTTAACACTTAAAGTAGTGAAATTCTATATAATGTGCAGACTTCATTTTTTTGTCAAAGGTGTAAACAAAACAAAAAATAATAGTGCTGAGAAAATGAAATATTTAAAGCTTCATAGATTAAAATAGCATTAATCTAAATTAATGAATAACCTCCACACTATGGATAGCTTATATAACATAAATAAATAATCCTTAACCTAATAACCTCTTATTTAAAACTGAGTAATGATTTCATAATTGGTAGGGTAGTTTTTCCTTCTTTTGTTTATTATTGTACATTAATATTCTACCAGAGATCAGTAAATGGCAATTATTTTTATCTTATGTTAATTATAATTCATTTAATTTTCCTCTTAATATTTACTATATTTTTTTTCATTGTGATTTATGTATATATATTTGCTGAAACTCTGATATTTATTATACAAAATATTAATCAATTTTGAAAGCTTTTAGCACTCTAATTGCAATTTGAAAACATTAGTTTTTTAATAATTTTATTTCTTTGTATATATTGCAGACATATTAGTACAAAAGTGCTTATTAATATGTGATAATTAAATTGATTGTACTTTTTTTTTTTTTTTTTTTGTATGCATGTTTTTTCTCCTGTTGTACATAAAATTTCGCTATAGATCATTTTTATCTTATGTTAATTGTAATTCATATAATTTTGCTTAATTTTCTTCTTAGTATTTACTATATTATTTTTCATTGTGATTTTATGTATATATATTTGCTGAAGATGAAATTATTATACAAAATATTAGTCAAGAAAGCTTTTGCACCTCAGTTGCAGTTAGAATGTATGTTTTTTCTCCTGTTGTACATAAAATTCCGCTATAGATCATTGTTATCTTATGTTAATTGTAATTCATATAATTTTGCTTAATTTTCTTCTTAGTATTTACTATATTATTCTTCATTGTGATTTTTTGTATATATATTCGTTGAAACTGAAATTATTATACAAAATATTAGTCAAGAAAGCTTTTTGCACCTCAGTTGCAGTTAGAATGTATGTTTTTTCTCCTGTTGTACATAAAATTCCGCTATAGATCATTGTTATCTTATGTTAATTGTAATTCATATAATTTTGCTTAATTTTCTTCTTAGTATTTACTATATTATTCTTCATTGTGATTTTTTGTATATATATTCGTTGAAACTGAAATTATTATACAAAATATTAGTCAAGAAAGCTTTTTGCACCTCAGTTGCAGTTAGAAAACATTAGTTTTTTAGTAATTTTATTTCTTTGTATGTGTATTGTAAGCATATTCAGTAGTGGCACCAGAAATTCCCCGACGAGGAGACACATTATATGAGTATTTATCAAAAACTGCAATACTGTTAATAATATTACTGTTAATATTTGTACCATTCCATTTGTTAGCACTCCTCATGGTTTTGGAGATCATTGTGCCACAGACAGACATTTTATAAAATATCGTGGTCAAAACGTGTTCTGGACCTCTCAAAACGTGTATATTCATGGAAAACTGGAAGCTGAAAAATTTTTACGAATCCAATACTTTCTTCTATTGAATATAGAATGGAACTGGAATGCTCCAAATTTGTAAAGGAAAGAAAAATGATGCCAAAAGTAGAAAAACTGAAAATTTTGTAAACCCCCCCCCCCCATTTGCTTAATTTTCTTCTTAGTATTTACTATATTATTCTTCATTGTGATTTTTTGTATATATATTCGTTGAAACTGAAATTATTATACAAAATATTAGTCAAGAAAGCTTTTTGCACCTCAGTTGCAGTTAGAAAACATTAGTTTTTTAGTAATTTTATTTCTTTGTATGTGTATTGTAAGCATATTCAGTAGTGGCACCAGAAATTCCCCGACGAGGAGACACATTATATGAGTATTTATCAAAAACTGCAATACTGTTAATAATATTACTGTTAATATTTGTACCATTCCATTTGTTAGCACTCCTCATGGTTTTGGAGATCATTGTGCCACAGACAGACATTTTATAAAATATCGTGGTCAAAACGTGTTCTGGACCTCTCAAAACGTGTATATTCATGGAAAACTGGAAGCTGAAAAATTTTTACGAATCCAATACTTTCTTCTATTGAATATAGAATGGAACTGGAATGCTCCAAATTTGTAAAGGAAAGAAAAATGATGCCAAAAGTAGAAAAACTGAAAATTTTGTAAACCCCCCCCCCCTCTCTCCCCCCCCCCCCCCCCCCCCCCGAGAAATTTTAGGAGTATGCCCCCGCCCCAGAGCATATTAATACAAAAGTTAAGTATCTATTCATACGTGATAATTAAATTGGTTGTACTTTTTTTTGTATATATATATGTACATTGTTTTTTCTCCTGTTGTACATAAAATTCCACTATAGATCATTTTCATCTTATGTTAATTGTAATTTATTTAATTTTGCTTAATTTTCCGTCTAATATTTACTATATTCTTTTTCATTGTGATTTATGTATATATATTTGCTGAAACTCTGAAATTTATTATACAAAATATTAGTGAATTTTGAAAACGTTTAGCACACCAATTGCAGTTTGAAAACATTAGTTTAATTATTATTTTTTTTTTTTTTTGTGTGTGTGTGTATGTATTGCAAAAATATTAATACCTGTTTATTAATTCTTGATAATTATTAATACTTAATTGACTGTTCTTTTTTAGTAAGTGTAAATTCTATTGGAAACACTTTCAAATGAATGTGTTCTAATTGTTTAATGAATAACATGCAATTGCCATAGCTAAAATTAATGATAATATATGCCTGGATAATGATGTGGAGTAGGCAAATACCCAGTGGCTAGATAAATATTTTTTGGGTATTTACCTGAGGCCTTTTGTTACTTTCAGGAAAATAGTTGCAAACATTTTAAGTATAGGTTAGGCCCTTTTTTTACTTCCCGAACACTATAGTGAGGAAAGTATTCTAATCATGTCAAAAATCTGAATTTAAGATTTTAATGTTTCTATACGTTTCAAGGTCCCCTGAGTATATTCTAGACACTGTACTATTGTATATGACTATTATATGAGATTATATAAGACTATTATATAATAGTCTTAGGTTTGGCAGTGACGAACTACCATATAAGATTATTATATGAGGCTATATGACTATTGTATAGTAATCTTAAGTTTAGCAATGACGGACTTGACGTACAAATGGCGGCGAATGATTCAGCCTGTTATATAGTAGTCTTAGGCAGATATTTTGCCTACATGCACGAAAGTTGCAGAATCGCGTCGCTTGTTTATAAACATGCGCCTGCTCTATTCATTTCAGTTAGATAGAAAGTAGAAATTTTTTAATTAAGTCATTTTAGTCATTTAGTAAAGTAATTCGATATTTAAATTTGAATTGAAATAGATTAAAATCATTATGACCAAATGAAAAAATTTGCACACATTGCATTAAAAATCATTACGCATATCAGGGGTTAATCCAGAACGAATTTAGTGCCGCTTTGCGGCACTTTCACAAATTCAATTTTCGGCCATGCGGTACCTTCACAAAGTCAATTTTCGCCGATGCGGTACCTTCACAAAATGAATTTTCAGCGATGCGGTACCTTCACAAAATAAATTTTCGGCAAAACGGCACTTTCAAAAAGTCCATTCTTAGTGATAAAAAAAAAAAAATCTCACTTGAAACTTACATTTTCTTTATATTTTTGGAACATCTCGCTCTGAAGAAGAAACAACAAAAATCCTTTGTAACCCTTTTCTGCTGTAAAGAAAAAGAATCAATCCTGTACGAAAAACACACTCGAACACGATCGGTCGGCTCGAAAACAAAAACAGTTCCGAGACGCAAAAGCGTAGTTCCGATTCATATACAAAAAGATTACTAGTAAAAAGTGCCGCATAACCGAATCTCATCATTGAATCACATCACTACAAAACTTATCGCCAATGCGTGCCCTGTATCGAAACTCAGCGCTCAGCCGAAATTTGGAAAATGGTCGAAAAACCACATTCTTTCAAAAAATAAAAAAGTATTTCTCTGCAAAATGATAAACATACACAGGCAACTAGTGCCCCCCCCCCCCCCCCAAAAAAAAAAAAAAAAAAAAAAAAAGAAACTATGTTTCTAGACGAGAAAAGAAAGTTCCGATTCAAAAAGGTTATAGTAAAAAGTGCCGATACTCCGAATCGCATCCTCACGTAATGAATCGCCAACAGAAGCTCTGTTTCAAAGCTTAGCCTCTGTCTTTTCTGCTGCGTTCTAAGTTCATTGGAAGAAATAAAATGGTTGAGCAAATGTGATTACAGTAGTCTGTATATGCAATTCAAGAATTTTTATAAAGGGTCTAACTCCATAAAGAATTTCAGTAAGATTTTACTGTTCTATTGCTTTGCGAAAACATAAAATTTAAAATAAATTATCACATTTTCTTTTGGTTAAATAAATATAATTTTACAGATGATTAAAAAAAGTTGGAAAACTGTCTATAATACAATTTTGACCAGTCCTATCTTGTGTGTGTTTAAGTTTTTACTTTTTTTTTTTTTAAATGCAATTTATTTATACATTTATTCTATCTTTTAACAATTTGACTTGACATTTTTTGGTGTTAACCTGTCAACATATATGCAATTTCTCAATTTTCTACTGCAATGAAGTTTTACAAATGAGAGATGAGGTATAAAAGAAGTTAGTAAATGGAGTAAATTAATGCCACAGATACGCTATAGCGCGTAAATTACGCAAAAAATATCAAAGGTGGTAGTGGATATACTAATATGGTGCCTAGGGGATGCGCAATAAAATTCATCCTCAAACGAAAGAAAGATTTTTTTTTGTGTGTGTGTGGGATGAGCGTTCTGTAAAATCGTTCACATGCGTTTAAAAATAGCTTTTGATTTTTTTTTTTTTTTATGTTGTTTCGATTTTGCGATAACAATTACTTAGATTATAAATGATTTTTGCAAGACAGTTGGACATGGACATTCCACGGTGACTTCCGGAAACGCGTGCTCATTTGTCCAATATTTAATCATAGTAAAAGTATTTATTATATTTAATAATAAAATCACTGAATAAAATAAATAAATAACGCTCAATATTCCGTTATCTCTTGACTTGGCTAAATGATAATAAACACACTCCTTCAAGATCCTAACAGAATCGCTGACCTACTTCTACATAACACGTTGCTCTTTGACCTTGAAGCAGGCCGCATGCAGACTAGCGTAACTCTCATCTGTACATTTTTATTTCTTTTGAGAGCTAAGAACTAACTATAAAAGGGATAATATTAAAATTTATTGACATTATACAAAATCATAGAATATTTACCTTTATACTTTTAATAATTCCCCCACCCCCCAAGAAACTGAAAAATACGGGTTTTTATAAAATTCTGGAGTGCATGTCTCCTATTTTATTATTTTATTCGCCAAATTAAGTATAATTTGCTTTTAAGGAGTAAAAATAGCATGTGGCATGTTTCTTTTATTATCAAAAATCAGTTTTCACAAATCTGTAAAATTCAAAATTGCCGCGATCCTTGCAATTCCGGATTTAAGAGGACCATGATAAATTATTACTTCAATAATTATTTCGGTAATTATAATCTAATAAGTTTTTACAAAAGGACGAAAATAATATACATTTTTTCATATTAATCGCGCAGGTCGCTGTTAACGTCTAGTTGTTCCAGTGAAATGAAAGGCATGAACATAGCTACCAACTTTCCCGTTTTTTCCGGAAACGCCATACTTCAATTTTTACTTTATTTTGTATTCAATAGAAAAACAAATTGGTTTCATAAATATTTTTTTTACTTGCGGTTTTCGATGGTTTTATACGTTTTGATAGGTCCTGAACAAGATTTGATAATTTTTAGAAAATTCTATTTGTGTGGGACAAGAATTTGTGGCGATTATATTTCAAGAACTAGAGAACACAATTTCATATGAATTTATATGTAGTTGCACTTTGATATAAATTAGTGTCTATCAAATTTTGGTGCAAGTCACTCAACAGGTGACGATACGATTTTTTCCATTTAAGGGAAGACTATATCTAAGGTTGTATCATATATACTCGATCAAAACTTGATAAGTGAGAAGGCCATTATGAAAAATTATGCTCATTCAATTTTGGTGCATACCGACCGATAGGGGGCGCTGTTATACTGCAGTTTTTCCCTTGAATGGGAAGACTATATTTCATATTCTATTACCATTTATTGCACAAAACTTGGTATATGAAAGGACTACTGTGAAATACTATGCTGATTCAATTTGGGTTCATATCGGCCGACAGGTGGCGCTGCTGCGCGCGTAAATAGAAAGACTAATTTTCAACTTCTATGGCATATAAATGCGCCAAAACAGTTATTGACTTAATTTGATGTATATTGGCCTACAGGTGGCGCTGCTATTACTCACCTTTTGTTATTTTCCACGTGGCTACATTTCAGCATCTGTTGATTAAATCTGCATCAAATTCCACAGATAAATAAAAATATTTACAGTTAGAAGCTATGTTTGAATTTTTGTGCATGTTAAACAGTAAGTGGCCCTGTAATATAGAATGATACAGAAGAAAGTTTTGTGAAGGCCATAACAGACTATTTTTTTAAATAATTTTTAATTAATTTAATCGTTAAATAATAATAATAAAAATAATTTCAGTTTTATTTTAGAAAAGTGGTGAAAAATGTTATTTAAAAATTCAAAATATTGACAATCTTTGTAATCAAACATTAGTTTATTTCAAAATTTTCTTTTCCTTCCTTCCTTTTTTTTTTTTTTTTTTTTTTTTTGTTATCCTAATGCTGATAATTTCAAGGACTTTTTTTTTTTTTTTTAAATGGCATTTTATATCACTGAAAATAAAATGTATTTAGTAAATATATACATGTATAGCTATTATACTGTACTTTCTTTTGTTAATTTTTCCTTTCTGGTTCCAGAACACACTGGGCTAAATATTTCCAGTTGTTTTTAAACAGCAAAAACCTCCTACATAATAGTTTTAAGGAAATCTCAAAAAGAGCTGATGAAAAATTCATAAAAAAATATCTTTTAACTACAATAAGATAATTTTAATTTATATTTTTATAGTATATACGACCCATTTTTTTGAAAGAAGGACCCAGATCGTCGGAACTCATGGGTCCTGAGGACCCAGGATTTTCCCAAATACCCTGAAATTGGACGTTTAGCTTTTCCTTCATTACTGTTTAAAAATTGTCAAAGTGACACAAAATGAGAGGAGGGAGAACGTGTATATAATAGCTTTATATTATAGCATTTGGTATGATGAATATTATTTGCTTATTAGAGAATGAAGCATTTATCCATTGCTAGTTGAGATCTTTAAAATTTGTGACTTTTGAAACGAGTCTGTTATATGTGATGTCTTAGATGGTTTGAAATGTCACGTAATATGCATACTCAAATATTTTACAAAAAAATTATAAACAGCTTCAATTTAGGTATTTACCCAATCAACATAAATATAACTCTATTTTACAACTTTTATATTTTTATTGGTATTTTAAAACTGTATAAATTACTTTGTGCACTTCGGTTAATTTGTTCACTAGGCATTTTTATTTTTCACAAATTAATAAAAAAAAATTTCACAAATTATTTACAAAATTCACAAATGGGGTACCATTTTCAAAAACCTGGATTAACCCCTGCATATAATTTCAAACATTATCGTTCGGACTTTACTTCGTATAGTTTGAAAATTTTTGTCCCTCCCCCAATGTAAGAAGTCAAGTTACGCATATGAAGCAGTTGACCTATTCTATCTTAAATACTTAATTTCAAGTAACTGAAACATACATATCGGATGCTGTCATATAATACTAACAAATGTAAAATAATATTTATGATTATACGTATAATACAGTCCAGTTGAAAACGAGAATGTGTGGTACGAGTGCGAAAGGGAAGTAAAACACACAAATTGAGAACAAAAAATATACTCAGTAAATCAAAGTAAATACCGAACAAGTAATATATATGAATACATTTAATCATGGCGATCAAATTAATTATGCTGATTTAATATTTATAGCTACAAATTGAAAAAAGAGGCCTATCCTTATCAAAGCACCTTATCAAAGTCCTCTAGCATAGAGGACACTTTTGCTGGCTCTTAAATTTTTGTTATTATTTTGGCAATGAACTAGAATGGCCATAGTAATTGCATTTGTAAAACTCTTGGCGAGAAAAGTGCGAGCTACTTCGGTGAGAAATTTAAATTTCGTCGAGGAATGCGAAATAAAAGCTATTCCAATACTTCAGCACGATTTTTCTGAATTTTATTCTAAAAAAAAAAGAATAAAAAAAAGTTTCTACATTTTATTTTATTTTTTTCGACGTAAAAAGAAATAAAACTGTATTAATTCATTTCTTCTAGCATTTTTTTTTTAAATATTTTTAAAGTCCTTTTTTTTTTTTTTTTTTTTCAATCTTTTGTAACAGTTATCTGATTGGAAAAAAAAAAATATGATGTTAGCTAGATTTTGTCCTGATTAATAAGTGCACCAATTTCTGACAAAATCTAATAATCCGGACTAAATATCTGGACAGATACAATGACAAACAATTAGCTTTGTATATCTAGATAAAAGCAAAACTTTTTGTACATTTAATTCAAGGTGATACATAAAAACTGGTAAACACGCTGTCTGAAGGAAATAGTACGATATGTCACTATGGGAGAAAAAAAAAAAAAAAAACAGCTTAAAAAAATCTAGAAATCCTTAAAATGAGACTTGTCCGAGAAATCTCATTTTAAGGATGTGATGATGTTTCTGTTTCTAGTAGACGAAAACAGATTACTAGTGCTGGACGATATCAGAAATTAAATATCGCGATATATCACCAAGTTAATATCGATATTAGTGATATATTGCGATATTTCTTTCAAGATAGGAAAAAATAGACATTTGTTATTTTTTAAAGACATATGCACACAAATTTTAAAGTATACAAGTATAGAGTGTTTTCCATGTATTTTCTGGTATATTACTACCACAACTTTATCATTAAAAAAAAAATTCATAAAAAATGAATCAATATTTTGTGTTTCTTATAACTTATACTATTGCTTTTTAGTATACCTCTGTATAGTTTATCCTCTATTCTTCCCATTTTAAGCTTTAATTATTTTAAAATCATATTTTAACACAGCTAATATGTGATCTGTGTTTTATTTGTACCAAGTATATCAAAATTCATAATTCTACTAAAAATAAAGCTTAAGAAAAATTGTCTTAAGATGTAGGTATTAAATAAAAAGGAAAATCATTTTAAATAGTTAAGAAATGCCATTGGAATTGGATACACCTTTTTTGGTCGTAGAGAGTAATATTTTTTACTTAAAACTCTTATATGCATCTTAAATGTCAGTTACTTGTCATTTTTATTTTTGTTTCTGCTTACCAAATCATTACCATGTTTTTTAAATGTATATGTGTTCAATTCACATTCGTAATAGTTTCACAACAATTGAAAATTGAATTATATATATTGTTGCGTACTTGGGGGTTCGTAAGTTGTCTGAGAATGAAAGGCCAAACGTACAAAAATTCAGTAATTTATTCACAGAAAGTTCCAGAAAAATACAGGTCAATAAACCAATTATCAGCTTCAATTCTAGCAGTAACCACAGCTTAAACAACAGCTGTCAATAGCAAATCCACAGTACAAACTGTATAAGCAATAACACTTGAAGCAAGTCTCTCTCAAAGAGGCTTAAGAGCAATGCAAGCACTAGCGAAGCTGGCTGAGATCTGAACTGAACTGACTGCCTTGGCGGGAAAGCGCTTCCTTATATACTGTTCCATGGAGCCCAGATTTTTCGAGAAAACTCTAGAAAGTGGTCAACCAATCAACTTACAGCTTCCATATTTGGTATATCCCATATAAGGATTTTCTCGCCAAGGTCGCCAAAAAAATCGCCAAGGTGGGAAAAAGTCGCCAAATTTGGCGCCAAATGCATTACCTGCATTACTGGGGCTTTTTAATGCGTATTTAAGGGAAAATAAGGCTATTTCAACGCTAAAACGACTAGAAATGCACAAAATTAGCATTTTATCAACTTACTAAGCCTCTTTGAAAGAATTTATACAAAAATAAACACAATTATTTACAATTTTGTAACACTGCCCCCTCCCAAGGACTGCACGTCCCGGGCAGTGCAACCCTTGGTCAAGAGGCGAAACTAAACAAATTTACACAATCTAAAATACAAAAACTAAATTGCATATAACGATAAAATAGAAATACAAATCAAGTGAGAAATATTTACAAAATTCACAAATATGTACAGGTATCTATATACAAATATTTACATTACGCATGCGCAAATTTTACAAGTATTTACATTCTTAATTTCAATATTACCGTTACTTGTGGTACTTGGCTAGCCTATTATAGTGCACCACCTTCGGTTTTGAAGAAGGTGTTTTAGTGATCCGCACCCCTACATCATTCAGCCTTTTTAAGACTGTGTATGGTCCATCCCAGTTGCACTGTAACTTGGGAGAGAGTCCTTTGCGTCGAACAGGATTCCACAACCAGACTTCCTCTCCTTCCTGGAACTCATGTTGTGTAGCCTTTAGATCGTACCTTGCCTTCATCTTCTCCGTTGCCATGTTAATCCGCTCCCGAGCAAAGTTGTGTTCGTCCTCAAATCGTGCCTGGAGATCTTGGATGTACTCCTCGGGCGATGACGGCGCATCGGGTGGACAACCAAACAGGAGATCACAAGGGAGACGAAGTTCACGTCCAAACAGCATCTGGGCTGGAGTATAGCCGGTGGTTTCATGGACAGCACTTCGATAAGCCAGCAGGAACAATGGCAACTTCAGGTCCCAATCTTGCTGGCTCCTTGATACTAGAAGAGAGAGATTATTCAGGATGGTACGATTGAACCTCTCGACCATGCCATCCGACTGGGGATGTAAGGTTGTTGTCCGGGTTTTGTCTATGCCGAGTAGTTGACACAGTCCTTTGAAAACATCAGAGGTAAAGTTCCTACCTTGGTCGGTATGAAGTTGTAGGGGCGTGCCGTACCTTGACACCCATTGCTGCACTAGGACCTCTGCGACTGTGCATGCCTCTTGATTGGGAATGGGATATGCCTCAGGCCACTTGGTGAAATAGTCCATCACGACGAGAATGTATTTATTTCCACTGGAGGTCCGTGGCAAAGGACCCAAGATGTCGATTGCAATCCGTTCAAATGGTGCTCCCACGTTATACCGTTGCAGTCTTCCTCGACTTCGTTTCTGCGGGCCTTTACGTGCCGCACAAGCATCACAGGATTTACACCATTTCTCCACATCCTCCTTTGCCTTGCACCAGTAGAAGCGTTCCCGAACTTTCTGCAGAGTCTTCATTACCCCAAAATGGCCTCCGGTAGAGCTACTATGCAGTTGTTCTAAAACAGCTGGAATTTTTTATCTTGGTAATAAAATCTGCCATCTGAAGCTTTTCCCATCATCAGATTCCCACTTTCTGTATAATACGCCGTTTCTGATATGAAGAGAGTCCCAAAGTGCCCAATAACTTTTCGTAATGGGACTAAATCTTGAAATGTCCTGCCAGGTAGGTCTGTTGCTGGTTGTCTCCTTCATCTGTAATATTGGCTTTATGTCAGGATCTTCCATCTGGGCTTTTCTAAATTCTTCGTCACTCCATGGGTCGGGATCTTGTTCTGATGGCGTTGCGACAGTAACTTGGCGAACAACTGGCTTTATTCTTTGGTGTTTATCCTCGGCTTTAGAGATGTATTTATGATCTTCAGATGGAGGCTTCCGCAAGAATGCATCTGAATTTTCCCGAGCTCCTTCTGGGTGGCATACTGCAGAGACATTCTTGGTTGCGTCTCTAGGTGTTCTTACTGGGCAGCTTCGTTTGATATGCCCGTCTTTTCCACAGCCCCAGCATTTAGTTGTTGGAGTCTTCCTTTCTTTCCTACTCTCAAGAATGCGTAGCCTTCTATTAATTTCTGCAATCATTTCCTGAATCTCTTTAAGATCATCTTGAGAGCTGTTCACTTTGTCTGCTGTGCTGTTCTGGCGATGTTTATAGGTGGCTTGTTGAGCTGTCTCAAGCTTTAGGGCATACACCAAGGCTGACTCCACATCCTTCACGCCGGAGAGTCTGAGGACTTTTTGAATATCTGGATCTCCGACAGCATCAATGAAATATTCTAGAGCCAGATCATTACGTGTTTCAGGATGACAGTCTGAGAAAGCCAAATGTGAAAGCCTCTGGATGTTTGATGCCAGTTCTTGTAAGCTTTCCCCTGGTCTCTGACGACGGGACCTGAGCTGGAGTCGACTATATTCTTTGGACCATTTCACTCCAAAACGTAGCTCTAGTGCTCTGGTTACAGCTTCGAAGTCATATCGCTGTTCCTTCGAAAGGGTCTCCAGAATATCTGCGGCGACGCCCCGCAACGACCCTACCAGATGAGCCGTCTTTGCAACAGAGTCCCAGCCGTTTGCTTCAGCCACGATGGAGAACTGCGTCTTATATACATGCCAGGAGGAACTGCCGTCGTAGGTAGATAGCTTAATAAATTCCTGATTCTGGATTCTTCTCTCTTTCTTTTCAGTTTCCTGGGGCAGGGATTCTAACTTTTCTTCCACTTTTCTCTCCAGATCTTCTTCTATTCTCTTCAGTTTACCTTCTATCTCTGAAAACCTTCCTTTCAGCTCTTGATCAAAGTTTTCTTTAACTTTCTCCTCGAAACTCCGTTCTATTTTCGTAACACTCTCTTCAACCTTCATAACATTTTCTTCTATCTTCATAGCTTTCTCTTCAACCTTCATAACATTTTCTTCTATCTTCATAGCTTTCTCTTCAACCTTCATAACATTTTCTTCTATCTTCATAGCTTTCTCTTCAAAACTTCCTTCTATTTTCAAAACTTTCTCTTCTATTCCATCTATTCTGCTTCCCATATCCGATAATTTACTTTCGATTGATTCTTTCACCGTTGAAAGCTCTCTCTTCATCTCATCTTGATTAGATATAATTTCTTCCTGAACTTCACCCATAGTGTCTTTCATTTCCTTCATCTCTTGACTCAGGCTATCTTTCATCTCTCTTTGTCCTTCTTTCATTTCATTCATCTGGGTAGCTAAGCTTTCTAGAAGTTTCTTCATCTGTTCCTCCATAGCTCTAGTTATAACCATTCACAGACAATCCCGCTTCTGACACCAGAAATGTTGCGTACTTGGGGGCTCGTAAGTTGTCTGAGAATGAAAGGCCAAACGTACAAAAATTCAGTAATTTATTCACAGAAAGTTCCAGTAAAATACAGGTCAATAAACCAATTATCAGCTTCAATTCTAGCAGTAACCACAGCTTAAACAACAGCTGTCAATAGCAAATCCACAGTACAAACTGTATAAGCAATAACACTTGAAGCAAGTCTCTCTCAAAGAGGCTTAAGAGCAATGCAAGCACTAGCGAAGCTGGCTGAGATCTGAACTGAACTGACTGCCTTGGCGGGAAAGCGCTTCCTTATATACTGTTCCATGGAGCCCAGATTTTTCGAGAAAACTCTAGAAAGTGGTCAACCAATCAACTTACAGCTTCCATATTTGGTATATCCCATATAAGGATTTTCTCGCCAAGGTCGCCAAAAAAATCGCCAAGGTGGGAAAAAGTCGCCAAATTTGGCGCCAAATGCATTACCTGCATTACTGGGGCTTTTTAATGCGTTTTTAAGGGAAAATAAGGCTATTTCAACGCTAAAACGACTAGAAATGCACAAAATTAGCATTTTATCAACTTACTAAGCCTCTTTCAAAAGAATTTATACAAAAATAAACACAATTATTTACAATTTTGTAGCAATATATTATATATATATATATATATATATATATATATATATATGTATACATTGTCAGTATAAAAATTATATTATTTAAACAAAATTATGTTAAAGTTTCATTTTGTTACTTAAAGTAACTCATTTTGCATTTAAACCAATTTCATTTAACATGTACGGCTTAAAAAAAAAAAAAAAAAAAAAAAAAAAAAGATAGAAAGAAAGAAGGAAAAGGAAAGAGAAAAAATATATGCTACATAAAAAAAGTAATAAACTATCCAATATTATATATTTCTATAAAGAAACTGTCACTGTAAAATTACTGAAGATAAAACTTTATTTTACATCAGTCAGATAGCACCCTTTCTCTCTTCCTATGTTATCCAAAGGGATTTTTGTCGCGTCGTTTTATAAAAAATATTTTATTAAAAAATGAACTTTTTCGAATTCTGTTTTTTGAATATTACTCTTTGAACAGGTCGTCTTTTAGCATAGTGAGCAATTTTTCGAAAAAATAAATTTAAATATTTTACTTAGAGATCCACACTTAGAGTCCATAATTTACTTATTGAAATAAAATATTTAAATTAATTTTTTTGAAAAATTGTTCACCAAGCCAAAAGGCGACCCGTTCAAAAAGTAATATTCAAAAAACAGAATTCGAAAAACTTCATTTTTGAATGAGATATTTTTATAAAACGAAGCAACGAAAATCCCATTGGATAACATGGGAAAGGAGAAAGGGAGCTATCTGACTGAAGTACAGCCCAAACAGTACAAACCCCGTTGCCAACATTGACAGAAAGTTGAAGAACTCCCCCGATTTGTCCCCAAACATTTTAGAATTCCCCAAAAAAGTCCCCACTAACATTTGGTCCCCAAAATTGTCCCCAGAAGCTTCAAAAATCCCCAATCTGGCATCACTGAGCCCAAAGTGAGTTAAACACATGTCGCATCTTACTGGCCAGAAGTTATCGATACTTTGAAATAAACCAATATCAATGAACCAATAGCAGGAAATGAGCTAAAACCAAAGATATTGTTTTCATTCGTCATAATAAGCGTTTGTTTTTATATCGCTCTGTCTGTGGTTACTGTGGATATAAAGATGCAAAAAACCCGGGAATTTAAAACCAAGTCAAAAAACTGGGAAATTTGGGAATTTTGCGGGGAAAAAACAAATTATAAATCTCTAAAGCAAATAATAAGTTGTTTACTTAATATAAATGGCAATTTTAAGGACTTTGATATGCTGATAAGCTTATAACATTATTTTAATTTATCATTTTATTTTCAATTTATCAGAACTGCAGCCAAATCATAATTTGAAAAGAAACTTAAGCTTTCTTTATTAAATTAGCACTTAAGATAAATATATCGGTACAATGTTGGATACAATTTCCATATTATACAAGCTGAAGAATTAATGAAACCAATGTACATAATCCTGTAATAGTTTGAGAAGAGAAATAATTAAGGTTTAAAAACATCTTTAAAAATTTCTATTTTTAAAGAATTATTTAAAATAATGAAGTGGTTTTTAAAAAGAAGGGATGTTATTTTATGCAATTACTACAGTGGTATAGTTTCTTTTACAAGTTATTTTCATAAATATTTCTAATTAGAGTTTATAAAAAATTGATGTTAAATTTCTTACAATGAAAATTTTTTGATGAAAATTTATACACATATTGTTTTCCTGATTTTTATGCACAAAAAAAAAAAAAAAAATCTGCATTTCTAACACAAGTGGAGAAAGCTTTCGAATTACTTATATATTTCCCTAAAACAGATTAAATTTAAGAATTCTTCTTCTTCTTACTATTATTATTATTTGTAATTGAAAAAAAAAAAAAAAAAAAAAAAAAAGCAAGAAGAGAAACAATTTAAAAATTATCAGGTAACAAACTAATTTCTTAAATACTTCATTTGAGTTTAATGAAATATAAATTTAGTTGGGTTTGTTTCCTAAAATCTTAAGTCCAATTCTCTAATTGTTTCATAGTACATTCATAAACGAATTATGAATAAAAAAATTAAATGTTATTGATTCTCATTAAGAATGAAAAGGATATCTCAAGAACATAACAAAATAATATTAATGAATAATGACAGAAACTTACTGTCAGTGTTAGTACCGCATTAATTATAATTAATTATTTTCTTCGTTTTCGAAATAAACATCGGAGATACTCGAATTAGCGGGAAAGGGAAATCTATGCAAGAATTAAAGTTGAAGTTAATTAAATAATGGCTAAATAATTAACAAAAGTTATAAAAATATTCATAATTTCAAAATTCCCAGTTTTGGGGAAATTTCAAAATTCCCAATTTTGTCTTGAATTCCCAGGGAAAAAAACCGGTTTTTTTCCGGGAAAAAACCGGGTGTTTTGAAAGCCTTGCATCTCTATGTGGATGTTAAGTTGTGATCGTATTACACCTACTATCCACGAGCGGTGATGTGCAATATTATCAAATACTAACGGTAGAATAAATTCTTTCATATTATCATTTAGGGTCAGTAAATGCATGAATGTATCAATATACTGTTGGAAGGCAATATACTGTGGAAAGTCAATATACTGTGGGAAAAGCAGATGGCTTTCAATAAATACTGTTTATTTTTTTATTATGCGGTGGACTTATTAAAGCAGTGATATTTTAGATTTGAGGTTTCGCACGCTCAGGAATAAAGGAAGAGGAAGTATATGCATTGTGGGAGTGCAGTGATCGTTTGGGGTGGGGTTATATATATTTTTTTTATCAGTGAGGGATGGGAGAAGGAGAAAAATAAGAGAATGGGTATTAGTATAAGATATTGCGCGCTCTTTTTGTTCGGGTTTCGCTCAGGTTTCATTCGGGAATTCGGGTTTCATTCGTGATGCGCCCTAGCGCGGAAGCATAATTCTATTAATCCGTCGTTGGCGTTTAACGGTACTTATCGGCATATCAATTGATTGCGCGGTGCGCACTAGGTAATATCGTTAAAGGGATATATTGGCAGAGCAAAATCTTAAATATTGTTATCGGGATATTTAAAAAATATCGATACTTGGGGATATATTGATAAATAATCCAGCCCTACAGATTACCCTGTCCACGCTACATCTAATATTAGAATTGATTCAGTACTCCAATATCCAAAGTAGGTATTTAGTTATTGCAGGGAAAGTAAAACATAGAAAAAAACAAAATCAGCAAAATTTTGAAAAGTCTCCAAAAGACCCCAACATAATTTTGAAAGTCCCCAAAAAAGCCCCTAAAAATATTTAGCCCCCAAAAATGTCCCCATCCGCCCAGAAAGTCCCTAAATTTAGGGGCTAAGTCCCCAAGCTGGCAACCCTGCCGCCAAATTGCTTCTTTGACCGCTCCGCCCGCTATCGAGTCCAGCCTCTGGAACACTTCGACCGATCCAAGACCAAGATCCAAGGATCCAACTGGGCTCTGATCCACGACCGGTCGAAAGTAGAGACTGGACAACTCCGATCCCTCTATTGGTTCAAAATCAGTGCTACCATCTGTAGGCTTAGTTTGAAATTAGCTCTAAAATATTACAGAAGTAAATTAGTTAAAGAAAAATTTAATTCATTAATTAAAAATGTAATTTAACTATGAATAAAAAAAGAGACAGATGCATATCTATTTTTTTCTATTCTGCATAGTTGGATACATATGCACTGAGATACAATACTATTAATTATATAATTCTTTTTCGAAAATTATTTTAAAAAAGAATAATAACAATAAAATTTTAATTTTAGAAAAATTTCCAGCAATGTTTTTTTAATTATTTCCCTCAATTATGCATTATTGTATTTTAACGTTTGTATTGTAAACAATTTTAAGTAATATTTTATGGATTTATTATCAAGCTAATTTTTGTTAAATATTTTTAAGTTGGAATGCTGAAATTTAAAGCAAATATTTAGCATTCAAATATTTGATGTAAATAAGAAGTAGGTTCAAGTTTTATTATTATGATATAAGGTAAGAAATATGAAACTATTACACATTGCCAAAAAATTATCAAATTTAAATTTTGATTTAATAAAAAATACAGTTTTTTAAATTATTACTTCGGTTTGTAAATTCAATTAATTATTATTTCAATCAATAATAATTTAAATGTTTAATATATATATGATTTTTTTTTTTTTTTTTTTAATTTAAATACAAATTAAACATTGATTTTTAAATATTGTTAATTACCTTTATGTTTGAATGCTAAAATTTAATGCAAATATTTAGTATTCAAATATAAAAAGGTTTTATAAAAATTAACTCATCGATAAATTAACAAAGCAGTACAAAACATATTTAAAATATTTTGTTAAACTCAAAATCAAAAAATTGTTAGCAGGGAGCATTTTAAAATTTTATTTTATTAAATTGAAATAATAATAGATGGATTTTAATTTGCATTATTGTATTATATTTCAATCCATTGCATGAATATATTTATAATTCTAAAACAATTTTACAGTTACTAAAATGACGGATTGCGACATTGAATCGCATTAGTAAAAATATAAATAAATTGTGATCTATTGTAAATAGGGAATTTAAGAAATTTTATAAAAAATATAATTTATTTAAAGATAGAGATTTAATTGAGCCTAAAAAATCATTACATTAGGTTGATTTACTGCGTTAGGTTCCAAGGCCTGGGTAGAATGCCTCCTGTAGGTGGATTTTCTAATGAAATCTTATTCGTATTTACTCCAGTTTCGCAAAAAACCACGGAAAACTCACAACGGCTAAATCGCATAGCTGTAACATTGGAGTATTGCGATATAGAAAATATACAAATAAGTTGTTACATATTGTAAATCGCGAATTTACAACGAATTTTGGCAAAAATTAAAATTTTGTTGCAAATAGTGTTTTTTAATTGAGTCTAAAAATAGCTAAATTTCGGAGAAAACCCCGGAAAACTGATAAAGGCTAAGACGATGAATTGGGACATTAGATCGCATTAGGGGAAAAAAGAAAGCTATATATATATTTGTAGTGTATTAAAAATCGCGAAATTTATAACCAATTTTGACAAAAATTAAATTTTTAGCTATTATGAGTTCAGTCAAAAAATCGCTATTAAGTTGATGTTTTAATGGTTTAAGGTCCATTGACTACACTAGGATCCTAGGCCTGGATATAATGGTTTTCATGGGCGTTTTTTTTTTTTTTTTTTTTTTTTTTTAAGGAGATCCAAGCATGTATTCGCGCGATTTTGGAGGAAACCACGGAAAACTCAAAACGGCTAAGACGACGAGCTGTGACATTGGAGTATTGTGTTATAGAAAAAATATATATATGCATGTATCAATAAGTTTTTACATATTATAAATCACGAATTTACAGTCGGCTGCAAAATTATTCGAGCACTAGCAATAATCCTTGCCAAAAAAAGTACACTTAATACAGCTTTGTTAAATAAATCCTTGTCGAGTCATGTTCTTAATCAGTCTAAGAACATGATTCGACAAGGATTTACTTAGCAAAACAGTCTTAAGTGTACTTTTTAAATATAGGAATTATTGGCTAGTGCTCGAATAATTTTGCAGCCGACTTTATAACGAATTTTGGCAAAAATTAAAATTTTGTTAAAAATAAAGACTCTAAAAATCGCAAAATTAGGTTAATGGTTTGTGAGGTTGCGGTCGATAAACTACATAAAGGTTATAGGCCTGGATCGAATGTCCCCTGAGGGGGGATTTTCTAAACTATCTAGTTCGTATTTATGCGAGTTTCGGAGAAAACTACGGAAAAACCAGAACGGCTAAGATGATGACAAAACTCATAGAAAAATAATATTTAATTAAATTTCAAGTCAAAGATTTTATAAAGCTAGATTTACACTTGTTAATAACATTTCAATGATGTTTCTTATCCCTGACTTAAATTGCATCACTTTCTTAAATGTACGTCTTAAGATTTGCTAAATGTAAAGTTTTAATTATATATATATATATATATATATATATATATATATACAGTCGGCTGCAAAATTATTCGAGCACTAGCCAATAATTCCTATATTTAAAAAGTACACTTAAGACTGTTTTGCTAAGTAAATCCTTGTCGAATCATGTTCTTAGACTGATTAAGAACATGACTCGACAAGGATTTATTTAACAAAGCTGTATTAAGTGTACTTTTTTTTGGCAAGGATTATTGCTAGTGCTCGAATAATTTTGCAGCCGACTGTATATATATATATATATATATTACAAATGAAATAGTGAAGCCTTGTTATTCTGACAAACTCAACTTAATAATATTTAATAAAACGTTTATAAAATTAAAAGAAAAAAAAAAAAAAAGAAAAAAAAAAAGAGGCCGTTGTTGAAGTTTTGTCCTTCATAATTATTAAGAAAAATTTCATTTTAAATATAAATAACTTAAATGTTAAATGAACAACGTATCATGAGGCATATGCAACTTGACAGCAGAAAACAATGCCGGAATTCTTGAAAACAGGTCTTTATTTTCTTTATTAGCTATTGCATAACCCGAGTCACATCCAAATACAAAACAGAATCGAGATTTAGACACATTCATCATAAAATAAAACAATAATTAGAAAAATAATGATGTGCGCTCACTGTACTCAGTGTTAACGTCGTACATCAACTACAGTCAGCGCCACTCTGCGGCCAGTTCAGCGTGAGATCCACGACCGGTCCATGGAACACATTACACTGGACGACTTTGATCCAGACCGGTCGATGAGACTGGACGCATTGTTCCACGACCAATTGGATCGATCCTGGATCGGTCGAGAGCCTGAACCCGCCCAAGGCTGTTTTGTTTATTAGCCCCCACAGAATTCAGATGTCCGCTGTTAAGGATTCGCATTATAATAAGGTGTATTCAGATGATGTCACAGCATCATATGCGCTCGTAGTGGCGCTTTTTGTAAACTGATTTTGAACAACCACGGCCAGACTGAATGCACTCACCATGAAGGTAAGACTACTAAATAACAGGCTGAATCATTCGCCGCCATTTGTACGTCAAGTCCGTCATTGCTAAACTTAAGATTACTATATAATAGTCTTATATAGTCTCATATAATAATCTTATATGGTAGTTCGTCCTGCCAAACCTAAGACTATTATATGATAGTCTTATATAATCTCATATAATAGTCGTATACAATAGTCTTAGTTTTAGCAATGACGGACTTGACGGACAAATGGCGGCGAATGATTCAGCCTGTTATGTAGTTGTCTTACATGAAGGTAGAAGTAGAGTCTGTCAGTAGAAGGAAGGGGAGATTTCCTCTATGGGAATCTCGTGCGAAAATGGGCCTAACGATCAAGCTACCGTATGGTGGCGCTGATGTAGTTACTTATGCCGTTTTAATACAGGCGGCTACTTGAAAGCTATTATTTTTTTTTTTTTTATATTAAATAAATAATTTTATTGTAAAGTCTCTGACTTCTGAACATGCTTTGTATATTGTTGTAACGCAAGCTATAGGCAGGCTTTGAGACGAAATAAAGGACTGGGACTAAAATAATCCACCAATGTTTTCTGCTCCAAAGGCCTGATGTGTATTGTTGGGTAAATATTTGAGTAATTTTAAATTTAAACTGAATAAATATTGATAAATGAGCAAGTAAAATAGCAAATTATTATGTTCTATTTCTTTCTAAAAGTCTTGTTCAAGTGTCTTCATCCAAATTTCGGTAAAACTTCGTAATAAATCTGACAGGATTGCTAAGCCTTTTAAATCGGCATTTGAAAGGTCTTGTTTACGTTTGTAATGCAATCATCAAAACAAAGTCTACTACATTTAACAAATGTTTTCTGGCTGAGAAAAGAAAGTTTTTTGTGTTCTAAGTGTGATTTAGTGATGTTTTATTAAATTTGCATTCCAGTTCTTAAACAATGACAGGGATTTAAATTGTACTTCTAAATCGGGTTTTTAATTCCAACGATTAAAGAGATATTTACTTCTTTCATTTTATATATTTTTGTGTAGTTTTTTTTATTCCTATTACCACTGACATAAATTTTTTTTGAAGTAATTTGGCCATAGTGAATTCTGCAGGCAGGATTGTTATTTTTTCTACTTTCGTGAATTGTCCGGACACTGGAAAAAATCGAACCTGGACAGAATATAAGCCATTAAATTATATATGCTTCATACATAAAAAATATTTTATCAAAGCAGTAAATTGTACTTTAAACTTAGCTTTGATAATTCCGCAATAAGAATAGTTTATTAAAATTAATAATTTGATGAGTAGGAAATTTCCTTTCATTTCAACCATGATCAATTAAAAAAAAAAAGTGCTAATGCTATAGTATCTAGTTTCCAAATGTAACAAAGTAAATCAGTTGTTAAATATTTTCATTGCATTATCATATTGGAATTAAAAATAATGTAGAAAAAATATTTAATGCTCTATAACCTACAAGTTTAAAAACTGAGGAAAGTGATTATTTTCAACATTAGTTTTCATGAACCATATGATAGATTAATACATGTACATTGTACAAGTATCTATAATAAACAATTACAAAATTTAATTTTCATTAATCATATTTTATATTCTATTTTGAAAATTTTGCCATGTTCATCTTTATTTAAGAAATAGTCTTAAAAATAATTTATGTTGTTTACTTAATGTTTACTTGTTTAAATGACTAATTCAAAATCCATGATCCTCTTGTAGGCAAAGCTCAAATCAGTTTTTACCTGTGTTTGCACAGCGTGCCTGTATAAAGTACTGCTGAAAGCAGTAGGGACCCAAACCTAGGTTTTTACTGATTACAATAATATATATATATATTTTAAAGATTGTACAAATTTCAACGAAATTTATATATGCATATTAAAAAGTAATAATGAAAATAGTAACCCTATCGCAAGCGGAGCTCGAATCAGTTTGTAACTGTGCATGCACGGCATGCCTATGTAATGCGCTGTTAAAAGTAGGGAACCCATACTAAAACTTTTACAGATTACAATAGGTTTGTTATATCAATTTCAATGGAATCCCCAGTCGCAGAATTTTCTGTATCTGTCTGCAGCAAAATAAAATTTGTCTGCAATCCGTGAATTTTGGACGAAGTCTGGTATCACAGAACGTATTATTAACATTTCATAAAACATGTAAAATTTGCATCTACAAAGAAAATTAATTAAGAATCTACGATAAGTACAGTAATCCAGTATATAATGTAAGTTATATTTGTAATGCTTAGCTTGACATTTATTTTTGAGACTTTAATGGTTACATTCTATTCAAACGATGCCCATTTTGTCCAATCACCCACCGTTTTTTGGGAAAGGCCTATTTTTATCACTTTTTGGTAATTTTCGTCTTTAAATTTGATTTATAGGTTGAGCAAAGGATTATTTAAACTGTTAAATATCTTCTGAGGGGCTACAGAAGTGAAAAATTCTAAATCATAAACATTTACAGCAAGGGATTTTTTTTTTTTTTTTTTTTTGGGGGGGGGGGGATGTACTTCTGCAATTATAAATTACATTTATATATTTTATTAATCAATTATCATTATTATTTATTATACATTATATATATTTTTTGTTTTTAAGTGTTAAAACAATTATTTCTATTCCCCAAAGCAAATTCACAACCATAAAATTACCGAACAGCAATAAAAATTGAAGGAGGGGTCGGTGTCCCAAAAAAGCGGTGGGTGTTTGGGCAAAATAAGGATCATATTTGGATTCAGGATGTCATTTTACATAATAATCAGCAGGAATGGTACCGGGACTCTTTTTTTTTTTTTTTTTTTTGCAGAGCAGTGTTATTTAAAATGCTGGCCGAATTTGCATTCCGAAAATTAACAGTAATGTAATTATTTTGTTAATAACTTTATTTAATTTTTAAAAATTTCTATAGAAATAAATATATAGAATATTGATTTTTGTATAACTGTAAGTAATATCAAGTTTTGTACTTCGATTAGCTCATTAGTTTTAAAAAGAATTTCTAATTTATAAAGTGGGCTTTGTCTGAATGAGAACTGATTTGTTATGTTAGTTTTGATGTACTGACGTAACAAATTAGGTTCTTTTTCGGATTTATATATAATGTGTCTGCTCCCCCCAGAAATATTTTTTCAAGAATTGAAGAAAAATGACTAAGAAAAATCAATTGCCATGTAGCTGGATAGTGTTCAAAAGGATATGAAGCTGAATGAGGGCTATTGCACTGGATAGCATCAGTTAGGAATAATTTGTAGAGACAGCTTTAGTATATAATAAACAGAAGTGCTTAAGAAGAAAAGGAATTGCGAAAACTTTGGATTGTCCTATTTATTTTAGTAAGTATTTTACTTTTCAAGTTGTTTAGTTTTTCATTACTCAATTATTTAGCAGTTCTACATAAGAATCAGGTGAGTATTCTGAAACATGAATTTGCTTAAATTAATTTGATAATTTAAATATAAATTTGTCTGTTTTCGTTTTAAAAAATTTCTGCATAGACTCTGTAAAATGTCAATTTTTAATATTCAATTAATGAAACTTGCACATTTTTGTGGTTGATTGTCAAATAAAATTTAACATTCTTGCGGCTTGTTTCTAAAATATAGATATATTTCACTGTTGATCAAAATAAATTATATTTAATCTCAAGTAACTGCTGAAATACCTTTTTATATGTATTGTTAGCTGTTTCGTTTCATGAGTGAATTTTTGGCAGTCTCGGCACGGGGACCTGGAAATGATAGATGGAGTATTTATTTGTTTTATTCAGTGATGCTGTTGTTATTGTGCAGAAACTCGAAGACAGGACGTGAAAAATTTATTGTGGCGTGTCCCAGGGGACGCATAATTTTCATTCTTAAAATGATTGCATTTGTTTCTTAACAGCACCACTTCCTACATAGTTTTAAGACAAGCTCAAAAAGAGCTGGTTAAAAATTCATAAAAAACTGTTTTTCATCTACAATAAGATAAAATTTCAGTTTATATCTTTAATATATAAATTAATTTATATGGGGACCCATGATTTTGAAAGCCTAGCGGCATCACTGTTTATTAGTTAATTCATTTACTTCAAGAAACAATACAATGTAAATATGATGACATTTTAACCCTTGCCTTTTGGTAACATATTCAATTTTGCCTTCTAAAATATTATTAGAGTAATATTCTAGCTCTAATGCCTAATGTTGCCAATAAATTACATAATGATAGTATTATTAAATAGAATTTCATTATGTTCCATCGGCAACACTAGTGCTAAAAGTTATTAGTACATGGTAAAGCATGTACATTTTTAACCGTTTGAGTCCCAGGGGGTATTGAAAAATACTGTCGAAGAATTCCAAACAGCGCAACCGCGCTTTCTCTAAATAAGTACGAAAAGAAAAGACCCAAGCAGCACGATAGCGTTTGTTTTATTTTATATCGAGAAATACCAAGCGGCGCGATAGCGCTTTGTTTATTTTACTTTGATGAATCCCAATTGGAGCAATAGCGATTCTCGTCTTTTTCTCATCGCTCTGTCATATTTATTGCAGTTTGCAAAGCGATCGGACGTATTCTTGCGTAAGTGTTTCTCATTGTTAATAATTGTGTGTTTCAAAATGATTAGACAAAGCAATTTATGTTCTCAATTTCGATTACAAGAATTCACTACTTTATGCATACAAATGTACTGGGTTTTCTCGACGTAAAATCTCAACAGCGCAATCGTGCTGCTTGGGACTCAAACGGTTAAATCGATTTATCAGACATTTAAGGGATAATCATCAGATAAATAAACTCTTTATGATAATGGGTTTTTTTTCCAGCCACCCACACCTATATAGTTCAAAACTGATTGACGTCACATATTGTTAGATATATATATATATTTTCCTTTTTTTTATGTATTTTGTGTGGTTCTGTGTATAAGTGACTAATGATTTGCTAAGCAAAACAACAGAGTACTATGATATACTAACAAAAATGAAGAAGACTTTAATATTAAAACCCGAATAAACTACTACGTCAGAAACGCCAAAGAAAAATATTTGAGATGCATAGAGCTGTTTCGGTAGCCTTAAGCATACCGTCTTCAGTGCAAAAAAAATTCTGGATCTGGAGAAGTGCTTGTATATATTGGAGAGGGACTGAATTTAGTTCAACCAATAGGATTACGGGAAAGGCGGGGATGACGTAGTAGTTTATTCAGGTTTTAATATTCCAACGCCAAGTCTCCTGTTATTATGAGACTTAAATACTTTACCACCGCTTTAAAGGGGATACATGGGTTCAAAGACTAAAGCATATTTTGTCTTTTTTTTTTTTTTTTTTTTTTTTTTATGTAATAAATAAAATTTTTTGTTCAAAATTTTGAGCAGTTAAAAGAGACATTCTAAAACAGTAAGATTTAAACAATACATTCTATATTTTTGTATTAAAAAATTTGGAAAATTCAGCCGACATGTCCTGATTTCCATTGACCCTTCAGGAAAGTAGTCAACATTTAAAAACTGAAACACCGATCTTATTCAAATTTTGCACAATTTTTCAAATTAGAATTGACTAGGGCTTGAACGAACAATTTTATTATTATTATTAAAATTGATCTTATAATGCTATATGTGGGGTAAAATGCATCAAAAATGTATTGTTTTTGCATAGAACTTCTCTAAAAATATAAATGCCTTTTTAAAAGAAAAAGAAAATGTTCAAGAACATTTTATTCCGAAGAAGTGTACAAAATTTCAATAAGACCGATGCATTAGTTTTTGTGAAATCATGTCAAGTGCTTTCTAAGAGTCTCAGAAAACCAGGACCTGCTGTCTGAATTTTTACAAATTTTTTTAATGAAAATTTTACATGATATTATTTAAATGTTGTTCTTTTATGTGGTCAAAATTATATATATATATATATATATATATATATATAAGTTTATGGTTTTAAGTTAAGATTTGTTGTTTTACTTTATTGATTCGTTTGTTATGCAGGATGTTAATTAATAGATCTGGTTTCTTTACATTGGAGTATTTCATCCACTGATAATTTTTTTTTTTTTTTTTTTTTTAATATTATTGGTCATTGGTGTTTCAGTGATCTTGTATCTGTTGCTTGGCTTCTACTATGCTTAATAGATCATCTTTATTATATATATATATATATATATATATATATTATATATATATATATATATTTAATAAACATATAGAGAAAATACTTTTTTTTAGCCTTTGAAACTATAGTTATCGGTGGAAGCCAAAGCCAATGTTATTCTGTGGGGAATTAATCGCCATTACAACCCTAACTAATACAGATTTTTAAATTAATTTTTCACATTCAGGAAATTCACAACTTTTAAAACTGGTTATGATTTTTTAAAAACTGACTTTTCAAAATCTTCTTTACAGTGAAACACCGATTTATCATTCCCACATCCATCTTTTTCCCGCATTGATTTTTTTATTTCTATGGTCTCTGCACAAATTGTATTTAAATAATGTTAACAAAACCCGCATGTATCGTGCTTCAAAAAGTCATTTTCCCACATTCATCGTTGTAAAATTTTTCTCCTGACCTTGTAAACATTTTCTCCCGAAGCTCAAGCATTTCCATATGGCATACAAACTGGAATTACTTTTTTCTTCCAAAAATAACTCTTTTCCCCCATTTCCATTGAGGATCAAAATTGTGATGCCTATGTCTCTGGACCATCTATTCATTTTGCAATTTCAGCATGGCAGGAAATAACCTCTTTAGTAAACCATAAAATTGTTTTGTGAAATGCGGTTACATGCGAAAAAATGATGAATATCAAACAGAAGGGCAATTTAATCTTATACCTTAAAAGCCGGCAGATCGGCCGCATTCGCACATGAGCCGCATCAGCACAATCTTAGGTAATGAAAGTATAAGTTTTTCAGAAGCGCCGCGCCTTCGTAAGAGCCGCACTATTTTGTTTCGGCCCTTATGAAGGTGCGATGCCAGAAATCCGCTCTAGTTCTTTCATAATAAAAATAATATATAAGAAATATAAAGATTGTTTAAATGAAAGTGAATTCATTTTTAATTTATACTAGCCGCCTTCGGTGACCAGCTGGTTCGTGATTATTGAAAAATCCTGTTTTACAAAATTCCCGCTCGGTGGCGAGTGCGGCACCTTTTTCCCGTTTCAGATCCTGAAACTCCCGTACGGAATTTAACGACATATATAAGTTTAAAAGTCCGCAAAATTTTAAATGATGTGTTATAAGTAATTTAATCATAATTAGAATTCTAAATATTGAATTATTAAAACATTAAAGCGCGACAGAAATTTACAACATACACTCTTCAATGCAATTCAAATAACTTTTAAAATGGTACATTACTTATGAAATTATGGAAATTAGAAGCTGAGATACAAAGGTAATATAAACATTTTTATAAAAAGATTTGTGTCTGATTTATCCAAGTTTTTCTCCAAAACTTGCGTAATTCCGGGATATATAATGGTAAACATCCTTAGTACAAAATGTGAGCGGAAATTGAAATTCGAAACTCTGCAAAATGTAAAAGAATAAATGTGTTCTGTGTTTTCCGTTGTTTTCTTCAAAACTCCCGTTCCTTTTCTACATCCCCCCGCTCCTCCCCCACCTTTCCGTCCCTCCTAATAAATTTACACTTGAAAATATCTGCAGTCAATTTATCTTGCCTTAAAATCTAATAATACCAATTTCAAACGCAGTAACTTTCTTTCTTTCTTTTTTTGCCCCTTCGTCCCGCTCTGTAAGCCCTTCCTAATAATTCTACACTTTCAAAAATATTCACAATCGAATTATCGGGTGTTAAAACCAAATATTACGAAATTTCAATGGCATATCTCAATTCAAAATACTACAAAATAAAAAATAAAATTAATCTTAACTTTTTTTTTTTTTTTTTTTTTTTTTTTTTGTGACGTGAGTCGTGATAAATATAATTCCCAATAAAAGTGTAACTTTTTTGTTCATTCACATACTTTCACGAAAATTGAACTGTAGAGTTATAATATGCTGTCTAGGCCAAATATTAAATAAAATGTAAGGTGAATGAAAATTTGAAAAAGTTTGAAAATTGCCATTTTCACCTCTCTTTCACACCATTGGAGAAAAATTCAGAATGTGTCAAGGGAGGAGGGTGGAAAAGGAAAAAAAATTGCGTAAGGGCCACACTCATCGTAAGAGCCGCAGATAGAAAAAATACAACTCTTTTTTTGTATCCGTCGCGGCTCATCAGCCGGTTTTTACGGTAATTATATGAACAACTTGCCTTGTGGGAAATAGTATATGAAACAAATGACTTTTTCAAATGATGAATGCTGTATTCAGTTTTTACTTTGCCATTAACTGGTACTTATAATAAAATCTCATCGTGTTTTTTTTTTCTGGGGGGGGGATGTGTGTGTGGTAAAAATAACTCTTAATGTCAGATGAAAAAATTCAATAACAAACTTTATGCATGGAAAAGTATATTAATTGTAATATAGGTGTATTATAATAAAGGCCAATTGATTACACAAAAGTCCTAGTGCCTTCTGTAGGGAGTGGGGTCTTTCTAAGGAGTACTGTCTTGTACACGAATTTCGAGCGAAAACTCCTGATGGTATAACTCCAGATATTTATAATAAAAGTTCAACATGGGATTTTTTTTTCTCTATATGTGTATGTGTTATAAATAACATTCAATGTCAAATTATAAGAATTCTATAACAAACTTTAAATTTGTCCATGAAAAATTTTAACGATTGTTATATAAGATCCTAGGTGTGTTGAAATTGAGGCCAACTGACTACATCCAAGTACCAGAACTTTCTGTGGGAAAGGGGAGTGAGTCTTTCTAAAGGGTCCTGATTTGTACACGAGTTTCAATGAGAACCATGGAAAATTCCAGACAAGTAGGTCAATGAGGTAGGTACTTATAAAAGCTCAACCTTCTTTTTTTTTGGGGGGGAGGGGGTGGTATGTGTGTGGTAAAAATAACATTCAATGTCAGATATCAAAATTCAGTAACACACTTTATGCATGGGAAAAAGTATGATTTCTAAAATAAAATCCTAGATGTGTTATGGCCATATCACACGAGCGATTTCGTTCAGCTTTTTACTAGACACAACATACTCAACTTTTCCAAAAGATGGTTGAACAAGTTGATTACATGCTGACCTTGAATCTTCTCCATACGCTGCTGTGTTGTGTTTAGTAAAATATTGCGCAACGTTGCATGAATATAAACGCACCTTAGCTTTAAGAATTAGAATGGCATAGAAGTGTAATAAAGAAATAAAAATAAGTAGCACTTGAGCCAAACTCTATGTGTATGATTCAAGAAAGGAAAATACGAGTCAAAACAATGAAAGACCAATATGATTTTTAGAAAATAACTTTATTGAATTTATGACAAAAATACATGTTGCGTGGATTTAAACGCACATGTAAAAAATAAATAACTGAGTAACAAATACTGTATCTAATACTTTGTAAAGCCACCACGAGCTTCCAGAAGAACCAGTGAACGCCTTGGCATTGACTGATATAATGGCATGAGGCCATCCAAGCTGATTGTCTTCCAAGCTAATAGAATGCCCAATTTTAGTTCATCTTTCGTGTTAAACTGCCTTCCGTTTACGTAAACACGACGAACAAGAATAGCCTATACGTTCTCCATTATGTTTAAATCAGGGCTTTTTAAGGGCCAATCCATAACTTTGATTTTATTGTCTCGGAATCATTTTTTCGCGATATGTGCTGTATGTACAGATGCACAATCTTGCTGAAAAATATAATTTCTTCCAGTTTTCTTGACTGCTTAATGGCGGAGGTTCCTTGTGAGCATATGGACATAATTTACAGAGATCATAGTGTTCTCCACTAACTCTAATTCGAAAGTCCCTTTAAAACCTATGACTGCCCACACTATGACAGACCCACCTCCAGATTGACGTTTTGAACAGTACATTTCTTCGGTTCCCAAATCGTGCCAGTAGCTATGAAATCCGTTCGGGTCATCGAGATTAAACTTTTTTTCATCTGAGAAGATAACTTTTTCCAAATTTAGTCGATCTAGAATCCATTTTCTTCCCCATTCCAGCTGCATATCTTAGTGCTTCTGAGTGAGTTGTGCTTTCGCCTTCATTTTCTTAAGTTTAATGAATGTTGCAGCTTTGTTGGCTCTCCATATGGTAGTCCGATGAACACACAGCTTGTATTGGGCATTTTACTTCGCACAGGAAATATTTTTATTCTTTGCAGCATTGCATATTCGATGTTTGTCATAAGTGGCGAGCTTTCCTGTTCGCTTCTAAACGTTTTTTTTTTTTTCCATAATTTGCTCCTTTCTTTATATAATTTCGCACAACACTCTCACTTCTTCCAATTCGGTGCCCAGTTTCACGATTGCTAAAACCTTTACCACGCATAAAGTCGATTTTTATCCTCTCGACTACTGTCAAAGTTTCCCTCTTGCCATCCTGAACAAACTCCGTAAATTTTGCACTCAAGCATTAAAACTGATTTTAGAAACCTATAGCAACACGACTATATGTGTTTTAATTTCATTCCTGTGGCTCTGTTAAAATTTAAACGCAAAATACAGCGTGCGTTTAATTTCGCGCAACAAACAAAAAATATTGAAAAATAAGAAAATGTAAATATACGTGCTCAAAGCACCTTACTCAGTTGTTAGTCATATGCAATAACTGTAAGTCACACTCCTTCTTTTAAAATTCAAAAAATTCTATTTCTGGTTATTGGAAAAGGTGCGTTTATATTCATGCAACACTGTAAACTTAAATGTGTTAAATTCAGTTTAAAAAGTGTCTTAAATGGATGGTCATTTTTTAAGCGAAAAAAAAATGTCTTACTTTTTAAGACACCTTTTTGCATCAGAAATTAAGATATTGCAAGTGTCTTAAAACGCCGCCATGTTTTAGGCTTAAAAACACCGCCATGTTAGGCTTAAAAATACTACCGTTTTTAAGGCTTTTTAATAAATGTATAAATAAATAAATATGGCGTTTTTTATGTTTTTCTGTTAAAAATATATTTTAGAATTGTTTAGAGCATTAGTGAAACATTTATATAAAAAGGGGGGGGGGGCGAATGTCCCATTTTCCGGCATTGGGATTCGAACTCACAATGCTTAAGGAAACCGAAACCTGAAGCCAAGCATTGCCAGAGTGAAGCATTTATCAATCACGCTACCGTCGAGTACAGCGCTACGTGTTTTTATGATAAATTTTACTTCAGTATTCGTGAAACTAATCGCAGTGTTATGTTTTATTTCTAATTTTTTGCCATAAAACTATTGATAGTATGGTATCTTAAACTTAATAAATATTATTATCTTAAATTTCATATTTAGAGGACTAGAATTTTTTAATAATGCATAACGAGTATGTGAAGGTTTCATCCCTCGATGATAACGATTTCATTCCTTAAAGTGATACTTAAATAAAAACGAACTATAATCATGAATACAGGAAAATTTGTAGTTTTACATTTAGATGTAGGTGAATTTGTGGAAGAAAAAAGTTTTTAAATGAATATTAATAAGAAGAATGAAAGAAAAAAAATATGCACAAATTATTCAGGATTGTTCAGGATTTGCTTTCTTCTCTACAAATTACTTGCTACATCCGTCTTCACACTTTTTCTTTTAATATAAGAAAGCTTTAAAGACAAAGATTTTTTTTTTTTTTTTTTTTTTTGAACAAAATAAGCTTTGTGTCTAAATATGTTGTTTATGAATTGTGTTAAAGATAATAGCATGCAAATATCATTCACATCCCTAGAGTATTATTCCATAAAAATATAATTTCATAAAGCTACCATAATTTAAATAGTTTAACTGCTTATTATATAAAATAATAATATATTTATTGAATGTGGAAAGAAGTAGGATAAGCATATTTTCCTAAAGTAGATTCCATATGAAAAAATTTCTAAGTAATGCAAGTGTCTGAATTTCTAAAGTGTCTGAAAATTCAAACACGTTTTGCTGTCTTTAAATTCGCGTATATACGTGTTTCAGACATTTTTGTGTCTGAATTGATATTTCAGACATATTTCTGTCTTAAATTAAAATATCTATAACGTCTAAGGTACATTTTAAGACATTTGCGTGTCTTAAATGCCGTTTCAGTTGTTTTTATGTCTTACTTTAAGACCCTTTTATTTGCAGTGAACGCACTGTATGACATGGGCATTAGAGTTGCGGTGAATCATGCCAAGTGTGAACTGTACAGCCAACTCTGGCACTCTGAACTATGAATAATCGCCGATTTGGCGACCGAGTTATAGCATGGCAACCCAGAAGGGAGAACATTTCTCCCTCTCTCAGCTAGAATCACTCGCACTCTGGAACTTGCCGTAGCTAGCCACCTGCATAGGTCATGTGCCTGTTTAGTTCGCACACCACGTGCGCTAATAGTAATATTCTTTCTCAAAACAATAATTATTTGTTAATATGTTGTAAATAAATTGTTAGTTTTAATGTTAAGCAGACAGTCATTATTAAGTTTGTCTCACTGGTGACCCGGGAATTAGAAATGCGCCCTTCTGCCACGATGTTTCAGGTATGTAATTTTGATTGATTCCTCTGTGATTTGGTCAGTATATTATTCCCTTTTCCTTTTTTGCACTTTACTTCAAACCCTTGTATGTTCAAATGTCAAACTTATTCAAAAATGTCGTCTGGCGACGAAACAAAAGTTCCCGAACAACACGTGTACGGAGTCAGCGTCAAGCTTCCACCGTTGTGGAAAAATAACATAAAACTTTGGTTCGTACGCGTTGAAAGCAACTTTGCACTCTCCAGAATTACGGCAGATGAAACTAAATATAATAATGTTATCGCTGCAATCGATCCGGAAACCTTAACGGCAGTCTCCGATATACTTTTAAACCCTCCCGCAACTGAGAAATATAAAGCCCTTAAAGATCGCCTTATAGACGAATTTTCCGATTCCGCGACGCAGCAGATTCAGAGTCTAGTTTCAGAAATTCAACTCGGCGATGATAAACCGTCCCATTTATTGCGTAAAATGAAAGAATTAGCCAACGGTGCATTGAATGACGATTTTTTACAAACATTATGGCTACAGCGCTTGCCATCGGACATTCAGGCTATCCTCTCTGTAAGCTCTGAGCTGTTGGAGAATTTAGCGAAGTTAGCCGATAAGATCGCGGATTGACGGGGCGAAGCTGCCGCTTCCAGTGTTTGCGCCGTGAGTCACGATGCGCACGCCGCGGAGGAGAGACGCTCTCGTAGTCAAGCGATCGCGGCCGCTGGTTCATCCGCGGACGGTGAACGGAGCGAAATTATGGCCCTGCGGGCGGAAATCGCCGCTTTAACTCGCCAAGTATCACGTTTATTAGCACGTGATCGCAGTAATTCTCGTGCACCACGTGATAAATCGCTGCATCCCCGTAACAGGTCGCAATACAAACAAGGCATTTGTTATTATCATAAAAGATTCGGTAAGGACGCGCGCAAGTGTAATTCACCTTGCACTTTTTCTGAAAATGAGGATTCGGGAAACTAAATTCGGCTGTCGATGCTAGTATTTTCGCGACAGCTTCACCGATAGCCGCAAAATCATGTCGCTTTTACGTGTACGACAAACGCTCTCACCTAAAATTTCTGGTTGATTCTGGCTCTGATGTCGGTTGTATACCCCCTCCTAAAAATTCAAAAAAACTACATCCAACTGCTTTAAAATTATTTGCTGCTAATAATACAAGCATACTTACTTATGGCTCTAAATTAATGAACATAGATTTAGGCTTAAGGCGTAGTTTTGAATGGAAATTTTTAATTGCTAATGTGCCCATGCCTATTATTGGAGCTGATTTCTTAGAAAATTTTGGTCTCATAATTGATCTCAAGCATCGTAAAATTATTGATAGTATTACTAAACTTTCACAAATAGCAAAACATACGCAAAATAGCTCCATAAAACTTATCTCAGGTAATTCTGAATATCATCATGTCCAAATTCCCAAATTTGACAAAAGTAAATCCAAAACATGGTCAGGTTTCACACAATACGGTTCATTACATTGAAACATCTGGCCCACCGGTACATAGTAGGCCAAGGCGCTTGAACCCCAAGCTTTACGAAAGTGTACGGAAAGAATTTCAGTACATGTTAGATCAGGGCATTTGCAGACCTTCCAAATCACCATGGTCTTCCCCTATACATGTAGTCTCGAAGAGTTGTGGAAGTATCCGTCCAGTTGGCGACTATAGAAGACTTAACGCTTGCACAATACCAGATAGGTACACAATTCCTCATATTCAGGATTTTTCAAATTCACTTTATGGCAATACCATATTTTCTAAAATTGATATTGTGCGAGCTTACTTTCACATTCCTGTACACCCAGATCATATCCCAAAAACTGCAGTCTGTACACCATTTGGCTTGTTCGAATTCCCATTTTTAAATTTTGGTCTCTGTGGAGCGGCACAAACATTCCAGAAATTTATGAATGAAATTTTAGGTGACCTTCCATTTTGTTATGTCTATATAGATGATGTGTTGATTTATAGTAAAAATGAAAATGAGGCAGAGAATAAAGAGCATTTGCGCATTATTTTTCACAGACTTAATTCATATGATTTAACAATTAATGTTTCAAAATGTGTGTTTGGTGTCCCACACATTTCATTTTTAGGCCATTTAATTTCTGCTGAAGGAACAAAACCTTTGCCAGGCAAGGTAGAGTCAATTTTAACCCTTTAACGTTCACTACTTAATTTATTTTAAAAATTACTAAACTAATTTTAAAAATGGCTTTTAGACACATAGCTGATCATAAATATTTAAAAAACAAAAAATTAGCATTGTTCCTTTTCGAGAAATTTTCGGTTTGGAACATCTGTAAGTAAACCTTATTAAATTCAAATAATATTTAATTTAATAAATAAATCACTTTATAAGTAAACATTATCGACAACAAAAACTCGTAAAAGTTGCATAGATCCCAACATTTCAATTTATTCCGGAGTATTTTAACCCTTTGCGGTGCAAGGTAATTCGGATCATTTAAATTACACTTCCACCGGTATTTACGAACACAATTAAAATAGAACAAATTTAAAATTTTCACGTTAAAAAAAGGGTCTTTTCTCCTATGTCATAAATGTAAATTTTTGCTAAAAAATTTCCGGGATGAGTTTTTGCACTTGAGAATTAAAATTAGGTGTTCCATCAGCGGGAACACTGCGACTGAAAGGGTTAAACTATCTCCGCCCTAAAACAATCAAAGATCTTAGACGATTTCTTGGTCTGTTGAATTTCTTTCGCCGTTTTTTGCCGCATGCAGCACACAATCAAACCTCACTTAATGATTATTTAAAAAATTCAAAGAAAAATTACAATCGTGAGATAAATTGGACAGACCAAGCTAATCAAGAATTCGACGCCTGTAAGACTTTAATCGCTAATGGAACCCTTTTAACTCATCCAAAGCCTGATGCCAAATTAGTCCTGCAGGCAGATGCCTCTGACTTCGCAATTGGAGCTGCATTATTTCAGGTAGCTGAAGATTCACTCCAACCGCTTGCATTCTTTTCCAGAAAGCTATCACCAACTGAAAAGAATTATAGCACATATGATAGAGAATTATTAGCCGCATACGCTTCAATTAAACATTTTAGACACATGGTGGAGGCTAGGGAATTCTCGTTATATACAGACCACAAACCCTTAGTTTACGCTTTTCGGCAAAATCCTGATAAATGCTCCCCTAGACAGCAAAGACACCTTGATTTCATATCACAATTTACAACAAATATCATTCATATTAAAGGAACTCAAAATATTGCAGCTGATGCACTTTCGCGGATAAATTCAATAACTATGCCTAATCCTATTGATTATGACAGCATTGCTAAGGCACAAAAGCATTATTCTGAACTGCAACATTTAATAACTAATTCTCAAACATTGCAAATTAAGAAAATGACATTACCAGATTCTAGCTTATCTTTGTTTTGCGACATTTCAACTGGCAATATAAGACCTTATATACCGCAACAGTATCGCAAACATGTTTTTGATACATTGCATGCTGTTTCCCACCCAGGCATTCGCGCTAGTACAAAATTAGTTCGATCGCGTTTTATATGGCCATCAATCAATAAGGATTGCAATAACTGGGCAAGACAGTATTTAGCATGTCAAAAATCAAAAATCACTCGGCATACAAAATCCCCTGTAGGTTCTTTCCCTGATCAATCACAGAGGTTCGATCATATACACCTTGACATCGTCGGCCCTTTACCGCCATCTGGTGGAAATTATTATGTACTAACGATGATTGACCGTTTCATGAGGTGGCCGGAAGCAGTTCCTATCCCAGATATGAGTGCCGAAACTGTCTCCACAGTTTTTTATAACACATGGATTACCCGCTTCGGGGTTCCATCAAAGATCACCACCGACCAGGGACGACAGTTCGAAAGTTCCTTGTTTCGATCCTTAGCACAGCTGCTCGGCATTCAGCGAATACGGTCATCACCATACCATCCGCAGGCCAATGGGTTGGTGGAGGAATTCCATAGGTTACTGAAGCAAGCCCTGAAAGCCTATGACACCGACCGGTGGGTTGCTACCTTACCAACCATCCTTCTTGGGTTCCGGACAATTTTCAGAGAAGGCCTGCAAGCCACGACAGCTGATTTGGTGTATGGCACCAGCCTCCGACTCCCTGGGGAATTCTTCACCACTACTCCCACTGAAGCATCACCGAAGCAACTGGTAGAGGAGCTGAAACAGCATTTTAAGCACATTCGACCTGATCCAAGATCGTCACACAGCAGAGCGTGGACATTCGTGCACCCTCATCTAAAGGACTGTTCCTATGTGTTTGTGCGCAACGATGCAGTCCAGAAACCATTACAACCACCATACAATGGACTTTTTAAAGTGTTGACTCGCCACTCAAAAACTTTTGATGTGGAAATAAAAAATAAAAAGTGTACCATTTCAATTGATCGGTTAAAACCAACATTCCTCCCCGCTACTCCAGATAGTCCTTCTTCAACTGTAATCCAGACACCTTCGAAAACTGTCACTACACGAACAGGTAGGAGAATCCGCTTTCCTAAACGTTACACCACATAGGATGTAACTGCGGGGGGAGTGTGCGGTGAATCATGCCAAGTGTGAACTGTACAGCCAACTCTGAACTATGAACAATCGCCGATTTGGCGACCGAGTTATAGCATGGCAACCCAGAAGGGAGAACATTTCTCCCTCTCTCAGCTAGAATCACTCGCACTCTGGAACTTGCCGTAGCTAGCCACCTGCATAGGTCATGTGCCTGTTTAGTTCGCACACCACGTGCGCTAATAATATTCTTTCTCAAAACAATAATTATTTGTTAATATGTTGTAAATAAATTGTTAGTTTTAATGTTAAGCAGACGGTCATTATTAAGTTTGTCTCAGAGTTATGGCAAATCGACTGTGCGAAGGTTCTAGTGTGTTCGGTAAGGAAGGAGGGATCCTAATTGGTACACGAGGAAAACGCAAGGCTGAGGTAGATACATATAATAAAAGCTCATCATGTGAATAGTTATGTGCATGTGTTAAATAACATTTTATGTCAGATATAAATAATTTCTGACAAACTAAATTACATCAATTGTAACATAAATCCTAAGTTTGTTGGAGTTAGGCCAATTGATTACATGAAGGTCCTAGGTCCTTCTGTGGGGAAAGGGAGAGGGTCTTTCTAAGGGCATCTAACTTGTACTATAGTTTGAAAGAAAACCATGGAAAACTCCTGATGGCTAAATCGATAAAGTAAGGTATTTATAATAAAAGCTCAACATGTTTATATATATATATGTGTGTGTGGTATAAACAGAGATGACAAGTTATTGCTAAAAGAAAAGATCAGTTTCATACCACTATAAAGACAATATATTGAAATTCTATAACAAACTTGGAAATTGGTTTTACAAAAAAAAGTCCCCACTATTTTTTTTTAACTCGCTATATAAGTTCTATTTAATATGTTTTTATAAGTCTATCAGCTTTCTCTTACAGGAAAATATTTAGGCGTCAGCTTTGTTAGGTCAATTTTATATCTTCTGATCACATTATCTTAAAAAAAAAAAAAAAAAAAACTTATAATACGTGTAGTAGTGGATTATGGAAGTCGTGTGGTTGTTTCACACCAGATTTTTTTTTTTTTTTCTTTGTATGTATGTATTGTATAAATAACATTAAATGTTAGATATGAAAGTTCAATAACAAATTTTATATTTATGCATAGTAAAATGTATGAATTGTAACGTGAAATTCTAGATATATTTGTCATTGGCCAATTAATTACATGAAGGTCTTAGTACTTCCCTTGTGGGGGTTTTCCTAAAGAGTCTTAACTTGTGTTCAAGGTTTGATTAAAAAAAAAAAAAAAAAACTATAGATAATTTCAAAGGGCTATGTTGATGAGTGTGACCTGGTACTTTTTGTTTAGAACATTCTTCTGGATAAGAAACTCTCAGCTACTCAAAATCCTAGAGAAAACACAATTACAGAATATATCTAGAATTTTTTTTTTTTTTTTTTTTCATGACAATGTACGATGAGTACATTCCTTAAAATACATTTCTTACCTCACACACACACACATTCCCTCTAAAAAAACAATAAATGAAATTTCTGAGAAGAATAAATTAGAGTTAAGTTGTATTTCTCAATTTTTTGTTTTGTTTTTTAAATAAAAGAAGATATATAAATATTTTTAGGTATTCATTATCTATACCTATAAAAGAGTACTTCCACTCACTCACTGACTCATCAACGCACAGCAAAATCTACTGGAGCCACTGACTCGAAACTGGGTCAGATTATAGAACATATAGTGTAAGCACCTCCTAAGAAGCGATTTTGCGAAATTCGCCCCCCAAGGGGATGTAGGGGGCAAAATGTGATTTCACAAAAACCTTCATATCTCAAATTAAAAAACAGATATCCGTAAAATTTTTGCTTTAAAATATAACTAATTTAATTATCTAAAAACAAATTTCTGGAATTTTAGAAGTTCGGTGCCCAAGGGGGGAAAGGGGGCAAAACGTGATTTAACATGCGCAACACATGGTTTTACATACTCCTATATATCTCAAAAAGAAAAACAGATATATGTGAAATTTTTGCTCTAGTATATAGCTAATACAAATACCTAAAAACTAATTTCTGGAATTTTCGAAATTCAGCCCCGGAGAGGGGGCAAAACGTGATTTGAAATAATCCTTTATATTGCAAACAGAAAAAAAAAATATGTGTAAGATATTTTTGCTCTAAAATATAGCTCTCATAAATACATAAAAACTAATTTCTTTAATTTTAGAAATTCGTCCCAGGTGGGGCGGGAAAGGGGGGGGGCTATGGGGTAAAAAAATAGAAATATAGTTAGACCGTTCAAAATTGGTACAGATAGGTTTTAGAGACCTGCAAGTCAAATGAGGATATTTTTGAAAGTGTAAAGTTATTAGGAGGGTCAGAAAGGTGTGGGGGGGAGGAGGGGCAAAGAAATAAAAATTGAGTCAGACCGTTCAAAATTGGTACATAAAGGTTTTTGATACCTACAAATCGATTGCGGATAGTTTCGAATTTGTATAGTTATTAGGAGTGGCGGGATGAGGGGACGGAGGAGCAAAAAATAAAAATAGAGTTAGGTCGTTCAAAATTGGTACATAGAGGTTTTTGATACTTACAAATCGATTTCGGATATTATCGAATTTGTAAAGTTATTAAATTGGTACATGGAGGTTTTTGATACCTACAAATCGATTGCGTATATTTTCGAATTTGTAAAATTATTAGGATAGACGGGAAGGGGAGGTGAAAGGGCAAAAATATATAAATAAGAGTTAGAGCGCTAAAAATTAGTGTTGTTAGGTTTTGAGGCCCGATAAATCGATTGCGGATATTTTCGAAAGTACAGAATTAGTACGAAGGACGGGAAGAGATCGGGCGCAGGGTTAAAAATAAAGAAATTCAGATAAAATGTTGGAAATTAGTATTATTAGGTTTAAAAGCCAGAGAGAACGAGTGCAAGTATTTTTTAAAGTCTAAAATAATTAGGAGGGGCGGGAACGGATGGTGAAGGAGCATGCGAGCCTTGCGCGCCTGTATGCGCTGCTGCAGGCAGTGGTGGCCCGATCCGATTATTCCACTGATGAGAGAATTTTTTTTTAATTTATGTTTTTTCCTTACGGTAATATAGTGATTCATTAAGAGTGTTGAACATAAATGCGCGAAAGCAGCGCACTGTTGCCTGCGCTGCCAAGGGCAGTGGGGACTCGTTGCGACATTTTTTCCAATCACATTTTTTTCTCTTTTTTTTTCGCATGATAAAAAATGATGCAATTTTGAGAATTCATTAACTATAGTGATTCATTTAAGAATAGTGACCAGCGAAGCGGGCGTAGCCTGCTAGTTTCATTATACACACGTTAGTTACAGTTCATATCATTTTCAGTACATAGATATCAATTCATGTTTTCATTTATGTGCAGGGGGACAGAACATTTAAGTAGCCAGGGTTTACTTCTAGCTCATAATACAGGAAGTCATTGATAACTTATTTATTATTATAGATCTTAATTAAATTTCTGATGTTTGTACTGAATTTCAAAATATGTAAAAATAAAAAGCTTGAAGACGGAAGTGATTTCCATGTTTTTTCTTATATGCGTATTGGTTTGAAATTATACAGTCGGCAGCAAAATTATTGAAGCACACATCCACAATTTTCATATACTTTTTTTTTTAAATATGATCGGGCCGCAGTAGCCTGGTCGGTAAGAGCAGCGAGTTCGTGATCGAAAGATTGCGGGTTCGGTCCTCGAGCCGGCCGAAGACCGTCGTGTACGCTAATGGCGACTGGTGCACGTTAAATTCCGTTGTGGTCGCAAAGCCCTCCAAGTTCCCATCAAAAATTATACCTCTGGAGGTACCGGAACATGGGTTTGACTCGCTCTGATCCGCAGGGGCGTAGCGTGAAAATTTGATTGGGGGGGGAGACCTGACGTTTGGCGCCCTTTCGTATTCCTCATCTGAAAATGCCACCCACATACTTTCAAGAGTGTTGCCCTCTCGCCGGTTAATACGTGCCCCCCCCCCTTTCGGGTCATATTCATAAAATCTGCCCCCCCCCCCCAAAAAAAAGAAGCTTTTTTTTTTCCCCAATCCATTTAGCATTTCCCCCCCCCCCTTCCATTTAGTAGATTTTTTTTTTTTTTTTATACATCTTTGGAGCATTCTAAATTTTTTCAGCGAATCTATATATTAATACACAGACATGAAATTCCTCTTACATTTTTAGCCTACGCAATAAAAGAAAAGGCTTACAAGTAGTATCGTTCGAAAGACATGGTTTATGTGCTTTGCTGAAAAAAAATACATATATATATTCTCGTATGAGACTAAGCAAAAGTATCTTTCTTAGGACAACCAATTGGTTTGAGATAAAGTAGAACAATTGAAAAAGATTTTTTTCCCCCCCTTTTCCAACAAGTTTTTTTTACATTCATCTGTATATATTTTTGCTGTTCATTTAAAACGGTTTTGTGCGTTGCCGCTTTGACTGCAGCACTTGTGTCTACTTTTTTCGCTTGACGAAGGATTGTCTGTTCTTTAGAACCGAATCAATTATTGCAAGTTTATTGCATTTTATGGTGTTTATTCAAAGTTTTGTAATTATTGCTTTTAAACGCCAGTTCTGTGGTATTTCCTTATTATGAAATTAGGCATTGTTCACTCGAAAGGAAAAAAAAATCATATTGTTATTTTACATATTTAAACCAATTAAAGAACGTTTTTCTTTTTTCCCATATCGTGTGAAAAATATTTTAAGAAATGTAGTAGCCATTGCTAAGGAACGCGATACAATTACCGCATGCATTTATGTGGAAGAACAAACTAAAAAAAAGTCCCATTGTCCAAAATTAAATCTTTTTTGTACAGAAATTTATATCCTACTTAGGTGCGTTGATGTCGGTGTTTAGGAAAAAACCGATTGACTGCTCTAGGGTCCTAGGCCTGAGGGCAGTGCCTTCTGTGGAGATCTTTCTAAGCGGTCCTAGCCCGTATTTATGCAAATTTCGGAGAAAACCACGGAAAATTCTGAACGACTAGGCCGGCAAGCGTGACCTGGGATCGTACCCGGCACCTCACGACCTCACATCTACCAGCTTGACAGAAAGATTGCGGATTCAATAATCGAGCCAGTTAAAGACCATGAAAGTCAGTCTCTGGTGCACGTAAACTCTATCGTGGCTGCAATATCCTCCATGCTCCGTGCGAATAATACCTCTGGGAGATACTGAAGCGGGGGAGCCATCTCTTCCGCAGAAGATAAAAATTGTGATGGCTTGTCTTCGGACCGCCACTGGGGCGTTAATCCCAAACCATCGTCAATTGCCCAATATGTGCCTATTAATGCGACGTTAAATCAGCTTCCTCGCGCTATTTCATGTCAAGAAACACTAGTTAAATTGTATTGACTTATAAATATTTCAAAACCCGTAAATGATGAAACTAAAATGAAAAATTTGCTTAAAGGATTACTTAGAATCAAAAATTGTTAGTGAGAAATAGTTATAACCAAATCAAACCTCATATAATTTTGTTTTTATGCAATAGCCATAACATACAATAAACTGCTTTTTTTTTTTTTTTTTTTTTTTTTTGAGCTAAGGTCTTGAAAAATCGTAATTTTAAGTTTTTGGAGGTGAGAAAGCGATTGCGCATACTTACGAATCAGTTGTAAGTATCTGAAATGGGAGAAGGACGCCGCAGTCGCCACAGAGCGCGAATTGGTAAGGTCAGAATTTTCAAGTGTCGTTGCATAGTAAGTGAACATTCTGCTGTAGGTGCCTGAACAGGGAAGGACACCGTTCAGTTGGAGTTTGCTGCTAACTTATTCTAAAGGGTCCTGAATACGATCAAAGTTTTCAACAGTGTTTTGCACGGTAACCGAACAGACTATTGTAAGTGTTTGAAATGGGAAATCATGCCATAGGCGCCCCCAAACAGGAATTTGTTATAATCAGATTTTTTTAAGGGTCGTGAATACGAAGAGAATTTTCAAGGATTGTTTGCACAGTACGAAAATAGGCTGTTATACACGTTTAAAAAGGCTGTTTTAGGCGTCTAATTAATTAAGAGGGCGCCACCTAACGGGAGTTTGCTACAGTCAGACATTTTAATGCGAACTTTTTTTGCTTGTCGGTGAACAAGTTGGTCGCCGAAGGCAGCTTCTGATGCATAAAAATCTTAAGTTTTTTTGGTAACTAACGATAATCAACAAAATTATGATCCACTTTCAAATGAACTTCAAGGCGCAAAACAGCGCCCCCAGAAACCTCATTATGCCTTTGTATGTGCCTGAACAGGGAAGGGCACCGCTCAACTGGAGTTTGCTACTAACTTATTCTTAAAGGGTCCCGAATACGATTAGAATTTTCAACAGTCTTTTGTACGGTAAGCGAACGGGCTATTATAAGTGAACAAAACGAGAAATCATGCCATAGGCGCCCCCAAACAGGAATTTGTTGTGATCAGATTTTTCTAAGCGTCATGAATACGATGAGAATTTTCAAGGGTCGTTTGCACGGTAGGAAAACAGGCCGTTTTAGGCGTCTAATTAGTTTAGAGGGCGCCGCAGGCGCCACCTAACGGGAGTTTGCTGCAGTCAGACATTTTAACGCAAACTTTTTTTGCTTGTCGGTGAACCAGTTGGTCAGCTTGTGATACATAAAACTCTTAAGTGTTTTTGGTAACTAACGATAATTAACAAAATTATGATTCACTTTCAAATGAACTTTAAGTCGCAAAACAGCGCCCCCAGAAACTTTAATATGCCGCCCTATTTTTTAAAACATTGGGGGGGGGAGACTCCCCCCCCTCCCCCCCCTCAAGCTACGCCCCTGCTGATCCGGATCAAAATTCGAGTTGTTTGGCTGGTGCTGCCATATTTCACCAGCTTCTGGAGCTAAAGTCATACTTCCTCCCCATGAGGCGCTCCTAATAACGGAAGGCGCACCCCTCATGCCTTAAAAATCCGGTTAGCTCCGCTTCCGGGGCTCGGAATTTTCGAGTGGCACACGACAACAACAACAAAAATATGATCGCTAGTTTTTATCATCATCTTACATTTTTAGAAACAGCATTAGGTTAAGTTAATGATCTCGACAAATATTTACCTAACAAAACAGTGTAAGGTGCCAATCTTTTATATAAGAATTATGTTAACGTTTCAATAATTTTGCTGCCGAATGTACAGTTTGGAAAGAAGAAAAAAATACATGTTTTAAATTACATTAACTTTTACAATAATTATTTCAATTGTATTTAGGATTTTTCGCATATATTCAACAATTTTCTGAATTGATTATTAATATTTTTCATCATTCATTTGATTTGCAACAAAAAATTGCAAGTTAAATAAAATATTTATGGAATATTTATTTAGAATCATATTGTTGCTACCGCTAGTAAAATCACAGCTCGCAGGCAACCATGTTTGTTTAGAAATATGTTTTCTATTGTTAGCGACAGGCGGCGCTTCAGACGTTACATATGCCGAAAGCGTAGCTGAAAACTCGAATTTAGGTACCATATTTCCAATATGGCGATATTGTACCCCACGGATTAAAAGAGAAGGATGTATTACTAATGTTACGGAAAGGTAGTAATTTTCATCTTACAGATAAAGGGCGACCAAATCTCGAAAATACACCAATCAGCGCGTTTTTACATTTCTGGCTGTTCGTTCATTGGATGACTGAAGCCGAAGGGGCGGGCTTTCCCTTTCTTCCGATGAGTTTCAAAGATGCTACACCAGGCGGCGATCGGATCGCTTACTCTGTTCGGCTGAATTAATGCGGAAAATAAAGCTCCGTTCCCCACGCTGACCGCCCTATCTAGTTTATCATCCTGTATCCTAATCCGTGTTGTACCCACAGACCACGGAAGAAGATTGTATAGGAATTAAAACGAGATAGGGCAGCGAGCGCGGGAACCGGAGCTTTCTTTTCCGCATTAATTCAGCCGAGTGTATGAAAACTATTCGATCGCCGCCTGGTGTAGTATCTTTGAAACTTATCGGAAGAAAGGAAAGCCCACCCCTTCGGCTTCAATCATCATCCGATTTCCGAGAACGACCAACCAACGAACAGCCAGAAATGTAAAAACGCGTTGATTGGTGAATTTTCGAGATCTGGTCGCCCTCTATCTGTTAGATGAAAATTACTACCTTTCCGTAACATTCGTAATACATCCTACTTCTTTTAATCCGTGCCACAGACTAAGGAATCACTTAGACCCGGTCAGACGACTATCTGGAATGGGGAAAAGTGAGGTAACTGTATGGCGCGACCGGCGGCCATATTGGTACAAGCAAGAAACCAGTAACAACGTAATCTATATATCTGAAAACGAATGCATGTCTTTCTGTTTGTCCTTTATGCATTACAACACCATTCATCCGATCGCAATGAAACTTTGAGAAGTTGTTCAGTACATTCCCTCGAAGGTTTCTGGCATAATTTTTTTTTTTTTTTAATATCGCCCCCCCCCCCTAAGGAGCAGGGAGGGGGGCAAGAACGGGATTACAACATATTTTTCACATTTGCTTTTTTCTCAAGGAAAAAAAGGAATATTTAAAAGGTTCCAACTTCAAGATTTTAAAAACAGATATTACAAAAAAAAAAAAAAAAAAAAAAAAAATCGCCAACAAGGGGGGAGGGGGCAAAAAAAAAAAAAAATATATATATATATATATATATATACATATATATATGAGCAGTGGCAGCTCTACATTAAGCGCCAGCGGGCACGGCCCCACATACATTTTTTCTCGATTAAAATAGTAATAATAATAATAATAATAATAATTTTGTTTTTTATAACTATTCAAAAACATATATATAAAATAACTACGTCTATCTAATTTTTTCTTACTCTTCTTTCATTATCATTTATTTGTCAATTTATTTTTTCAGCTGTCACAGATCACTAACACGGATATGACTCCCTTTCCTTATCTAAGAGAATAAAGCCATTTTCAGCCGGCCCGAAATTGGCGTGTTTATTTGTACAGTTTATTCTACTAGAAGATCAGGTTGACATATTTGGCAAGTAATTGCTTTATCAGTTTAAGCACGCTGTAATTTTCTCGCCGTTGGGCCAGCAGAGTCCTGGCCCTTTGAAAAAAAACTATAGGGGAAAAAACTGTCTGTTAACCACGGGTAATATTTGGCGACTTCTGCATTACGTTTTTCTTTTTTTTTTTTTTTTTTTTTTTTCCTCACTGATTTTTCGGTGAATTTTTTATAGTGAAAAATGACAGTTTGAAATAAAAAAAGAAATCTGGTAATAGTCAAAAGTATTTTCTAGACTAGCCTTTGAGATAAAAGGTTGTATAAGAATTTAAGACTTCTTTAACAAAAATGTTTTGAATTTAAATGAGGGGGGGGAATAAAAATAATATGCGATTTCCCCCCCCCCTTCAGAATAGTGTATTAAAACTTTTATGTAAATAAATTGTAAAATTTTTATAGATAATTAATGGATTTACATGGATAAATGGATTAAATAGCTGCATAAAATTGTGATTTATTATTATTATTAAAGGATTTTTCTTTTAAATGCGATTTAACAGAAACATCCGCAATATGTTTCTTTTTTCTTTATTTTCTTTTCTTTCTTTTTTCTTTTTCTTTTTTTTTTTAAGATGGTAGCCCGTTTTATTTCTTCATTTATTGAAAGTTAATTTAAATTATCTAAAATTAAGTGAGAAACATGTATTTTTTATTTATTTATTTATTTATTTATTTATTTTTTACTTTCTTCTATCTTCAATAGAAGAAAGTATTGGATTCGTAAAAATTTTCGATTTCGGGTTTTTGATGGATTTACACGTTTTGAGAGCTGTAGAACACGATTTTACCATTTTCAGAAAATGTCTGTCTGTCTGTCTGTGTGTGTGTGTGACAAAATTTTGTGGCAACTGTATCTCTGGAACTACTCACAGAATTTCATACAAATTGGTATGTAGTTGCATCTTGACATAAATTAGTGCCTATCAACTTTTGGTAAAAATCGTTTTACAGGTTGCGTTGCCATCCCGCTTTTTCTAAATTTTTAACAGGGTGATATAGGGCAAATATTTTCAAGATGGGTATCTTTCGAAAGGTCTCGTCAGTACCTTTAAAACGAATGGTTGAACTATAAATCTGTGATAATTTAAAACAAAGTTATCGATTTTTTTTACGTTTTACGAAAAAAAACTTAGAAAAAAAATCTCTTTTTTTTTTTTTTTTCTCTCCCCTTAATTTTATCAAACTCTCACGGTTTCCGTGTTCTGACAAACTTAAACTAATTTTTGCTTTTTTCCCCTAATTTTGTCAAAGTCCCACGGTTTCCGTGTTTTGACAAACTTTAAAAAATTTTCACATTTTACCCAAAATTTTGTCAAAGGTTCCACTTTTTTTTTTTCTCCCCTTAATTCTATCAAACTCCCACGGTTTCCGTGTTCTGACAAACTTAAACTAATTTTTGCTTTTTTCCCCTAATTTTGTCAAAGTCCTACGGTTTCCGTGTCTTGACAAACTTTAACATATTTTTGCATTTTTCTCCTAATTTTGTCAAAGTCCCACGGTTTCCGTGTTTTGACAAACTTTAAAAAATTTTCACATTTTACCCAAAATTTTGTCAAAGGTTCCACTTTTTTTTTTTCTCCCCTTAATTCTATCAAACTCCCACGGTTTCCGTGTTCTGACAAACTTAAACTAATTTTTGCTTTTTTCCCCTAATTTTGTCAAAGTCCTACGGTTTCCGTGTCTTGACAAACTTTAACATATTTTTGCATTTTTCTCCTAATTTTGTCAAAGTCCCACGGTTTCCGTGTTTTGACAAACTTTAACAAATTTTCACATTTTACCCAAAATTTTGTCAAAGTTCCCACTTTTTTTTTTTTTTTTTTTTCTCCCTTTAATTCTATCAAACTCCCACGGTTTCCGTGTTTTGACAAACTTAGAATAATTTTCACATTTTACCCAAAATTTTGTCAAAGTCCCACTTTTTTTTTTTTTTTTTTTTTTTTTTATTATTGTTACTGAGTGAATTTGTATAGGAAAATATAGAAGAAAGTCTCGTGGTGGCCACAACATACTAGTTTTTTTTAAAATATGTATCCACATTACATTAATCATGACTTTCTTAATTTCAATAGATAAGAAACATGAATATAACACTTGGAATTCTATAATTAAAAGGTTTAGAGATATAATTAGCGTAAGCTAAATAATATTACACTCTGAGACATTTGAATTTAAATTTTAATGGCGTGTAGTGTTAGGATTAAAGCCAGTTGACTAAAAGTGGGTCTTAGACCTGAGTGGTGTACTCTCTGTAGAAAATGTTTCTAAGTGTTGCATATCCCTTTTTATTTGAGTTTTGGAGAAAACCATAGTAAACTCCAAATGTATATGTCGACGAAAGCGATCTGGTATCGAACTTGGAAATTTCCGTCTACTAGCTTCCAGATATTTAAATTTTGATATTCCATTGATCAGAACATTGCAGAATTTTTCAATTGTATTTATAAAACTAATTTTGAAATATTTTTTTTTGCAATATTTTCCATAGTGTTGAAATTCGCCATCATAAAAAAAAAAAAAAAAAAAAAAAAAAAAAAAATCCGAAATTTCATTTTACATCCCATTTTAATAATGTTTGTTTTCATGTTTGAATAATGAATAGAATTAAAGCTAAATTACGCATCATACGATGGATCGGGCCCCACCTGTGAAAATTTGCACGAGCCGCCACTGTATATGAGTAAACTCACTGATTCAACACAGCCGCGGGTATTCTATGGGAGATGCAGTCACAAATTTTAGGAAGCAGGTTGGTTTTAGGACCCTGACCCCCACTAAAACGGGATTTTGTGATATCCCCCCGTTCCCCCTCCTTGGGAGCAGAAGGCAAAACTCCTTTATTAGCATAACTCGGCTTCAAATTACTTCACGGTGGAGAAATTGCAGATAGTAAGACAAGAATCCAGTAGAAAGAAATCATTATCTGCGATTTTGGAATTTTAGATTTTTAAGGGGAGGGGGGTGATTTTCGGAGGCAATTTTACAAAAATACGGATTTTGGAGAACTCTACCAATAATAGCACAAAGATATAAAAAACCGCCAAGTGTCTTCTTGATGATAGTTCCAAAAATTCCTTTTTGTTTTTTGCGATTTTCGATTTTTTTTTTTTTTTTTTGGGGAGGGGGGGGGGGTTACGGGGGGCAAATTCGAGCTTCCTTTTAGCATTAAATTTGTCAGGGGGAATCTATAGGAAATGAGTTCAGAAATTTTAGTGTGTGGCTTATTTACATGTTAAATATATTCAGATATCTTTTTATCTTATCCCTTTATTAATTCTATACACATAAGACGAAAGTATTGTTCTGGAGTTCGAAAATTTTTGACCGCCAGTTTTCGATTAATTTACACGCTTTGAGATGTCCCGATCATCATGTCTTTGACCAGTTTTGGAAGATAAATGTCTGTCTGTATGCGACGAATTTTGTGAATGCTGCATCTCACAAACCAGTGAACATAATTAGATATTTAGTTAGATTTTGACTTAAACTGCTGTTGATTACATTTGGGGAACAATTTCCTCAGCATGGTGGCATTGTCATCCCATTTTTCTCAAAATTTTTAATATTTCACAATAGAACAATTAAATATATTTTCAAATTTAAATTATTTATAATATTAATATATATATTCAAATTATTAATTTATATAATAAAAATTGCAAATTTAATTTAATTTTTACTTTCTCTAACTCATACAATGATAGAGGAAATATTTTGGGGTCAAATTTTTGATTTTCAGTTTTTGCTATATTTACACATTTTGAGCTTCCCGGTGTTTGTGTTAGCATTATAAGGCCAACTGACTTTGCTATGGTTTAGGGTTTAGAGAGGGTCCCTTTAAGAGAGGGTCTATCTAAGGGTTTCTAGCTTGCACTTATGCATATTTAGGAGAAAACCATGGAAAACCATTTTTTTTTCACAAAGTGCTGTAATTATATTAATTTAAAATAATAATAATAATGAAGTCAACTTTAACTTACTCAAAATTACATGCATAAATAACAGTATATACCAAACTATAGAAATTTGCTCTTCTTGTTCAAATTCATATGTTTTTTTTTTTTTTTTTTAATGGAACCTTAGAAGCATCAATATTAAAATATTCAGCTCCTTTAGCATTTTGTATAAAATTTTAATTTTTTTTAAAGTTCAACATGTTACAGTGCAATTTTCATTAAATAAATTACACGAAACACAATAAAATCAGCAAGCTATTCATTTAATTGGACGTTCCAGAATAATTCGATAAATTTTGACTCTTCATGAAAATTCTTCATTCTTCATCATTTAGTATCAGCATTTTAAAAACCTTACTGATTATTGACTTGAATTTGACTAGCCAAGCTCTAACTTTTATAAATAGACAAAGTTGTCAGGAAATTTGAAAGTATTATTGTAATGCACAATTGAAAATGCAACATGTAGCATTCAAAGTTCTTTTTACAGTACAGTGTAAAAGAACTTATTACCATTGCAGGTTGCATGCATCTGAAAAATTTGTTTTATATGCATCTTGATTATGTTATTCAGTAGCAAACTCAATAAAGCTTATACAAAATAAATCTCATAGTCGCTGGTCAGATATTTAAACAAGTCGATTAGTATAAATACTTTAATTTAGTAAATTATTTACTGTATAATTAAAAAAAATTCGTAAAATTTGCAAATCCCCCCCCCTTTTAAATACAATCTTGATAAGACCTATGAAACACACAAAAACTGAAAGCTCATTACACCCTCATTGTTCCTTTTAATGCGTAATCATTCAATATATACACCTTGTAGCAGGATTTATGTGACATAGTAACATTGTCGCAGAATAAAGAAATTGTCATTTGCAGAAAGGTTTGCCCGTAAAAATAAGATATTTCTAAATTTCAGTAGAAAATGGAAACTCCTGTCTTATATTTAAGATTTCGCCAACAGTTTACTAATAATATCGATTTCTGTATAATTATATGCACATATTATGTGTGAATAAGAAAATATGTCAATATTGTCTTATTGAAAAGATTTACCCGAACAAGGTTTGACGCAGAAAACTTAAAAATATTCTGTCACAATGATTCCTAGTATGTGGTTTTGCTTGTACTAATATGGCGGCTCGGTTACAGTTGAGGCTTCACTTTTAGAACCGCCTTACCGAGTCTAGTGATTCCTTAGTCTGTGACTGTACCTGACCCTCTAATACCATGGTTGTGAAATCAAGTTGGGGATTTTTTCGAAAAAAAAAAAACCCTGATTTGGGGAAATCTGAAGACCTGTTTGGGGAAATAATTTTCGACCATCTGGCATCACTGTTTCGTGTTTCGAACATAGATATAGTAATCTATATAGATCTATCATCCCCATGTTAACGTGCAAAGATTTTTGATGCCGAAAAAGTTTTTTGGCATCAGCCATGAGAAAGTATAAAACTCGGAAACAATAATGGAATAGAATGTTGATATATATTGAAAATGCCGAAATACTGCGCGGCTTTTAATTGTACAAATACATTTATGAAAGGAAATGGAATAAGTTTTCATAAGTAAGTTAAATTTAACTAATTTATGAAAAATATGATTTTTTATAATTAGTTGCTTTGTTATTATTATGGTTTAAATACTGTTTTGATTTTTAATGGAATACTTTTTTTTTATTTTAATATTTTTTAAGTTTTTATATTAGTAAGTAACATCGAATTTTCAAAATTCTTTTAAATGTAGTTAGCAGCCGCAGAGGTAAAGCCCGCTTGTTTTAATATACTATAACTAGTATTACCACAAGACTTTCTTCTATATATAATCCTATATAAATTTACGCAATACAAATTATTTATTAAGTTATAATTTATTAAAGATATTTTCCATGATGAATGCAGACGATTTTTTTCTTAAAGTAGTATTATAATAAATGCTGAAAAAAATCATTTTTGTGCAGACATGAAAAGATATACAGTCGAACCTCGTTAACGTGAATCTCAAGGGGGATCAAAAATCTGTTCATGTTATCAGTAGTTCATGCTATCAGTAACTGATCGTCATATAACTAAAGTAATCTTCATTTTGACGAGGATTGTGGTAACAGTTCATGTTAAAAATAGTTCACGTTAACAGTGTTCATGTTAACGAGGTTCGACTGTATATATATATACACTGATGGTAGAAAAAATCCCAACATCAAGAAAAAATTATTGTACAGTAATGAAATTTCAGCAATATATTTGTCTAGGTAACATATTTAATTGATTAAAGTTTCAAGATCACAGGTAGAGCCATTGGCGAGAAGAGCCATTTCAAATGTGAAATGTTGGTACATTAGTAACCGGTGTAACCGCCAGAATTTTGAATGCAAGCATACAAACGTGCATGCATTGTGTCGTACAGGTGTCGGATATCAGTTTGTGGGATGGAGTTCCATGCCTGTTGCACTTGGGCGGTCAATGCAGGGACGGTTAATGCTGGTTGTGGATGACGCTGGAGTTGTCGTCCAATGATGGCCCATACGTGCTCGATTGGAGAAAGATCTGGTGATCTAGCAGGCCAAGGCAACATGTCGACACTCTGTAGAGCATGTTGGCTTACAAAAGCGGTATGAGGGCGAGCGTTATCCTGTTGGAAAACACCCCTTGAATGCTATTCATGAATGGCAGCACAACAGGTTGTATCACTAGACTGACGTACAAAATTGCAGTCAGGGTGCGTGGGATAACCACGAGAGTGCTCCTGCTGTCATACGAAATTGCTCCCCAAACCATAACTCCAGGAGTAGGCGCTGTGTGTCTAGGCCGCAGACAGCTCGCTAGCAGGCGTTCACCTGGCCTCCTTCTAACCAACACACGGCTATCACTGCGACCAAGGCAGAACTGGCTTTCATCAGAAAACACAACAGATCTCCACTCCGTCCTCCAATGAGCTCTAGCTTGACACCACTCCCGTCGCAAACGGCAGTGGTTTGGAGTCAGTGGAATGCACGCTACAGGGTTTCTGGCTCGAGCTGTCCTTGAAGTAACCGATTTGTAACAGTTCGTTGTGTCACTGTGGTGCCAACTGCAGCTCGAATTTCAGCTGCAGACGCAGTACGATTAGCCACAGCCATACGCCGAACACGGCGGTCTTCCCTCTCAGTAGTGCCACATGGCCGCCCGGAACCTGGTTTTCTTGAGGCAGTACCTTCCCTTGACCACTGCTGCCAACACTCATGCACAGTGGATACATTCCTGCCAAGTCTTTCTGCAATATCGCGGAAAGAAAACCCACCTTCTCGTAGCCCTACTACACGACCTCGTTCAAACTCAGTGAGCTATTGATAATGGCTTCTTCGTCTTCTTAGAGACATCCTTGACTAACATTAACCCACTACGTCAAATCTCAACTGTAAATAACGATCACGAACCTTACAGCGCTTATTTAAAGCAAACCTCATTTGCATGTTCATAGTGTCTCTACTAGCGCGTAGCTCGAAATTTGAATCGATGTCATCTTTCAGATGTATAAACACGCCTACCAAATTTCGTTTATCTAGCACAGCTCCTTCCTGGTGTTGGGATTTTTTTTCCCATCAGTGTATATTTAACATTAAAAATAAAAGAAATCGGTAGCTTCGTTTTAAATGAATACTATGGTTCAACCATTCGTTTTAGAAATCTTGACAAGTTCTTTCTAAAATATCCACATTGAAAATTTACACAAGCCCCGGGCCCCAGGGGAAGGGCACTTCCCTCCCAGGAGGAAAGCAATGCTCCTACATGCATATATTTTTTTTTCCAAGTTTATTACTACTGTTATCAATAATTCATATAAATTTTACATTCATGCGTTAAAAATAACTCACATTGTACATTTACATGAAATTTTGTCATATACTGTCATGTTAAGTACTTAAAAAAAAAAGAAATAGGATGGCAGCACCACCTGTTGAGCGATTGATTCAGAAATCTAATCAGCACCAGTTTAGGTCAAGGTCCAACTAAATACAAGTTTGGTCGAATTTCGTTCATATTAGGAGCTAGAATTGCATTTTTAGCTGTGTTAAGCGTTTCTTAAAGTTTCGAACAAGGTTTAAGAAAATATTATGACATTAATTAGTTTTTCTGCCTGTCTGCTTGCCCACCTGCCCGAGTAAACATAATTTCTATTATATGTTGCGACTGGCCGTTAAAGGATTAAGGCTGTGCATCCGGAAATGGAGTTTATAGCCACCCAGGTTTTAAGAAGAATTTGGGGTTGGTCTAACTTTAAAAAGTGACAGCCAAATGCTCCAGTCAGGGAATACTATAATTCCGCTATTAGTTGAAAAAATATCTATTTAACTACGGAAGTTATTTTGACATTTCCTCTTAATAGCTGTGGGGTGACAGAGGTGATAAGAGACAGTTTCCCACCTGTATTCAATTATCTACAAAAACGCTAAAACAGCTATAAACCATCGCATCGCTCAGTGAAATATTTTGTAAAGCAGAAATCACTAAAATAAACAGACTTTAGATTTAAATTCTAATGTCAAGAAATTTAATCTTATTAAATAAATAAATAAATAAAAATTCTTTACACAAAATGTTTCAGAACAGAAGAAAATATTTTTAAAAATATAAATACATGCAGAAAATATATGAATATTATAAAAATTATTTATTGAATTATTTATACTAACATATATAATTTAAAACAGTAGATAAAATGGCTTTCTTTCTTGTTAAAAGATTCCAACCCGTAGTGTGTTAAAAAAAAAAAAAAAAAAGTAAATAAATAAAAAAAAAATGCTTGAATTTTCTTTTGAAAATTTTCATAGGAGATATGTTTACTCAAAAAGTTTTTTAGGTTCTAACTTTTTTACTTTCTTTTACGCATACGTATGGTAGAGAAAGCATTGTTTTGGGGTCAAATTTTCGGAGTTGAGTTTTTTTTTTCTTTCTTAATTATATAATTACACGTTTTGAGATACTCCGAATTAGAAACTAATGATTTTAGCGGTTGGTTTGTGTGTGTGTGTGTGTGTCTGTCTATTATCAGCATATATCAAGAACAAATAATAGCAGAAAGTCCAAACTTGGTATTTTAAATGGGTATCATATAAATATACTACAGCTACACTAAATTTTTCATTGAGACAAAGCAAATGGTTCGCGTACAGGGATATCCAAGCGAATTCAAATGCATTATGTTTATGGGGAAAAATTCTGGCAAGTACAATTTAATATCAATAGGCAAAACAAAAAACAACAAAAGGGATGAACAAAATTTTTTATATGTGTAAAAGCATGTTTTGTGTAGATTGTGGTATGGAAATCTTTCATCATTCGTTTACAGGGCTTCAAAGTTTTTGGATATGTTGTAAATAGCTGGAATTATAATTAATTTTGTGTTAGAAGTTTTTCAAGTAATAATAAATTTAACTACACAGTATTGTTTTTAGACAATAAACAAAGCTACCCAAAATTAAGCTAAGCGTTCTTTTGTATTGAATGTAATTGATGGAAGTGCTTTGCAATATTTTACTATGCCAACGAACACTGCTCATGAAGCAAAATTAATTTTTCATATCCATACTGTATGTAAACAAAGTATTTTTAGTAGTTCTATTCTCATCTCTAGTTTTTTTTCGTAGAATATCACATTTTGAGGCCCCTGATTACAAAAGTCCATAATATTTAGCGGTTGATCTTTATATACATATCTATTATCAGAATAATATAAAAATAGATAACTGCAGGAAATTCAAATGTTATTTTGAAGTTCGTATTAGGTTGTCACTTAAAATTTTGAGCAAGATTGCCAAGTTTGAATTCAAATTAATAACAGCCTTGATTATTATTTATTTATTTATACAATTATGCATTATAAATAAGCGGGTTTAGGGGAGGGGGCAGTAGCCCTCTCACACAGAATTACATGTGAAATAAAACTGTTCCATATGTTCTAAAACTGTTCCACAATTATAGAATTTTTTTTTTTAAGTACATTAATTTTATTATCTTACGCTATTGATTTTAAAACTTAATATGCAAAATATATGTATATGTATAATGAAAACCTTTTTAAACATTTCAGTAGATATTCTATATATTTTTCTTTCCTTATTTATTTAAATATGACATTTTCCTTCCTTAGAATTTTAGTCTTGAGTCTAAACAGTTTTAGGATTTAATTTAGTAGAATTAGAGTTCAAGGAAAAATTTTATTGCTTTTTTTTAATTTTTGGATTTAATTTTAATGTAATTTTCGAACTTTGGTGGAATATAATCCGGCACACGCAGAGCTGCAAATACTTTGATTAAGAAAACGTTAAAAGTTAAAAAAATAAAATGATACGTTGATTTCCAGATATTTTAGTTGTGGACCTATGATAAATAACAGCCGTGAAGTTGGAATATTTACAAGGCTTTTAGTTTACAACCTCATCCCCCATCGCCCTTATTACTTCCCAAAATAATTTACATCTCTGTAGAAAGGAAAAGCAATAAATTATAAAACTTTTGGGATAACAAAATTAATAATTTCAATAATTTTCTGCTTGCAACTTTAAATAAAATCAATCCTATGCAGGATAAAAGGCCCCTCCTAGGTGATTCCAAACTGTCCTGTTTTCTGCAATTCTTCTCCATTCTGCTCTTCCAAACTTCACAATTTCATCTCTCCAACAATACTATTATATATTTCCTAGCCCATAGTTTTATTTCTCATTCGTTTATTTAATTATTTTTAATAAATTATTATTATTATTATTTTAAAGTTAAGTACAGACATTACAATTTACAATTTTTTACTGTCATAAAATTAGTTAAATAATTTAAAAAATTCATACTTTATAAGATTAAAGGGGAAAAAATCAGACTCTTTCTACCGTGTATGTCTCTATGATGAGTTGGTTTGTCTGTTGGGCTTGATACTGATAACAAACAAAATCAAATCTGCCAAATCAAGTCAGAATTATTTTATGTTGATTTCGCCCAAGATAGCTAATTCTTTTAACACAAAAATGCTGGAAAATCTTTCTCTATCTAAGCATATTTTTAATTTATTTTATTAACTTTCTTGTCTATAAAAATCAACCTCTGACTCTTTTTTACAATACATATAAATGTCGTTCGTAATGGGGGAAAATGTTTTATAAATTATGAATGATGCATGGTCCCCCCCCCCCTTCCTTTTTCTTTTTACTTTCATTACCCGACTACCGTACGTAGGTAATGGGAGTATTGTATTCTGTCCGAAAATTCGATATCGAATTTTCACCTGATTTACATGTTTCAAGGTCTCGAGTCCAAAAAAATAGTTTTGGGCAATTGGACAGTGTATGTGTGTGTGTGTGGGGGGGGGATGTTCTGACTATCATATCTCCGAAACTAATAAAGATAGAGCTACGAAACTTCAGTATTGGAACAAGTTTAGCTACAGATGAATCTTCCAAATTTTGGTGAAACTTGGAAAACCAGAAGTGGGACCGTAAGTCTGTGTCTCAAAAATGGCTCTAACGATTTTCTTCAAAGTTGCTATATAAACACTATTAGATGTCCTTTCGAATGATATAGTTTGTTAGTTCAGAAAAAATGATAAATATCCTGTGTAAATAGCTCAATTTCAAGCCTCGCAAGTGCATTCCTTTAAGAACGGCTGCACGGATTTTTTTCAAACTCGCCATATTAACTCCCCTTTAAATATCGTTTTGTATGCAAATGTTCTTTTCTGGTCAATAATTGAGTATGACAAGTTTTGGTTGAAGTTGGTATCTCAAAAACGGCTCTAACGATATTCTTGGAAGTTCTTACATAAAATCATTTTAGATATCCTTTCTCATGTATTACGTGGTTATTACAGGAAAATTAACAGTCATCCTGAGTAGGTAGCTCAGTATTAGATCTTGTAGATTGGCGTTTCAAGAAATGACTCCACCATCCCCCCCCCCCCCCCCCCATATTATTTAATTCGCTATGCAAACTCTGTTTTATACGTCTTTACTCGTGCATCAAGTTTCTCTTACCGGAAATTGTGTCTTCTTCGTTAGGTCAATTTTATGTCTTTTGATCACATTATCTCCAAAAAAAAGCATATAATACCTGTAACCTGTAATAGTGGCAGGGTTGTTATTTCGTCCACTTTTTTGTCAAAAGTCCGGGACACTGGACAAAAGTGGAAAAAACCTGTACAAAAGTGGAAAAAAACCACACGAAACTGGACAAAATAAAATCCACTGAACTATACATGTTCAGTGCATAAAATTATTCTGTTAAAACAATAAATTGCAATTTTAACTTTAAATTAGCAATGGAAATATTTTATTAAAAATTAATAATTTGATTAATGAAAAGTGTAATTTCTTATTAATCACGATAAAAAAAAATCATGAAGAAAATGATAATTACATTAGTTTACAGTTTGTAGATGTAACAAAGTAAATCTGTTGTGGTGGACTATTATAATATTATCATACTGGATATTAAGGGGAAAAAAAAAAGTTGTTTAACGCTATATATAAATCTTTAAAAACAAAAGAAATAGACACAGCTGTTTAGCCAGAAAAAGATTTCATGCACAATGTTGAATTATCTTCAGTACATAATGTTGACAATTAAAAATGAAGAATAACTTAATCCACCTACACCCCTATCCCCCCCCCCCTCGAAAGAGATTATTTTCCATATTAAAGTTTTTCACAAACGACATGATTGATTAATACATAGACGATTATAATCTGAAAAATAATTTAAGTTGTTTCTTTGCCATTTTGTACTTAAATTGGAAATATCTTATTTAACATTTCTATACTAGGTTAAAAAAAAAAAAAATCTCATAAATATAGATAGAATGTTTTTATCAATTTACGTCCATAAGTCCTTTCAAAGCAAAGGTTTCACTTCTATATAACATTTTATTTGCAATACCAACATGTCATTTTTCAATCCAATAATTTAAAAAATCAAATTTACATACTTAATCATTTAATCATTTTATATTCTTATTTTAATTTTGTAAAAAAAAAAAAAAAAAAAAAATTGCTTGGTAATAGAAATTCCAGATGAAAAAAATACAAAATTAAATTTTACTTCCACATAGAAAAGTTAGTTATTTTTCATAAATGTCTTTAATAATATAAATGTGACATATACGTTTATGACTGTATACATACGTTCAGTATGAGCTTCCGCTTGCGTCACTCGAAAAACTGCCGTTTTTCATGATATGTATATAATAATGATGATTTATTAAGCGTAGTAGAAGCCAAGCAACAGATACAAGATCACTGAAACACCAATGACCAATAAGAATAAAAATTTCTTTATGTAGGAGAAGCTCAGAAAAATGAAAAAAAATTCATCTATAATCAATTTGATAAATATGCAGAAACTTTAAGAGAAATAACGAAAATGTTAAGTGACTCCAGTCGACTTTCTGAACATTAAAGTAATTCACTGTTGTTTAAATAAAATAAAGTAGGAGAAGTCATTAAATAAACAAACGAGAAAATTATAATAAGTATTTGATTATTTGCACCCAAACAGTATATTGTTTAATAGAACGGAATGCATCCAAATCTTTTGTGCATCTCTGTAAAAGAAGTAATAGTGTTAGATTCACCAAAATGTATACAATTTGTGTGACATATACTTATAACTTGTATATGACAGGGTTGCCACGCTACCTGGAAAATCTGGAATAGTCAGGGAATTGAAAAATCGACTCTAAAAGTCAGGGAATTTGAATATTTTAGCCAGAATCTGTAAAAGTCAGTGAATTTCACATGATGGCTGCCGAAAAGCAAAAAATAAACAGTTTTTCTGCCAACTTAAAGTCGTTTTTCCATTTTCTCTCTCTCTCTCTCTCTCTCTCTCTTTAGCTTCCTCCATTTGTTTTAAACACCTAACGGCCACCCTTCTTTTTCGCTCACGAAAGAAAATTCTTATCTTGCTCATAAGCAACAGATTCTATCACTATATGTAATTTTTATCATATGTAATTTTGTTTTTAAGTGGTACCATAATTATTTTGCCCACAACACAGCCAATGCTCAATATACGATTAGACTGGAATTTTCTTAGACTATTTCTGGAAAACCTGGAAAAGTCAGGGAATTTCATTCTCCTATTTGAGGGGCAACCCTGATATGAATTCAAAGCTCAATCAAATGAGGCATTAAGACGCCACCATATTTTAAATAAATTCCGACTATAGGCCATAATATTACAGAATTTTTCGTTATTTCCCTGTAAAAAAACTATAAATGCTAGATTCACCAAAATAAATCTATACGATTCATTCGACAGTGACCGATAACATGTATATAAAGTTTCAGCTGAATTGAATAATCAATTCAGATGCTATCACACTTTAAATTATTTGAGCCCATAGGCAGGGACCGATTTACTCACTTGGAGGCCCAGGGCACTCATGTTCAATGAGACCCTTTTCCTCGTACAACAAACAAAACAAACTGCATATTTTTTAATCGTGCATCTAAAAATTCTCTTCACTTCACTTCACTTTTCATTTTATTGGTAAGAGTAAGGCTTAACTAGATCTGATGCTTGTCTATCGGATCTACGTACATCGCGCTTATTTATCTGCGCTGTAGTGCATGCCTTGGATTTAGTTAGCTTCAGTAAGAGTTTGGAATGCAGTATCGGTAGTATTCAGTTGTATTTGCATTTAGCGAAAATATTGCAATTTTTTTTATGTGCTGATAGTTTCCTTGAAAGATCATACCGCCTATTTATAAAACAGTGCAGTAACACAATTAGTAGTATATGTGCAGTAATACAGTGCAGTATAAATTTTAATAATCCATTGACGAAAAAACAAAAAACAACGATCATTATAGCAAAATTTGGAAAATTTTCATTTTAACTATTTTTTTAAATGTATGATGGAATTTCTAGGTGGCCCCCTCAGCATGAGGGCCCAGGGCACATGCCCCGAATGCCCTGCCTTAAATCAGGCACTGCCCATAGGCTATAATGATAAAGAATTTATCTTTGTGTCTCGGTTAAAGAAAAGAAACTGTTCTAGATTCTGTAAGATGTATACAGTTTGTGCTACGATAACCTATAACATATGCACCAACTTTTGGCTCATTTGAACAAAGCATTTAGACAATAATGTGTTCACTCTACTCAGATATACATACATAATAGTAAAATAGCAAAAATGAACTCATGGAACCTCAAAACATGTAGATACATCAACATCACAAAGTCAAATTTTTGTCATGATTAGAATACTTTTCTTACCTATGTATTTTCAGAAAGTAAAAAATTCCATGAAAGATATGTGAGCCATTCATTTCAGGATGCTTGATAACAAATTTTTTAAAGGTATTTACGACTATGAGGGAGGAGATGACAATGCAGTTGAAAGCAGTGGAGGGGGGGGGGGGAGGTAATTAAACTTGAAACTATAAACTATCACTTTTGCATCCAATCCACCCTTAGAAAAATAGCTATATTTATTTATTAAATATTGTTAACTTTGCATGTCAATTTTGAAATGTTTAAATTGATTATATTCACATACACAGGGTTTAGGAATATGTAAAAAAAAAAAAAAAAAAAATGGTCATCAACAAAAAATTCTGGTAGCCCATAAAAAATATTCTCCACTGTTTTCTTTCTTTTCTTTTCTTTTCTTTTCTTTTTTTTTTTTTTTTGTTGTTGTTCAGTTTCAAAATTGACTTGAATATAGAAATTAAGATTCTATATATAAAAACCAATTATTTATTAGGCTTGAATGATTTTTTTTTTTTTTTTTTAACATCAGGAAACACCTGTTTAACATCATGAAACTGGTTTTATTATTTTCATTAAACCAAAACACCATCGACATTGATACATCATTACACAGGTACAACAATTCAGCACCAGGTCGATAGCATACGCAGACAGGAGCAGTGTAAACCAATTCCCTAAAACAATAATTTAACACGAAGTTGTGAAACATACATGGAGATGTGTAAATCCCGTAATTCAACACAGTGTCTCAAAAAGTGGTGAGAGAAGCAGGAATCAAAACAGCGAAAGTAGAATTGGAGCCCAATTCTAGGACCAATTCTTTCACCGAAATATATATTTAAAAAAAAAAAAAAAAAAAAAAAAGAAAAAAAGAAAAAAAAAAAGTTTCCTTAAAGTTGAAAACATTATTGCTAAAAAATGTATTTGTCGCCAATGGCAACCAGGCGACCGTATTTCACGAGTTCTCATATATACATATTGATAAAGAATTTTTTTTATATATGGAAAGAATAAAGGTAATTTTTAATTTAGTACTTGCAAATAAATAATAGTGGACAAAAGTGAACAAAACGGTATTTTGTCCGGGACGGTTTTAACCAGGTTTTTTCTAGTGGTTTTTTCCACTATGGAAAAAACCGAACAACCCTGAATAGTGGGTAATAGAAGTCGTGTGCTTGCTTCACACCAGATTTTTTTTTTTTTTTTTTTTTTTTTTTTTAATAGCTAAATTCGTAATATAAGAAACATATCAGATTTTTTTATTGATTAATTTTAGTGCCTTGTTGTTTGTACTCTATTATGAATTGATTTTGTCCTCCTGTATATACACATAAAAATGAATAAATAAGTAAATAAATTCTTTGTTTCCGTTTCCCATAAATATTAACTATAACTATACATTCTTTAAATAAGTAAAAGGAATTCAGAATTTATCATTGGGGCATAAATTTGCACCTATTTGGCACAACTTTTGTAACAACGATTTATACATGCGACATAACAGCATACTGCGAATATCCCATTTGAAGTATAGATCCACAGTATAAATTTACAAAGAAAAAACATCTCTTATTCGATTTTCATTGAATTACAAATTTAATTAACACATTTTCTTGTATAGCAACCCTACCACTAACCAAAATATTTTACTCTCTAAGCCATGAGCAGTGTCTGGTTCGATTCAAGGCAGCGCCCGTCAGCCTAGCACTTGGAGTTTTCCATCGTTTTCTCCAAAACACGCGTTAATATTGATTAGGACCCCTTAAAAAGATTCTCGGGGAATCTATTCAGCTTAGGCCTTTAGAAAATAAATAATAATGATAAATACGAATTATAATAGCTTTAATTTTACAGCGAATGCAATACAGGTTTAAGGTTCTCTGTTTTAGACTGAGACGTCATAACTACAACAAATACCCCAAAAAAACTCGCCAGGGTTTTTTTGGGGGGGTTTTGCCTACATAATATATATATATATATATATATAATAAAACTTTTCACTTCTTTAAAAATAATTTATTATTTTTAAACTTATATATATATATAATAATGTCAAGTAAAAAAGTATAATAAATATATTATATATAATTATATATAATTATCATATATATATACATAACATAGTGCATCATTAATGAAATATATCCCAGTTTGAAATTATGTAATTGCTTTTCAACTTCAAAATTCCTTTCATTTCAACTATCTATCTGCAAAAATTAATTCTTTATACCAGTCATCATTTAAGGATCAATTCTACGAAATTTAATTTTTCTATATATTAAAAAAAATGTTACTGTCTCTGGCGTCAAATTTTTTTCTCTTCGAGTGCATCTCCTCGCGAAGGGCAATGTCCTCCGTGTCATGAGTAGTATCAACGGGAAAGAAGACTTTTCAGTTAGCTAGAATTTTTTTCATCTTAATTAACGAAGTTAATAATTAAAAACGTCGGGTTAATAAAGGTATTCTAATTGCAACTTTCAAAAAATTTTTACAAATCGTTGTTCTTTCAGTCTTATGATGTCATTTTTCCACAGGAAAATTAAAATGATTCAATAGTGTAAACAAAATAAAATAAATGTCAATGTTACATTTGATAGCAAAGAAATTTGAGATCTGCAAATAAAAAATAAAAAGCGTTATTCATAGGTACCAAGTCTCTGTTATTTTCAACGGAGACTTCATGCCAGAAAGTTTTTATAAATGTTTAATTTTGTTCAGTCGGCAAAAATATCTGCGACAGATTCCTTTTTATAAATACTGGTGTGTAAATCTAATTTAAATGTTACCAATGTTGGCAGCTATGGTTATTTTAGATATTTTCAATTAAAAAAAAAATGAAGTTGGGATTGTAATTTGTCGGCTGCAGATATCTTTTTTTCTAATTTCAGAAAATTAATTTTCTTGCTGGCAGTTTCTTATATTGTTTATAATTTTGTTTACATATTCTCTCTCTTTTCTTTCTTTCTTTTTTTTTCTTCTAATAATGACATAATGTCATGTCTGTAAAACTGAATGCATTTCTTTTCGTCTTTAAAATGGATTTATCTTTATTTAAACACATATTTTAAAATGCTTCAGATATATTTTGGCACAAAAAAAGAAAAAAAAAATTAAATTCGAATTCAAGGTCATTTATTAATGACAGCATCTTCTTATTTAGCACTGACAGTTTTCTAACATTACATAATTAGACATTTCTATGATACATTTCTTATTTCTAATTATGGCAAGAAAAAATTTATCACCCAAAACTCTTATAAAAAATTTAGTAGCTTTTATCCTTTGTTACTTTAAGAAGTAGGTAAGAGAGAATTAAAACTTGAAGCTTTAGGTATGTAAAATTGAAGGAATTTTTTCCAAATTAAAATAATAATAATAATAAACTTTTTATTTTCATTATCCGACTAACGTAGGTAATGGAAGTATTGTATTCGGTCCGAAAATTCCATGTCGAGTTTTCACTTGATTTACGTGTTTTAATGTATATGAATACTGAGTCCAAAAAAGCAGTTTTTGGCAATCGGTCAGTAAGTGTGTGTATGTATGTGGGAATCTTCTGACTATCATATCTGCGAAACTAATAAACGTAGGACAACGAAACTTCAGAAATGAGTTTAGTCTAATGTACAGATGAATTTTAACTTTTAGTAAAAATTGAAAAACCGGAAGGGAGATATATGAGGCCGGAAGTAGGACCGTAAGTCCATATCTCAAAAACGACTCTAACGATTTTCTTTAAAGCTGCTATATAAACACTATATTAGATGTCCTTTCGTACAGTCGGTAACAGAAGTGTCCGAACACTAGCAAAAATTCCTATGTAAAAAAAGTACACTTCATACGGTTTTATTAAATAAATCCTTATCGAATCATGTTGTTACACTGACTAAGAATAGGATTCGACAAGGATTTATTTAACAAAACCGTATGAAGAGTACTTTTTTTACATAGGAATTTTTGCTAGTGTTCGGACACTTTTGTTACCGACTGTATTTAATAGTTGGTTAGTTCGTGAAAATTGATAGATGTCTTGTATAAGTAAGCCAGTTTGAGGCCTCGCAAGTGCATTTCTTTAAAAACGGCTGTGCGGATTTTTTTCAAACTCGCCATAATAAATCGCTTTTAGATACCCTTTCGTATGTAACTGTTGTATTTCCGTCAATAATTGAGTTTGACAAGCTTTGGTGAATGTCGGTGTCTCAAAAACGGCTCTAACGACTTTCTTGAAAATTGCTACATAAATCACTTTTTAGATATTATTTCGCATATATTACATGGCTATTTCAGGAAAATCGACGATCATCCTGATTAGGTAGGTCATTTTTAGATCTCGGAAATCAGTATTTTTAAAAGCGGCTCTACCATTTTTTTTTTTAACTTGCTATATAAACTCTGTTTGTATATCTTTACGCAGGTATCAGTTTTCTTTCATAGGAAAATTGTTAGATGTCTAATACGTTAGGCTAATATTACGTTTTCTGACTATACATTATATCAATAATCTGGTGTGTCACACACACGACTTTCTCTTACCCTGAAATTTAATACTATAAATACAGGTTGGAGATTAAGAGGTAAGATAACGAGTACTGTTATGTAAACCTATGTTAAACAATTCAAATTAGGCTTCGGAAGAGTTTTATATGATAATTGGTTCTGTGTGAGGGGGCTACCGCCCCCTTCAATCCCCCATTTCATTAATGCACCCACATTTATATAGAATTTAATTCGGCTATTAAAAAATAATTCTGTTTTTTTTTTAAATAATTTATTAAAATTATTATTTAAACAAATTATCTTTTATGATAACGCAGACGATTTCCGTATTAGAGAAGTAGTATAACACTAAATATCCAAAAAATAGTTGAATTTATTCTCAATATTACATAGAATATATATATATATATATATATTGTTAAAAATGAAAATAATCGATATCTTTACTTTAAATTATCGCAGATCGATGGTTCAGCCACTCGTTTTAAAGGTATTTGCGAGCTCTTTTGAAAGATACCCATCATGAAAATTTACTCCCCTCGAGCGGGACTTCCCCCCAGGGGGGAGGCGAGGCCCCTACATACACAATTTTTTTTTCCCAGTTGACTTTCTTTATTACAAAAAATATATATTCGTTTTATTTGGTTTAGTGCAGTCTATAGATGTTAAACTCTACTTACCTGCAATTTCCCCCCATAAACGTAATGTATTTGAATACTTCTGAGTGTCCCTGTACACGAACCATTTGCTTCATCTCAACGAAAAACTTACTGTAGCATCCTTATATGATACACATTTAGAATACAGAGTTTGGAATTTCTGCTACTATTTGTTCTTGAGATATGCTGATAACAGACACACAGACCACTCGCTAAAAAACATGATTTTCGTATTCAAGGGACCTCAGAACATGTAAATATAACAAAAACTCATGTTCGGTAATTTGACCCTAAAGCATTACTTTCTCAACCCTATGGGTAAGAGAAAGTAAAAAAGTGCATATAATACATGTAATAGTAATAGAAGTTGTGTGGCACACAGATTTTTTTTTTTTTTTCTCCAGATGTTTTCGAATTGGTAAAATTATCATCCACATGAACATTAAAAATATAGAGAAAACATTATATACGCTCTAAATTAACTAAAAGATTATTTGTAAAAAGTATAGGCAAAAAATAGATGTACTAGTTTTTTTTTAATAACAAGAGAGAAAGAGAGAGATAAGAAAAGCAATTACACGAAAAAATTCATCGCTAAATAGTAAGAAAAATTTAAAAGTCGCCAAGGGGGGTCGTATACTAAATATTTAACGCAAAATGGTTTAGATATTACGAATTTTTTTCTATTCTGGATATATATATCTATATATAAATATATACTCATATATTTTTAGAATAATATTTTGTAAAAAAAAAAAGTTTTAAATTGTATTTATGTATTTCAATTTGACATTGAATATGAAGATTTCTTGGATTTCATTTTTTTACTTTTGGTTTGTGTTATGCACTATTAATATTCCTGTTTAGTGAAATGTGTAGCAGCGAATAGATAGGCAGAATGCCGCAGGGGTAAATAAGTGAAGCGAGTCAGGGGCAGAACACCCTTGTAATTAAAAAATAATCTGGAGTGACTCCACTCGACTTTCCGAACATTGAGTAACTAACAGTTTTGTAGATAAAATAAAGAAAGAGAAGTTGCTAAACAAACAAAAAAGAGAAAACCATAACAGAGTGTTTGAGTATTTTTCTCCATATTTCACACGAGGTTTTATTTAACGCTACTGAACTTTGAGCCCTTAGATCATAATGATAAAGAATTTTTCGTTGTGTCCTTGTAAAAATCTATAAATGCTAGATTCACCAAAATGCCTATAGTTAGTGCAACAGTGATTTATAATATTCATACAAATTTTCAGCTCAATTGAATAAGGCGTTTAGATGCTATCGCTGGTCTCATATGCCATAAAGATAAAAAAAAAAAAAAATTCTTTGTGTCCCTGTAAAAAAACTGTAAGTGCTAGATTCACCAAAATCTATACAGTTGGTTCAAATGTGACCTATAACATGTGTACAAATTCTTTGCTGAGATTATTAGACGCTATCACACTTTTAAAAATTTGGCAAAGAATTTTTCTTTGTGTCCCTGTAAAAAAACTATAAGTGCTAGATTCTCCAAAATCTATACAGATTGAGTATCTGTGACCTATAATATGTGTATGAAGTTTTTGCTCAATTGAATAAGGCGTTTAGATGCTATCGCACTTTTAAGATTTTGGTCCCTTGGCCATAATGATAAAGAATTTTTCTTTGTGTCCCTGTAAAAAAACTATAAGTGCTAGATTCACCAAAATCTATAGGGTTCGTACTATGGTGACTTACAATATACGTACCAACTTTCAGCTTATTCGAACAAAGCGTTTAGACGCTAGCATGTTCACTCACAGACATACACACATACATACACACACACATATATCATCGTAAAAATAGTGAAAACGGACTCGTTGGACCTCGAAATGTATAGAAACATCAAAATCTCGAATTCGGATTTTTGACATGATTACAATACTTTCCTCACTATAGTGTTCGGGAAGTAAAAAATCTAACGATTGCTCAGCTTAGGAAAATATATCACCTGATTGAGAAAAATTTCGCAACCAAATCGCACTAGTATATATATGTATTACTGTTATTTAAATTTTATTATTCGTGTGTAAATGAATTTATGCCAAGGACAAAATAAATAAATAAATAAAATAAATTAATAAACTCATAAGTGCATTTATTTATTTATTTAAATTAAATATTTAATAATTCTAAAGCTATTATAGGGATTTTATTTAATGTCTTTTAACTAATTGAAATAATTTTATTTAAATGGTCAGAAGTCCTTGAGATATTTTGGTTCTTTTCGCGTTCAGATTTCGTGAAGAGGTAGTCAGAGACACAAACATTCTTCTTTTGATATATATAAAAATATTTTTGTAATTTGTTAAGATTTTTATGCAAAGAGTACTCTTTTTCTTAAAATGCATATAAACTCTGTGAAAGAAAGATTCTGTGTGGACCCAGAAAGTTTGTAACACCATTATCCCCTTTCGACATAAACGATATCGTCAATCAAGCTTAACCCGTCAGTAGTCACTATAGACAGCGCCACCTATTAAAAATTGCGTACTTTTTATTTAACTGACACCAATAATTTTAAGAAATGATGTGACTGACGTTTCTTTGATTTTATTCGCGTTTTATGTATATCAAATGCCACTTCTAAAAATTTTTGGTGGCTAATGAATAAAAAAATCTTTCAACACTAAAAGATGGGCGGCAAATCGACCAACTAGCAACTACTAACGGGTTAATGACTTCCCGTAAAGTTCGTGGGGCGTTTCCGATAGGAGGCGGGGAAATTTGCTGAAATTGAGGTTTTTCAATTTAAAAAATAAAGTTTTTTATATTCTTATTAATAGAGATTTAAATAAAAGAATTTATAAAAACATTAATAAAAAGCTTGATTTTCTTGAGAAAGTTACTCGCCATACAGGTTTCAGATATTGCAATTTGTTGATGAGCACAAGGGCCTGTTTCAGCCGTCACCCGCGTTAACGCGAGCGCGCGCGTTGGGCGATAGAGGCTTGCAAAGCAACACAAGTGTATTTTTCGCATTTTACAGCTTAAAAATAAAGTATTAAAAATTAAAAACAACAGTTTTGGTTTCACGGGTACTCATTTTAGGGTTGTGAATTTTCTAATTGTGAAAACAGAATTTAAAAAAAATTCATTAGGTAATGTGTAATTCTATAAACTGATTTCGCCATAGAATAACATGGGCTTTGGATGACAATGACGATCCATGATAAACCCCCTTAACGCGAATTTTCCTGAAGATGAGGATATGCCCAATCGTTTTAGTTCTCTAAAGAACACTTAACCCCAAACTTTTATAAAAATCGTTATATCCACCCAGCAAAACCTCAAATGACGGCCAGCATGAGGCCAAGTGCTGGTTGCCAGCAGTAGCTGCAATTGGCCCGCCGGTGGCAAAAGTTAACGTTGCCGCAGGGAATATGTTACGCCGGCCATCAGTTGGCCGTATTCAACCGATCCATTGTTGGCAGCCAGCAGTAAGTTAAAAATAAGTTAGTGGGCCGGTGAATGGGTCGTTGCTGGCAGCTAGCAGTATGATGAAAATATGTAATGGGCCATTGTTGGTAACGAACATTAGGTTGGAAATTGTTAGAGGGCCAGTGTTGGGCCATATGGTGGCAAATATAGTTTTTCCATGTTGTTGCTGGCAGCCTACAGTGGGCCAGCTGTGGCAAACATAAAAAATTATATTACTGCCGGCAGTCTTCATTGGTCCTTTATATTTTCCTATTAAGGGCCCGCTTCACTCACCGTCACCGGAAGCCGAAGCCAACGTTATTCTATGGGAAATTTTCTTTACAAATAACTTATTAACTAATACATATTTTTAAATTCTGTTTTCACATTCGGAAAATTCCCAACTGTTAAATTGACAGACTTTAAAAAAAAAAAAAATATTTTTTTAATTTTTTATATTTCATTTTGAAGCTGCAAATTACGAATTTTTAATATGTGAAATTTTTCATTTTGCAATTTCAAAATAAAATATTAATAATTAAAAAAATACATCTTTAAAAAAGGTCCAACAATTTAAAAGTTGGGAATTTTCTGAATGTGAAAACAGAATTTAAAATATGTATTGATTAATAAGTTATTTGTAAAGAAAGTTTCCCATAGAATAACATTGACTCGAACTTCCGGAGACGGTAAGTGAAGAAGGCCGTTAATAGGCCAGCAGTGATTTGGTTATACCTAGTATATTATTTTATTGGTGATACCTTTAATTTTATTAGTGCTTTTTTTCTTTTTCTTTCATTCTTTTCTTTTGTTTCTCTCTTTTTTCTGATGAGGTAGTAACCAGTTTTTTCTATGCATCCAATATTTAATTTGATTTTGTACATATTCATTTTTAAATACTATTTACAAGTATTTGATTCATACACCATGGCTATAAATTCAGGATTTCTAGTACAGCATATAAGAAATATTCAGTTGATCCATTACATTTTTTGGAATGAAGTAGATTATGTTTTTTTTTTAAGTGTTCAAATTTTAATATGTTTAATTTTGTTAAGTAATTTGATATAAATAAATGTAACTTTACATGTGAAAATTATAAAATATTGAAACCAAAATTGTTATAAAAAGAGCATTGTAAAAAACTAAACACCATAAACTCAAAAAAAAAAAAAAAAAAAATCAGCAATTGTTTCTGGTCGAAATACCCCAAAGGCTCTTCATCAGGCGAAACAATGTGGGCATGAGTGCAGCAAAAATAATTTGCTGCATTCACGCTTTTTGTTAGACTCACGAAGGGATGTTTTATTATTTCAACCTGAAAGAACTGATACATTTTTTTTTTCCGTTGGGGTGGGGGGGGGGGGGGCAGTGATTATGTTTATTTACAAATGTTTCTATTTATTACTATCAGGATTTCTTCGCTTTCTTGTCCCTACACTTAAATGAATTTAAAAAAAAAAAAAAAAAAAAAAAAAAAAAGAAAGGAAAGAAAATCAATAGATAAATATATATATATATTATATTACTTTAAAATTAATAACTAAAGCAAAGTTCACTGAAATCACATAAAACCAAGTTTTGATTCTCCGCTGCTTTAGCAGCGTCTTCGTCTTTCGCGCAATGTTCGACCCGGGTCTCCACTGCCTTTGATAGAGCCTTATCCGACAGGTTCAATTTGTGTGTTTATCGGTAGTCAGGCGATGCTACTATTATTCAAGAACTACAGTTTTACTATAACTCAGCATCTATTAAACATCTTAGTTTTGGTACCATGTATCAGAGAATTTAGTTACATAAAATAGTTTTCCTATCCCTCGCTCTATTATATTAAATTTATATTTAGAATAAATTTATTATATTATAAATTTATAATATGATTAATATAATTAAAATATATAATAATAATAATATAATTATTCTATATTTATGTATTCATTTCTCAAAAATTCTGTCAGCAATTTCACGCCGAAGATAGTATTAAGATATGCCATTAGCACTATTTCAATCCCATGGGGCAATTATGTTTTTGAAAAGTTTAAATATCACTTCCAGTTTTTAATATTTCATTTTGGTTTGTTTATTTTAATAATAGTTAGTCATATTTCAAAATGTATGAAAGAGCAATACTTCGCCATTTATAACTACTTCACTCGTGCCTATTTTATTCACATAATGAATGGTCGTGGAATCATTTCGACCTGAAACTTTTTTTTTTTTTTTTAATTAATTATTATTATTAATGTTTTTTACAACTTTGTAAATTAAATTTACAAAGTTCTTTATTTACTTTTCAACACCAGCTCTTCATTACATTTTTTGCTGCAATAAGTGTATGTTTTAAAATCTGTCTCTCTCTTGTTTGTTTTAGATAAGTTATTTATTTTTTTTTTTCAATTTATTAAAATAAATTATGCTAGAAAGGTTTTAGAGAATATTTAGTAAAATGACAGGAAAATTAGTGCTGAAGAAGGAAAAAAGTAAGTTAATTTTATAGATTATGAAACAACACACCAGTCGTTTCCACTCAAAATAATTAAGCTTGACCCATCATCAGGAAAAGATAAATTGATTACAAGTTCAGCATAATGTCATCAACGAAATGTAGTAGCTTAAAAACAGTTTGTCTTCAAAACCTTGAGGTCGATAACCGAGTTAAAAACTACGTTTACCATAAAGCGAAGATTAGAGATAGACGTGTGTTTGAAATGCAAAAAATTCAAGTTTTTAAAAGTGTCGTTTTTTGTGTCATTTTGTTAATATCAAAATTCCTATGTTCATATATTTTTTAATACATAAAAAGTTGAATAAATGGATGTATAAGAATATTTTAGGCAACAAAATTTCTTTCCAATAGTGGGGTTTCGCGATTATCAAGAAAGTTATTAGATAATAAAATTTGAATAGTTCCGACAACAGTAAAATAAGTTCAGACAACCCGACCCACATTAAAATAATAATAATAGTAATCTGCATGAATTTTATCAGTTATTACTACACATATTTTACCCCTGTTATATTTTATTATTATTATTGTTGTTGCTGTTGTTAAATAAAGTGGTCAGAAAACATAAAAATGATTTATGAATTTACACATCTAATAATTTTCCTGTCAAAGCAAACTGGTACATGCGTCATGAAGATATAACAAAAAGAGTTTACATAGCGAATTAACAAAAAAAAAAAAAAAAAAAAAAAAAAAAAAATCGTTAGATCAGTTTTTTTGAAACACTCATTTCCAAGATTTGCAATTGCTTCCACCTAATAAGGACTTTTGTCAATTTTCCTGTATTAAGCAAGTATTACATGCTAAAGAGCGAGTAAAAAGGGGTTTATGTAGCAAATTTGAAGAAAGTTAAAGTCGTTTTTGAGATATCGGCTCACTGTCCCACTGATAATTTTCACCAAAACTTAGTAAACTGATCTGTTCACCATAAACTAACAATTGCATACGAAATGATATCTAAAAAGGAATTAATATAGCGATTTTGAAGAAAATCCATAAAGCTGTTTTTAAGAGAAAGCACTTGTGAGACTTAAAAAATTTGTGTATTTTTATAGGTCGTTTATCAATTTCCCTGAACTAACAAGTACAAAAGGACATCCAAAACAAAGTTTATATAAATTTGAAGAAAATCGCCAGTTTTTGAGATTTCCAGTTTTCAACAAAAGTTGGAAAAATCATCTATACACTATACCTGTCTTAATCAGAAGTTCGTCGTTCTTTATTAGTTTTATAGATATGATAATCAGAAAATTTCCAGAAACATATACACATATATACAATACAGATACACAAACACACAGACCAATTGCCAAAAAACACTTTTCTGACTCACGAGACCTTAAAATATGTAAATCAGGTGAAAACTCGATATCAAAATTTTTGACCGAATACAATGCTTTCATTATCTACGGTATTCGGATTATGGAAATGAATAATAATATTAATAATTAGTTGACACAAATCCTAGCATAATTTCAGATAGAAATCAATATGTTATTGAAGAATTTGTTTAATAGCGTACTTCAAATAGTTTGAATCTATAAGCTGTTAATAAATAAATATACTTATTTATAGGCCCGTAAAAAATAGAAGGACTCCATGAATCTTTATACATTTCATGCGATAGTGACATATATTACACCTACAAACTTTTAGTTGTATACTTATAATAATTTTCATTTAAAAATAATTGATGAATTAACTAATTTTTCTTCTTTTTTTATTTTATTTTCTGAACACAGTTCCTCGTTATCTGAATAAATAAATCTCCTCTCTGCCCAGTAGCCCAACCAACGCTGACGCAGCAATTATCAGTTACATTTTGTTGTTGTTTTATGAAAGAAGTACAGATGGCTTTCTGTTCTGATTTAGTATGTAGGATTTCTCACGCATGCAAAAATTCAAGAAAAACAATTTCACTTGTTAACAACTAACCAGGAAACTTTTTTTGTATAAGTTGAGGAATCGCTCACCCTTCAAATTTTCGGTGGTGATATTTTTCAAAAGAAACTCATCAATAATTTTCAAGTAAATGACTGAATTACATTTGTGGTAAATTAAAACAAAGTTATAAATTATTTAAAAAAAAAAAAAAAGAAGAAGAAGAAGAAAAAGTCATTTTTTCAGAAGTTGGCACAAAATTCATTTATTATTATTATTATTATTATTGACAAACACTGTTCTAAAATGAAAATCGTTTCCATGCATTCAGGAAAATGATTTTAACAAATTATTTGCACTACGCAAATTTACGTAATAAAAAATATAAAAGCATGTTTTGTGGTGCCACAACATACTAGTTTTTGTTAAAAATAATAAAATCAATAAATTTGCTTTAAAATATCACAGATGTATAATATAACGTTCGTTTAAAGATAATAACGAATTTTTTTTTTCAAAAATACTCATATTGGGATCCGGACATAATATCGTGGGACAAAATCTCGCGTCAAAAAAATAGTAGGATCTATTTGAAAATTTGATTTTGTGTCACGCGTGATCTCTGGAGGGGGCCACAGGGCCTTATAAATATTAATTAATTAATTAAAATAAATAAATAATTAATTAAATAAATCATAGAGTTGAATTTCATTATTTTATCTATGTTTATTTTTAAGTTATTCTATCTTTTGCTTTTCACTATTCAAAATACATTTTAAAAATCGTGTACATCATTGCTGACATTAAAGCTGAACACTGTTCACAAACTTGAATTAAAAGTTTTAAAATTAATAAGCACGATTGAATTCATTATGACTAATTCTGACAAAAAATAAATAAATATAGTTTTTAAACTTCTTTAAGTAAAATTTATAAAAAAATTTATTGTAGGTTTGTCAGAATGTCAGTGCTCTGACTAAGGTATGTGTTGTCATGAAATTTTATACATCATTACTAATAATTACCAACTCTTTTTACTTTGTATTCATTTACGTCTACGATATTTTGTCCCGAGAGATTTTGTCCCCAAGCCCTCATATTGGAAATTTACTCTATCTGATATACTTCTCCCTCAGGGGTGGAGGAAGCAATGTTTGTACATTAAAGGGAAAAAAAAGCGGAAGAAGTAAACTTTTTAGGCTACTATCACTTTCATAAATTTTTGAGCGCACACAAAGAGACAGGCAGACAATTTTTCAAATTATGTTCTTGAGAACAACCCAAAACGTGCAAAATCTATCGAAAACTGGATGTCGAAAATTTTCCCGAATCTAATGCTTTCTTCTTAACTACACTGAAGGAAGAAAAAATAAATAAAACATAAACTATAAATAGTTATAATTGTTCTAATAACTTTCTCCCGTCCATATAATATAAATATATAAAATAAAATCCATAATTTTTATTTTATTAAATCAATTAAAATAATAATAACAATGATAAAATACTAGAAGGTTAGCGACTATCATAATTTACTAAAACGGATCAACTGGATAATTGTTATATATTTCTAGAAATCCTTTTGTTATAACAATGGCTTTAGAGTGAAACATTTTTAAAAAATAGTATTTAAAAAATAATACAAAAACAAATTAATAATGGAATTACTTACTCATATATTCTTTTTACAAGATTTTCAACCTCGAAGACGCACCCGCGGACTACATTAACGAACAACAACTTCGTATGAAATGGCGGAAAGCGAGGGAATTTCAAATGAACAGAAAAAGAATCACAGCGCCCTCTATGCATACAAATTGGTTATGGCATAATAATTTGTGGCCACAACATGAAAAACATGAGGTTGGCCGTGTGGTGATAGCCTGCATAAGGCCATCTGTGTTTGTGCCACCTCTGGTCTGGGTCACCGACCATTTTGCTTTAGGCTTCCATCACTGCTGGCAGCCATAAAAGGCCCGCTGCTGGAGTTATATGGGGCAGCAGGCAACTGATGGCAAGTGCAGGATGCCAGCAGTAGGCCATAACGAGCCCGCCAGTATAAGTTTTGCTGGGCATTTTCGAGTGAAACCAATTTCTATTATATGTTGCGATTGTCAGTAAAAGGGTTAACGCAAATTTCCCTGAAGATGAGGATATGTCCAAACGTTTCAGTTCTGTAAAAAAAAAAAAGAAAAAAAAAAAAGAAGGCACTTAACTCCAAATTTTAATCAAAATCGTTATATCCATTTCTGAGTAAACTCAATTTCTACTACATGTTGCGATTGGCAGTTAAAGGGTTAACACTAATTTTCTTGAAGTTAAGGATGTTCCAATTGTTTTAGGTCTTAGAACACGATTCGATAAAGATTTATTAAACAAAACCGTATGAAGTGTACTTTTTTTACATAGGAATTTTTGCTAGTGTTCGGACACTTTTGTTATCGATTGTATTGCGATTGGCAGTTAAAGGGTTGACTCGAATACCTCAAAAGATGAGGATAAGTCCAATAGTTTTTTCGATCAAAAAAACTTCTAACCAGACAGAAATAGTAGATGGAAACGATAAATTTCTTTAAATGTTATTCCATACAAAAAAAAAAAAAAAAAAAAAAAGAAGAAGAAGAAAAAGAAAAGAAGACGAAAAGAGAGAAAGAAAAATGAGTATCTGGAGTTTTTTCATTCATCTTTAGTACATAAATTCTTCATAAATTTTATTTGCTAGATTATCTGTGTGTATTCTGTTATTCTGTATGCCCGTGGCATATATACTAATCCTACGCTTTCCAGCTTCTACGAGAATATTTGGGCAAGCTCATTGGTCGATACGAACACGTGGGTTATTCATTTGGCGCAAATTTTGGCAAAGATCTCTGTGTAGCGTCGGTTTCATTATCATCATCATCATTTGTTTTTGTTTGTTTATTGCTAGCTCGTTATGTCGTTTCATATACCTTTTTTTTTGCTCTTTAAAGTTTCAATTTTCATTTAATCACTTTAAATATATTTACCATTTTTATTCATTATCACGGATTTTCAGTTCCATTAAGTTAATTCACAATTTTTACGATCAGATTAAAAGGTCTTTATTTGTAATTATGGATAAGACTTTGCCTGATGATTATAACTATAAGCTGGTGAAGAATGACCCAAACATGGAGTACATCTTTAGAATTAAAGAAGTCACTGACGAAAATCAAGCTTTAGTAAGTAATTTGCATTTTATGAAAAATAATTAAAAATTCTTTTTGCACAAATTTTACATTAAATTCAGAATTTATCGTTTCCTATAATATTTGCAGATTTGGCTTGAAAAATTCAATAAGCTTACAAAAAGTACTTGGAGGAAAGCTCGGACATACCCTAATTCTGGGCGAAATAATATTTATAAAGTGGATATGCGTTGTGTACACAATACTGATCGTAGAATTAAAGGAATGCGATCATCCAAGCATACTGGTTGTCCTTCAACTTTACAAATAGTAATTAAAAGGTAAAATCCAGTTTCTTTCTGATAAACTGAACATACTATAGTATGTTTAAAATAGCATTTATAAGAGTTCTTTTGTATTTACTTGTATAATATTTTATGAATCTAATATAAGCTCAAATTATTGTTTACAAACACCAAGAGAAACTAAGAATAAATATTTAAAGCAATTTAGAATTTGTAGTTTTTGTTCTTTATCATTATTTATGTAGATATTAAATTTATTGAGTAATATACATATTTACATTTTTTATAAGTATTACAGAATATTAATTTAAATAAATAAATATATAATATATTATTTAATTTAAAGAAACAAAAATACACAGTTCTAAAAAATATTTATGTTGTAAATATAACTGTAAGAAAAGGGACTGTGTTTATCAGAATAAGAATATGTTATGTATGAATACATAATAAAATGAAAATTTTAATTACTAGGAATATAAATATTTGTTACTATTCACTTATAACTAGTAATTTACGGCAAAATATGTCTAGTACAATTATTTGTTTTATTAGTTAAAGTGTTTAAATATTTTTAATTCATATTTCACTATATAGTTTATTATTTCTCATATGACTAAAAAGATAAATTTTTATTGAATTGTTACTCTGTATGTTTTGCTGGCAGATTTATATGTGATTGTGTATGTATGTGCTGGGGATTATGCAGTTATTAAATTCTGATTTCTACATAAATGCTATGCTTAAACTTATAATCAATCAGTGACACCTCAAACCGTGAATATGAAACCATAAATTTAATTGTAAATTAATATCATCTGAAATAAGTAATTTTTCATGAGCTTTTCATTTATTTTGTTAATTAAATTCCTAAATAAATATATCTTTAAAGTAATTTATTGCTAAATCATTTATCTTTTATAATTTCAAATTTTTATTAAAGAAATCTATTATAACATTTATAAATTACTTTTTTTTTTTTTTAATAAGTTTTTTTTTTTTCTATTAATATGAAATTAATTTAATTCGTTGTGTGTGTATGTATATATATATATATTTATGTATGTGATCAGGATCACACTCATTGATTTAGCCATTCAGTTTTCTGTTGTTTAGTCTGAAACTTGCATGCCTGAACTCTTTAGAACGACCCCTATAGAGGACCTGTCATTCAGCCTCTAAGATCCTAGTGTAGTCGTTTTAATCTCCACATTACCTTGTGTGTTAGCAAGTTGATAGCATTTTAAGGCGTTAATGTTTTTTTACTTTTACGCCTTTAAATATCTACTTGAAGCATGTCATTTCCTTAGATTAGAGGTATTATATATTTTATATTATTATTATTATTATTATGTATTTATTTGTTACTTTATATATATATATATATATATATATATATATATATATATATATAATAGAAAATTAGTTAAATTTTAATTCAAACTCTTTGTCTATATATTTTTAGTGTATTCATTCACAAATCAAATTTTAACATTTCAAATCACAATATATATATAATTTTTTTTTTTTTTTGCTAGTTGTTCTTGTGTATTATACACCTCACTAGCGTCCGAAAGCTTCTGCTCCTGACTTGTAAATAAGAGAAGCTGGATTTAGACTAGGAGCATACACGTTGGCCTGGTCATTCAGTTTTCTGTGGTTTAGTCTGAAACTTGCATGAGAATATTGGTTTAAAATCTTCAGAGGGAGAATATTCCATCCTGTCCAAGATCCTCCTGTAGTCTATCAGTTTTAACTTCCATATTACCTTATGTGTTAGCAAGTTGGTAGCATTTTAGGGCGTTAAATTTTATTAGTTTTACGTCTTTAAATGTCTACTTGCTAGCTTTACACAAGTGTGTCATTATCGTCGATTGGAGGTATTATGTATTTATTATATAATTATTTATTTGTTACTAATTACTATATATTTATTATCCATAAAATATATACTTATTATTATTGATTATTCTATATTTATTCTCTCTCTCTCTTTTTTTAGGCTTTTTACTTTACAAACATACACATGTGAGAAAAGTATTGTAATCATGAAAAAAATCAACTTTGAAACTTTCATGTAATTCTACGTTTTGAGGTCTCCTGAGTTCATTTTATTTACTTTCATGTTGATGTATATATTTGAAGGAATACAATAGTCTAACTGCTTTGATTGATTCAGCTGAAAGTTGGTATATATATTATAGGTCACCGTAGCACAAACCTTATTAATTCTGGTGAATAGTTATTGTTTTATATATGGCCACGACTATTCGGCACCCGGGGGCCAAAAAGTCAACAATCTAATCGGCACTAGGGCTTCAAGTGCTGCCATCTATATTCCACTTTTGTAACTAAGGAAGCTTTTGAAGGATAAATTAAAGTTTTAAAAAACATTTAAAAATAAGGTGGTTTCTTTTTAATTAAAATAATTAGATTTTTTTAAATTTGAAATAGTGTTTTTAATTTTTTTTAAACTTATGGTTTAATTTCATGAATATAAGTTTATAAATGGTGCTAAAAAACTTGATCAGTGAAGTGGTATTTAAATAATTCATTGAAAAATTAATATTTAATTATAAAAAGAGGTAAACATTATATAATTTATTTCTTTTATTTTAAAATTAAATTCTTTTTTAAATTTTCATAAGAATTACAATGCAGAGAGAACACAGAATAGATATTTATCTATAAGTCTGAAATATTAAAGTATAGTAAAAAATCCTACAAAATATTCAATTTAGCATATAGTAGAAATATGTATCTAAAAATAATCTATTATATTAAAACACAAAGCCTTTTTCGTAAGACCAAAATCATACGATATGAGCATGCGCGAGAAAATTTTGAACCAATTCGGAAGGGAATATTCCTTTCTCTTTACGCAGTGCATTACAAATACCGATGATAAAGATTGAGCAGACAACATTAATACGTATTTCATTTGTCTGTGGCAGACGTTAATTAAAACTCAATCATAAAAATAATTCACATGATTAATTCATTGATTCATACTTCCGAAGGAAGTAAATTAAAAACAAAGCAATTCGCGAATAGTTATGGGTTACATTTATTTATTTATGATCAGTTATCATCGTATGCTTCGCAGAGTGAGAAATAGTTTTTACGACGAAAATTCATTTACGCAGGATGTGGCGCCATCTGTATTTTTTTCCATTTGTTAAAAGAAAAAATCTTTTAAAATTAACAAAGTTTATTGTTCTTTAAAAGTAAAATTTTATCAGTTGAAAACTTTGTTTAGAAAAGATGGAGATAGATATTTAAAATCAAAGGAGGTTTTTTATTTTATTTTATTTATTTATTTTTACTCTAATTATTATAATCTCTGATATTTCATTTTGATACCATATTACAGTAAAAATAATTTTAAAAGAATGACGTTGAAATATTGATATATTAAAAATTTATATTGTATAGTTTATTATTAAAAATTTAATGAGCAAATTAATTTGCTAAAGTATTAAATTCATTCTTATTTATCTATTTATTTTAAACAGTATACTTTTGTTGAAATATACTATTTTGATAGAATAAAGTATTATAATACTATTCCAGTAAAAACAAATTTTAACTGTATTCCGATTTGCAGTTTGTTTTTAGAATACAATGAATTAATATTTATGCTGTGAACAAATTTTAGTTGCACATCATTCGCCAAATTTTGACGGGTATTAACTAGTATAAAGTTAAACTAAAAAGTCTTCAACAAAATAATCATTATGTTTTACATTTAGTTTCTTTAAAATAGGAATGAAAAGAAAAATATAATATTAACTAGTTGGCATAGGTGGACTCTGCTCAGTTCCCCATCATACTTATGTTCTCATAAATTTTTAGTGTGAGACATATTATAATCATGTTAAAAGAAATGAATTTGACCAAAGCTCGATACAGTGACAGAATGATATCCCCGCCTAATAGGCTATCCACAGTTCACTTCGATATATTTATCTTATTCTAATCTATTAATTTATTTTATCAGGGTCGATTCCGTTGTTTAGTTTTCATGCTTCTAGTTCCAATGCAGTAATCCTCAAAATTTATATTTCTATGAAAAATTTACAATTTCGCTATGTTGATAAAATCGTAAATTACAAATAACTTACGAAATTTTCCTATTAGAATATTTGTATTCAGTCACGTTCAAACAAATATCATAAATGTAATTTTAAAGCTGTCTAATGTATTTATGATCCTCAAAATGGAAGTTTATGCTCAAATTTGCCTTATTCTGACATGTTAAGTAAATCGTAAATTCCAAATAACTTACGAATAAATATGCAATGCATAAAAAGGATGAATTAACTTTTTAAAAACTTTAAAATACCTTTGACAATCGTTTTTAATAATTTACAAATTTTTTACATTGGAAAAATCATAGTCTATGATATTCATGCAAGTATATATCCTAAATACAGTACTGTGCAAATTAATTGGGACAAACATATTTTTTAAGAAAACTGTTCCTTTCTCGGGGATTTTCTGCCTCAAACCAGTTTCAACTGCATTTTCTTACAATGCGCGACTGCCCTTGACTAATCTAAGCCGGTTTGACAACGTGATCATGACATGTCAAATTTTTTTCCCTTCATTTGCTGTAAGAAGTGGTCGATTGCACGAATTGTCTGCTTCTGTAGTGCATTTAAAAAATTGATATCACTCACAGGAAAAGGAAAGAATTGTTATTCTTAGTCAGCATACTTCTATGACTGTGAGGGATATTGCTGCAGCAGTTGGAGTTAGAAAATCCAGTGTTTCTAAGATTATTAATCAGCAAAAGAATTTTGGGACAGTGTCTCAAAAACGGAAGGGTAAATGTGGATTCAAACGTAAGACCACACCTCGAACAGACAAATTTCTTGTACAAAATAGTATAATGCATCCTCGCAAAACAAGTACAGATCTTCAGAGAGAATTATTAGCTACTGGTGTGAGCGTGGATTCATCAACAATTCGACGAAGGCTTATTGAATCTGGGAGATTTGCAAGAATACCAATCAAAAAACAGTTATTAACACCTGCAATGAAGATAAAACGTTATGACTGGGCTTGAAAATATCAATCCTGTACTGCACAAGACTGGAAGAAGGTTGTATTCAGCGACAAAACGCGTTTTATTGTGCAAGGGTTTCGACCAAGATTTGTCGGGCGAAGTGATGGAGAACACATTAGGGAACAACATCTTATTCAAATAGTTAAGCACCCTCAGAAACAGATGTTTTGGGGTTATTTTACTTCTGGAGGACCTGGCAGCTCAGTACCAGTTGAAGGGATGATGAACACTAAAAAATACATTTCTATAATAGAAAGAAAATTGTGCCTATGATGCAAACGTTCGCTTGTGGCGTTGGTATCTTTCAACAAGATCTTGCTCCTTGCCATACTTCTAAACTAACAAAGAATTTTTTTCAAGAACAGAAATTAACGATTTTGGATTGGCCTGGTAATTCTCCAGATGTAAATCCCATCGAAAATTTGTGGAGCATTGTAAAGAGACATGTGAGTAAAATGGACTGCTCAACAAAGAAAACAGTGATTGAGAATGTTATAAAAGTTCGGTTTGGTGATGACGAGATAAAAAATTTATGTTCTAATTTAGTGGAATCCATGCCAAACCGTGTACAGGACCTCAGTCAAGCTAGAGGAGGACATATTTCGCATTAAATTGCTATACCGTGCATGTAAGTTAACTTATACCAATTAAACAACATTTGTGAAAATTTTTGAGCTTGTCCCAATTAATTTGCACAGTACTGTAGTATTTCAAAAGTGGTCTGACATCTTTATGATGAAAATATCTCTCGAGATTGACGTTTATGTGAAATTTTGTTGTATTCTGCCATGTTAAGAAATTCGTAAATTTTCAATAACTTACGAAATTTTTATACTGGAAAATTCATAGTCATTGATATTCTGCCAGTGTCCTAAATAATATTTTAAAAGTAGTCTGACATCTTTACGATGAAAAAGCTCTAAAAATTGACGTTTATGTGAAATTTTGCCCTATACTGCCATGTTAAGAAATTCGTAAATTTCGAATAACTTGCGAAATTTTCAAAGTAGCATATTTATAGTTACCGATGTTCATTCTGGCATCAAAACTGACATTTTAAAACTGGTCTGACATTTTTACAGTAAAAAGTTTCCATTTAATGCACATTTAAGTGAATTTTTGTCCTATTCTCCCATGTTAAGAAAATCGTAAATTTCTAATAACTTACAAAGTTTTTTAATTTGAATGTTGCAAATGAATAGGGTTCTTGCCAGTATCGAAAGTAATATTTTAAAACTGATATGACCTCTCTGTGATCCTTTGTTCATGAGATATCGTGTATACAGATTAACAAGTTAACGGACTAACACATTAACAGACACCCTATAGACGGACACCATACAAATATTGTCATTTTCGGATTCCTCACACCTGAAAACGTGTAAAAAAGTAAAAAAAACAAGGTCGAAAATTTTCACGATTACCTCCTTCTCCATACCTATAGTATGATGGGGAACTAAAAACTTTGAACATCCTTTATTATACCATGTTTTTATTAACTTCAATTCTTGTTTGTTCATTTGTTTGTCCTGTAAAAATCTTGCAATCAATTCATAACTTCCTTACTAGCTAGACATTTGAAACTTTCAGAATAGCTCAGAACCCGGTTACGACACAATACTTCAAAGTCCGATTTTCGAATTTTTGATTAGTTTCATTTTAATTAATTAAAATATGAAAACATTAATTTCCTAATAGCTGTAAAAATAGCCATTAAAATCTTAGCTATAATTTAATTGTTTCCAAAAAAAAAAAAAAAAAAAAATACGAGTTTATTTTCTTTTGCCATAAAAATAAATATATTTAATTAAACGTGAACATTAAAAAATTGTAAAAAGTTAAATTATGCATCTCACAAAAAAAAAGTTGACGTCATTATCAATTTAAAAGTTGTATATGCATTGATAAAATGTTAATGTAGTTCTACAGCTATGATTCAACAGAAAATTGAATAACATGGTTTATAAAAAGTTTTTTTATCTTATAATCATTTTTAATTTGAGCTTGATGAAAAATTAAATAATATACTTATAAACATGCATTGCTAAAGCCGAAATACAGACTAAAAAATTAATTAAAGAAAAAAAAGAAGCGTTTTTTACACCTCTACATTGAAAATATTCATTTTAATCAACGACCTTAAATATAGAATTAAGTTACAATAATGAAAGCTAGATGACTCAACTGTTGCACTCAACGACTCAACTGTTGTGCCGAATAGCCTATAAACTATCGGGACCCAGGTGCTGAATAGCCACTTCGTTTATATATAAGTTTTATAATTTTTTCATTTATAGTTTTATAACTAATTAGGTAAATTTTGTTGAAATATTATGTAAAGTTTATTAAAAATATACTTTATCTGACATCTGAACAGCATTTTCTATTTTTTTTATGTTTTAATTCTCCACTCAGAATTACTAATGAAAATAAATGCTGCAGCCATGTATCCAACATTACTAATTAAGTTACTTTTGTTAAAATGTCAGATACAGTTTATTAAAAATAAACTTCATTTGACATTTCAACAACATTTTATCATTATTTTTTTTTTAATGTTCCAATTCCCCACTCAGAATTACTGTCCGTTTTCGTAAACCATGTCTACCTCTCGCGGAACGATCCTACTCGGAAAAGGGGTGATGCGTTGAATGAGATGGGCACTTAGCCAAATGCGCTTTTCGTTCTACACGTGTTCGTTTTCTTTTTATGAGTCTTCAATATTTATTTTACCTTTTTACGCGAATTTAAAGTTTAATTTTTAATTTTAATTAACAATATTTTATTTAATGTAATTTATATGACAATATGCGCGAAAAATAAAAGGTGTAAAATAATCATGATAAAAAAATCTAATGATTTGATTTAAATACGATTTTCTGTAAATTTCTGTAAAATAGAGATCCAAAAATATGGTATTTTTATTTTAGCAGTATAATTTAAAAGAAAAAAATATATTACTTTTACTACAGGTAAAGTCTACTGTAAACGTTGTTCTTTTTCTCTTCTTTTATTAATGAATTATGTAAATTTTACCTAATTTAAGTCATTTTTAATTAATTTACTACTATAATCAGTGCATGAAACAAGTGTTCAGGTATGACAGATATAGTACGAATTTAGAGATCAAGTAAGCAAATAAAAATAATTTTAACTGAAAAAAAAAAAAAAAAGAAGAAGAAGAAAGAAAACAGGCATTTACTTTTAAGTTTACGGATTTTATTTTGCATCGAAGAATAAAACTGATCTTCTACACTTATTTAAAAATTACAAGGGGGAAAAATCAGCATTTTGCCTTTATACGAATATAACGAAGAAGTATCGCCTCAAAATTCAATAATGTCCTGAAAAGAAAAAAAAAGAAAAAAGAAACCGCAACTTATCTCTCACTCGTAAAATGTAAACATTCTCTCATCTTCTACGCTTCTACCCTATTTTAACAAAATCAATGCAGACCTCACGCATGCGCATAGGTGAGCAGGGTCACAGCTAACGAAAACAAACAATACTAATCAAGATGTTTGCTGCTGCCATCTATCAGCAGAATAATAAACTAATATTCAAATGTAAAAAAAAAAAAATTTTTTTAAGATTTTGAGATACCTACTGATTTTTCCTCATCCAAAAAATTCATTTATAAAAAGATAAAATTATAAGCTAGAAATTTTCACAAAACAAATATGTTTACAGATATGTTAGGTATTTAAAGCTTTATTAGGCATCATTCATATTAAAAATTCAGATAATTGCTTGGTGCTGCCATCTATTGGAAAAAGCATAACCAAATTAAGAAATCGCATTCAGCATTTATGCATTTTCTATTTTTCAGATTACTTTATTAAAATTTTTAGAAATCTGGATGTGTATTAAAAAAAAAAAAAAATTAAAAGGATAAAATTTCAACTGATAAATTAATTAATGATATATATATCTTATCAAATTGGCCTTGAAAATAAATCACTGAAAATGAACTCTAATTTGAATTTTGGTTGAAAATTAAAAGCACATGAAAAAAAGAAAATAGACATGTTTAGAAATATGTTTTTCTTTTTTAATTATTTTCTTTTACTGAAAATTTTAATGTACAAATATTGCAATAAATCTTTTTTTTTTTTTTTTTTTAAGTTAATTTATATGCATATATATATATATATAAGTTATTTAATTTATTGCCTTAATTTATTGCTCATACTGTTCATTCAATTTGAAACAGAAAATGTAAACAAAATAAAAATATTAAACTAAATATTGATGAATCCTAATATTTAATTTTAAACTTAAATTTACCTATTTTCCGAATATCTAAACAAATACATACAATTTTGTTAGGAATGGCTGAAAATCCAGAATTACTCTAGTCATGAGCATTCCGGATTTTCGACTTTGTACTGTACTGTATATGGAGAAAAAAATGTACAAACATACTTTCATAATTTTTCTCTTTCGTTAATCTGACTTCACTTACTCCTTTTTTTTTTTTTTTTTTTTTAAGAAATACTCCTGTTAATTATTTAATGTTCAGAAAGTCATGTAGAGTCACTCCAGTTTAAAAAAAAAAAAAAAAAAAAAAAAGAAACAGGATTTTAGTTTAAACATTGTGTGTTTTCATTCACAGATCAAAGTAAAATATTTCAGCCCCCCCTCCCTTTTTTTTTTTTTTTTTTTTTAACTACTTGTTCTACACCACGCTAAAGGCCAAAATTTTCTGCTCTTAACTGATGAACAAGAGAAGCTGTAGTCAGGCCAAGGTGTGTTCATTGTTATTGTTGGACTGGCCATTCAGTTTTCTGTGGTTCAGTCTAAACTTTCATGTAAATATTGGCTTGGACTCTGTAGAATGTCCTCCTATGAGTGTTATCCCAAACTTAAAGGGTGAAGCGAGTGTTATTCCTACACATAGTTTTTTTTGTATCCTATTACTTTTATTAAAAGAAAAAAAAATGATTATTGTAAAAAACAATTACATGCATATTTTCAAAATTTTGTTCTATACATACGAAGAAAAAAAAAAAAAAATGAAAAAATAGCTCAAATGTGAGACTTATTGAGCAATATGCAAGAAAAATAATTAGATTCTAAAACTATATTTAAAAATAAAAAATCTGATATGGCAATTTTTGTTGTTGTTAAAAAAAAAAAGAGCTGACTTATGAAAATATAGTTTAATGTGTTTTTAAAATTAAATACTTTGAAAATAGATGAAAATTAAAAAAATTGCTACGGCCCTATATATGGTGTACTTAACAGTGTGTTATGTTAATCATATCTAATTTTTTGTTTCCTTATGTGTATTTTCAAATGATTGCTAGTTTGTATATTTTAGATTTCATGGGAATTGTACAACTGAGGATGAAATAAACAGGAACTGGCCGGCAATTATTACCATTCGAGGTTCCCACAATCATCAAATGGAAACTGCTGAAGTGCTGAAATATAGGGATCTTTCTGAAAGTTCTCTTAACAAATTAAGAGAACTTTTCAGAAAGGGACATACTGCATCTTCAGCTTTAGAAACACTGAAAACTGAGCTGCTATTTGAGTATGGTGAGAAATATTTCGAAATTGCTGCAGATGGCTATTTCGTACCATCATATTCAAAAGTTCACAAATTGTTTGAAAAGGAATTCATTTCTGAATATGGACCTTTTGATGACAGCAATTTCAATTATTTAGTAAGCCAGTTGGAGAAATATAACGGATGTTCTGAAGGAACAGCAAAATTTTTCAGATCTTCTGATAATCAGCATTATTTTGTCGTAATATGCTCTCCTATCATGAAACGTGTCCATAAAATACCACAGGCAAGTGAGTTAGTTCTGGTAGATGCTTCAGGAGGAATGGACAAACAAAGGCATAGAATTTATGTATTTGTTACACCAACAGCTGCAGGAGGTTTGCCTTTAGGGATTATTATCTCTGATACCGAAAAGGCAAATATATTTAGCGAAGCTCTGCAACATTTGAAAGATATCTTTCCAGATAAATCTAAAGAACCTCAGGTTTTTATAACCGATAATGATTTGAAGGAACGAGGCCCTCTTAGAGAGCATTTCCCTAACACTAAATTACTCTTGTGCTAGTTCCACTTTTTGAAAGCTTTGTGGTCCTGGCTTTGCTCCGAAAAACACCAAATTGATGTTCGTGAAAGACAAGAAATATATTATAAAGTAAAGGATATTTTGTATGCAAAAAGTGTAGAAAATTGTGAACTATTTCACCACAAACTTATAACATCAGAAATTTGTAAGAAATATAACAATTTTTTTTTACATTATATGAATTTGTGGAACAGCAGAACAGAATGGGCATCTTGCTTTAGGCAGAAATTGTTGCTGCGGGGCAGCAACACAACTAATTATGTTTAAATAGTATTTCACATTCTTAAAGACTGCATATTAAACCGTATCATGGCTTTCAATTTATCTCAGCTTGTTGATTATATTCTCACAAAATATGAGATTTATCTTGAGAAACGACTAATTGATTTCAGCAATGGGAGATGCCCGAGAGCTCTTTTTCATCATTTCTTGCCTCCAGTTAATCGAAATCAATATTCTTTTAGAAAGGATGAAAATGGTAATTTTTTGGTAAAAAATAACTCAAATAATTGTGAGTATATTGTTGATCTTGGAAATGGAATTTGTTCGTGTATGATGGGGCTCTCTGGAAATGTGTGTGTGCATGCTTCATTCGTAATATCTAGTATTGGTAGTGACATTGAAACAACTTTTAATGTAGCTACAAGAAAAACAAAAGAGTTAATGTTGTACATAGCAACTGGCAAAAAGGCTTCTTTAAATTGGCTAGAACCGTTAAAATCAAATTGTGTAGGTCCTATCAATGAATATAATATAGATGTAAATAAAAGTGTAGATGTAAATGAATCAGCCAATTTAATATCTTCTAATGAAGCAGCAACATCATCTGTGTCTATTTTCCAAGATAAGGTTCCGACTTTTTCTGCTGAAAGAAAGGAAGAATTTAATAATTTAATAAAAAGAATTATGTCTGGAATTGAAACAGCACCTGAAATTTATGTGCCTGCTGCAAATAAAATGCTTGACAATGTAAAAAAATTTGCTTCAACAGATGTTGGTTTAATAACAGCAATGCATACTTTTGGAACTTATAATGGGGCTTTAACCAACAGTTATGCCAAAAAATTAATTAAAAGAAGTCATGCAATAAAAATTGGTGTCCAACCAACAGCAATAGGTAGACGAAAAAAATGTTTAAGTGGGAAAAGGAAATTATGTGCAGGGCGAGAGAGAGGACATACAAAAATTGTTAGTCAACTAAAATGCCACGATTACACAACTTTTGGCTCATTGCCTAAACAAAAGAGAAAAGCTCAGCACAGTTTAGCAGATAGTATGTGTTCTAATAAAGGCTTGAGCAAAAAGTAACATGGTAAATTAAAAATCAACTTTAAAGCATTATTAGTTGCATTTATTTTTTATGTAAATAAAAGAAAAATTTGGAACTTTTTATTTATTTTTTTTTTTTTAAATATGAAGTGTCATATTTGGAATTTTATGAACTTGTGCATAAATTTCCTTTGTAATTGTAATGCATTATCACTTATAAGCATAAAATCTAGATCTAAAAGTATGCATAATGCTCCTAGAAAATTAATACTTCATTTATATTCTAAGTGTGCTATTACCATTATGTATATATTTGTATTTATGTTTGTGTATAAATGCAATTTGTTAAAATTAAGTTCTCTATAAACAGCATTCTAAAGCCAAAATAGACAAATGAATTAGATCTGTCTCCAAGTAATGCTTTGCATAAGGAATGGCAAATGTAATGAATGAAATATGGGAGAAAGGGAAAAAAAAGTATATATGAAGTTATGGACATTTTCAACTTATTTATATAATTATGAATTTTTTGACTTCGAACATATATAATCTTTTTACCTTCTGATCTTATACTCTGAAAACCAAATATGTGAAACATTGCCAACTCAAACTGAGATTTTTGGTCCATCTACAGGTTTTGATGTATACTGAACTAATATAGTGTAAAGCCGAAAATCCGGAGGCGCTTGGGACCAGAGTAATTCTGGATTTTTTAGTCATTCTTAAAAAAATTATATGGATTTTTCTAAATATTTGGAAAATAGGTAAATTTAACTGTAAAATTAAATATTAGGATTCATGAACATTTAGTTTATTATTTTTATTTTATTTAAAATTTGTGTTTTAAATTGACTAAACAAAAGTAAATTAATAAAAGCAATAAATTAAAAATATGTATATAAAGTTAACTTAAAAAAATAAATAAAATAAAAAGTCATTTATTGCATTATTTGTATACTAAAATTTTCAGTAAAAGAAAATAATTTAAAAAGAAAAACATATTTCTAAACATGTCTATTTTCTTTATTTCGTGTGCTTTTAATTTTCAACCAAAATTCAATTTCGAGTTCATAATCAGTGATCTATTTTCAAGGCCATTTTGATAAAATATATAACATTAATTAATTTGTTGAAATTTTATTCTTTTAATTTTTTGTATACACATCCAGATTTAAAAAAAAATTAATTATTTAATCTCAAACACAAAGAAATCCGATTTTTAAAATTTGGTTATACCGTTTTCCAGTAGATGGCAGCACCAAGCAATTATCTGAATTTTTAATATGATTTCTAATAAAGCTTTAAATACTTAACTTAACTTTAATCTTATTTGTTTTGTGAAAATTTGTAGATTAAAGATTTTATCTTTTTATATATGAATTTTTTTAGAAGAAGAAAATCAGTAGGCATCTCAAAATCTATAAAAAAAAATCTTTTTTCTTAATATTCTTATTTTTTATTCTGCAGATAGATGGCAGCAGCAAAGATTATTAGCAATTCTGAGTGGCGAATTAAAAAAAAAAATATTGTTGAAATGTCAAATGAAGTTTATTTTTAATAAACTGCATCTAACATTTTAACCAAAATAGTTTAATTAGTAATAAATAAATAAAATGAAGAATTAAAAAAAAAAAAAAAAAAAAACTTATGATTAATGCTACGAAAATTGCATTATTTCAACGATTTTTTGGAGTCTGGTTTTTCAGCTTTGTACTGTATTTTTAATCCCTAAATGTGTGAATATAAAAGGTACATATTCCAAATAATTTGCATTTTTTACTTTCTTTCATAAAGATGAAATCTAGTTGGCTTAGATGAACTCTGCTCAATTACCCACCATATATTTGTTTTCATAAATGTCGATTATTTAACATATTCATATTGAGAAATAAATTTCACTGATCTCTTGACACAGTGGCAGACTATAATCTCCCACCTATTAGGCTACCCATCATTTAGTTCAAAACGTTTGCATTATTGTAGTTAGTCATTTAATTTTTTGGGGTTAGTTCCTTATTTTAGTTTTCATGCAATTCCATAGTATTTCAAATGCAATGAGTCACACAATGCAAGTTTATATGAAAAGTTGCTCTATTCTGCTATGTTAAGGGAATCTTAAAGTCCAAATAACTTATGAAATTTGTAAATTAAAATATTCATAACAGTATCCTAAATTATATTTTAAAAGTTGTCTGAAATCTTTATGATATAAATAGTTCTAAAAATGGACATTTGTGTGAAATTTTGCACTATTCTGCCATGTTAAGAAATTTGTAAATTTTAAATAACTTACAAAGTTTCCACATTTAAATTTTCATAGTTAATTATGTTTATGCAAGCATCATAATTAATATTTTAAGTGTGTTCTGACATCTTTACAATAAAAATACTACTTTTATTGCACAACTAAGCAAAATTTTGCCTCGTTCTCCCATGTTAAGAAAATAAAATTTTGAATAACGTACGATATTTAAAAATTAGAATGTAGCAAATGAATAGGGTTCTTGCTAGTTTTATGTATGATATTTTATCCGATCTCACCATGACTGTTACTTCTTGAGATACTGGGTACACAGACTAACACATTGACATCCTTTGTGATTTTCAGATTTCTTGCATCTTAAAATGTGTAAATACCAGTTTCCTATACCTTTAATGTGATAGAAAACTAAAAGTATTTGTCAAAATTTATTACTTCTAGTTTTTGATGGATTTACATGTTTTAAGATGTCTTGAACAAGGTTTGACCATTTTTAGAAAATATCTGCTGTCAAAATTTTATGGATGCTGTATCAAAAAATAAATTGTATTTTTTTTTTTTTTTTTTGGGGGGGGGGGGGAATACAATTGTTATTTTGAGAAATTAAAACATTACTGTATTTGATATACATTTTGTTAGAAGATGATAGATTTTGTTTATGAAAGTATAAGGTGGAGTGGGGTAAGTGTAGTGATGTGGGGTGGAAAATTTTCTGCAGAAAATTGCCAATTTTTTTAGTAAATTTTTTACATGACATATTTAGACTTTTTTTTTATTAGTCATAGTGTAGTTATTAGTTACCGTAATATCAGATTTAGTGTGAAAAACAAGTTTTTGATTAAAGACATTTATAAAACTACCAGAAATATGATTTAAACAACTTGCTTGAGAAGAAGGTTATTTATTATAACACAAGAGATCTGTGGTTGCTAATCAGAATTTTAAATGTCCATTCAATAAGTTTGCATGAACATAATTATGAAGCATTTGGCAACATAAAAAAGAAAAAGAATGAAAAAGCAAAATAATAATAATAATTACTTTAATCACAAAATGGGCATTGTTGAAAACTTTATATAAAAACACAATTTTATTTTTTAAAACTAATTTTTAAGGTGGGAAAAAAAAAATGTCTTTTTATGCAAGCGACAGGGAATACATTTTATTGCCCAAATAAACAAAGAGCTCGATTGTGAATAAAATTAAAGGAAGTGTAATAGTTAAAATAAATTATGTCATAACTTGTAACTGGAGGTTCAGTTGAAAAAAGTTGAATTATTCTTAAAAAATCTCACAGTGGGTGTTACACTTAAAATTAAAAAGAAATCTTCTCAAACTTCCAGAGTGTTTTCTTTTTGGTATAGAGTATTCCATTCATTATCCAGCACTACCAACTATTAAAAAAAAAAAAAATAAGATTTTGTGTTGGCAAGTTATGTTTAGAAATAGGACAAAAAAATAAATAAAAATTAAAAGAATTTTAATGAAATAAGCCCTTGCAAATTATCTTGTATGATTTCTCTACCATTTGCAACCAAAACGTATATTATTCTATTGTGAAATTTGTTATGAGAATTGTTCATTATCTAACTATTTATTTTTATTTTGTAATCCGATGTTTATTTTTAGAAAATTCACAGTTGCTAAATTTGTTGTTGTTTTTCAAAAACTTTTTTTTTTTTTTTTTATTTTTTTTTTTTTTATGATTTATTTTGAAGTAATAAGTGCAAAAAAGCACTTTGTTCAATTTGTTTCACTTTAAAACTTCAGAATGGAGTATTAAAAATTCAATAAATAAATTTTGGGAAAAACAAAGCAAATTTAATTAATTTAGATTTTTTTATAATAATTTTAAAAAATCATTAATTATCATAAATTTTTTTTCTATATAATAAAATGGGATTCAGCTGTTGGAAATGATATGTAGAGGGTCTCTGAGAGTTACAGACTGCACACAGGCACCTTATTTGTATAGATTATTCAATCATTATGCATACAAAACAGTCATTAAAAATTATAACTTTCTAGCTTTATACATGTTTAAATACCATTAAATCATAATCTCTTTTTGAATTGAAGAATTACTCATATATATATATATATATATATATTAATAGTTTTGTTTATTTGTAGCTTATGTATTAGTTTTATTTTACAAAACCTTCGTAATTTAAAGACTTTAAAAATTTTCTGAAAAACCACATCCGTAGGTAAGTGTAACAGAGCTTTGGCATAGTTCCACTTTGACCTCATTTTTCTCAGTTACTATTATATGTACACTTGTAAAACCTTTTATACATAAAGTACAACAGAACAATCAAGTGGTTTTTTAAATAATATGAGTTTTTTTATAATCTAACAGTGTGCCACTTAGCCAGTCACTGTAGTATGTAGAAGGCTATATTTCTCCTAAGTTATCTCAGGATGGCTGGTGAAGTGGTTAAAAAAAAATTATGAAAATTTTGACTTTCATTGTTACACCTGACACATTTCAGGCAAATATAACCTCAGCCTATTATACGCATAAACAGTTCATTGAGAGATATGCAAGATGAATTTCTCGATAGTGAAAAACCCTCACGGATATGGGACTTTTTAATTTTTTTAAAATATCTTAACTCTCTTACAGAGTTACAAAATTTTCCATACATCTCAAAGTAGCACTTCACAATTTAAACTTTTTAACACTGCAAGAAAGTTAATTAAAAGATCAGGTAATTAATGTAATTACTATACATACATTTCTAGACAAATAAGCTATGATGACTATTATTTTACTTTATTTTTACTGACATATATATTTCATATGTACACATATACAACATAGCATAGGGCTGGGTGATGTTGAAAATTCTGCATCACAATATATAACCAGCTTTATGTCACATTTTAGGAATGTTTTTACTTTGATGATATAACATTATATAGTACATTTGAAAAAAAAATCTTAGAAAAATACTTTTGCAAAAGTGTTTTACTTTGATTATAAAAAAGTTATGTATGAAAGGAAAAACATGGGGCAATGGAATAAGTAATAGTAAAAATTGTAAAGTTCGGACATCCGCAACTTCCCATGAAAAGTCACAATGGGGGATCAGGTCTTTCCTCTTCCAATAGTGCACTCTTTATCACACGAACAACCAACCAACTCCAAATTTAAAATTACATAAAGTTAGGACCGTAACTTTCCACGATGAGGGTGTCGGATCTTCCCCCCTTTGAATGGTGCAGTGTTTCTCACAATGACACCCATTCAACTCAAAATTTAAAATTTTGTAAAGTTCAGAACATAGTTTTTAGAGATATGGACCGTGAGAGGTAAAACATTCCCCCCTGTCAATGCTGCAGTCTTTGACATATTAATACCCTTTCAACTCCAAATTTAAAATTTCAACCATAATTTTTTTAGATTAGGCAACATGGAGAGTAAGACCTTCCTCTCTTCCAATGACTCAGTCTTTGTCATAATAACACCCAAATAAGTATTAATTACAAAATTCGTAAGGATCGGATCATGACCTACAGTGAGAAAATCAGAATAAATCAATACCCATGTTTCTATAAATTACATTTGGTTTTGATATGCTGCATTTCACTAATGCTACCTCCACAGCCATTGATGTACACAACAAAAACTGGCTAAACATAAATTGATTTAGCAATTATGTAAAATCGATATTAGAAAGTATTGCCTTAAGCTTAAATCGATTTAGCAATAGAAGCATAAAATTGTTATTTTTCGATGAATCGATACATTGCCCAGTCCTACAGGGCAGTATTATTTATAGTAATAAATATAATTATTTTAAGTTGTGGATTCATTTAGCTGACAGTTAAACCCACATCAGTTGCATTTGTTGTTTAATAACATTTTGACTCACTTCATGCTGATTTGTTTCCTTCCTGCACCCTCCATGTAAAATTATAGCATTTTTCAAATGTTTGTCTATAAAATGTTTAATTTTTTTTTTTTTTTAAGTGTAATTCTTTTAAAACCCTATGTATCTACTGTATGAAATTTCTGTATTTTTCTTAAATAAAATTTCCTGTTTAAAAAATATGATTGTTATTCTTTTTTAAAAAACATAGTAAATTATTAAAAGGTAATGTTTTTTAATGCATCTGTTGAATTAAAAACTTAGTAATCAATTTTCGTATTAAAATAATTATTTGGATGAGAATATTGTTTACAACACAAACAAGTCCTTCCAGCTCAATCACAAGAGTACAGTCGGTAACAGAAGTGTCCGAACACTAGCAAAAATTCCTATGTAAAAAAAATACACTTCATACGGTTTTGTTAAATAAATCCTTGTCGAATCCTGTTATTAGTAAGTGTAAGAACATGATTCAATAAGGATTTATTTAACAAAACCGTATGAAGTGTACTTTTTTTACATAGGAATTTTTGCTAGTGTTCGGACACTTTTGTTACCGACTGTAGGTCATTTGCTTTTTCCTTATCAAATAGCTGCCATTTTAAAATAATAAGGCAGACAAAGGTTATTAACCACTATTGTGTGTGGAAGGTTAGATTTCCTGTGAGTTCTCGGGAAAGCTGGTGAAGTAGTTAATGAATTTGGTGGAGGCATTGATGTAGACTGTGTATGCATAGTCAGCAGCAAAATTATTTGAGCGCTAGCAAAAATTTCTGTGTAAAAAAAGTACATACTGTTTTGTTAAATAAATCCTTGTCGAATTATATTCTTAGACTGATTAAGGACATGATTCAGCAAGGATTTATTTAAGAAATCAGTATTAAGTGCATTTTTTTTATATTGGAATTTTTGCTAGTGTTTAAATAATTTTGCTGCTGACTGTATGTATGAAGTTTTGAGCTAATCAGTGCATAATTACCCTTTTTATAATGATATTTGAAAGTGGCCAGCACTTGGATATCAAACTTTGATAATAATTTAATATTTTCAAAGTTATCGTGATAATAAACTTTCAAGTGACCACCACTTGGAAACAAAATGGCACAGCAAGTTGAGTAGCAAACCCATACAAGATATGTCCAATTTTGGTGCAAAATAAATTTAGTATTTTAAAAGTTATAATGACAAATTTTTAAGTACTCCCATTAATTTAAAATATCTGCTATTTTAAAATAAAATGGTGGATCAAATACATTTATAAACTTGTTTGGGACTCTTAGGTTTACATCAAAACTTAAAATTGAAATGAAGTTTTTAAGTGGCTGCTAATTTGAAACAAAATGGAAGAGCAACTTTGTTACATTACAACAATCTCTCATAAAATATTTGCAGAGAAAAGAAAATGTTCTTATCTCTGAAATTTCCTCAAATGTTAAGCAAAATTCCATTATAAGTTTTACAAAACTATATATTATACGTAAGAAGAGTTTAAAAGAAATACACACTATAAAATGAGATTACAGCTATTGATTTATTGTTTAATATTAAAAAATTTGATTTTTCAGCAGATTTGTTATCATTTTCACTTTTATTTTCCCCTAAGAAAATAAATATTTGACATTTCCTTCGAACCTCATTTGGGCATATTCTGCACACACTGACCAACTTTGGTTAGATTTGGTTAATTATTTCGTAAGCTATCATGATACCACATTTTCTATTACATACAGACAACTGATTACAATAGGTCAATTTCTAAAGAAATCAACCTAATATTTTCTGTCTATATATTTCACATTCACAGCACCTTAATTTTTAGAACATGTAGAGTATCTGAATATTGCCAAACTTTAGCAGTTTACGGAAATCTTCCTGCTAACATTTTGTCTCAGAGACATCTTACTTTCTAACACTCCCAAGTGAAGTAGAATTAAATAAAAATATAAGCTTATATAAAAGCCTCACAATATTTTTCTTTCAAAAGATTTTCTTTTTAATTTCAATGTAACACAGGTGAAAATAAAAAACTGACTTATTTAATAAATTATGGACTAAAAATGTATTTATCATCTATCACTGTAATTACTGTACTTTCCGGCGTATAATGCATAGGTGAAATAAATTAGTTACACACCAGATAATTTAATTTACAAATAAAGCTATATTTGTAAGAAACAAAAGCTTGTTAAAAAATAGCTTTTACTGTAAATTTAAATTACTGTTGTACAACTGATTTAACAAACCTGCACGTTATACGCCAGGAAATACGGTATGAAATTTTAAATTACAATTTAATATTTTAATTACTACAATACATTTATTTAATAGTAAATAAGTATTTAAATTATTAATTACACTGCTCAGCATGAAAATTGCCTCTGACACCATTTCAGCATATTCTTATGTAAAATGACTGCCCGAACACGAATATGATGTCCATTTTGCCCTATCACCCACCTTTTTTTTAATCATTTTTCAGTGATTTTATGGCTATAAATTTGATTTTTAGGACAGCGGTGGATTATTACGACCATTAAATATCTTCTGAGGGGTTACAGAGTTGGAAAATTGTAAAACATGGACATTTGTGACAAGGAAAAAATTTGGGGGGGGGGGGGGGAATTTGCTTCTGAAATTATGCATTACATAGCTTTAATTTTTTTAAACTTATTAATTTTTTTTTTTTTTTTAAACTTTATATATATATTTTGTTTTCAGGTGTTAAATTAATTATTTTTCATTCTTCAAATCAAATTCATGATCATAAAATTATCGAACAGGGAAAGAAATTGAGGGAGGGGGTGGTGTATCTAGAAAACGGTGGGTGATTGGGCAAAATGGGAGTCATATTCGGATTCAGGAGGACATTTTACATAAGAATCAGCAAGAATGGGATGAGATCTCGAAAAAAAAAAAATTTTTTTTGCAGAGCAGTGTTATTTATCAATAAATAATATTAGAAAACTTGTTTTCTAAATTCCCCTGAAGTATCTATAGATTTATTTCCATTCACATTTTAATTTATTAAATTAAACAAGTCTATTTAAAAAAAAAAGTAAGAAGCTCTAATTCAAACATTTGATGAAAACTTAATGACAAAATGATCATATTTAAAATAGAAAATACTAAACAGATATAACTATTTATGAATGGCATAACTGAAATTCAGTATCATTTATTCTGTTTTAAATTTTTATGGAACATAGTTGAGTATTATAAATGTTCAATAATGTTATACATTAATCCATATTTAAAAATGAAATTACTAACTTTAAAAACAAAGTATTATAACATCGAGGCATGAAGATAACAATATCAGCAACAAATTTTTATCATTAGAATACTTTTAAAATAAAACTCATACGCTGGAAACTTAATATTAATAAATATTATGGTTAATAAATATTTCGTTATTATACGTAGTCATCAAAAACAGCCTTTTTGTTTTTTTTAAGTGACAATCGTTCGGTTATTTTCCAGCTGACATTCTTAAAACACAAACAAACGAAAACTTTCAATAATTCCGGAATTCATATTCAAGTAATTTTAATAACTACACATACTGGAGTTTAAATTATTCAAAATAGAGAAATTAACATTTTTTAAATTTGTCTTCTATATTACATACATTTTAAACTAAACCTGTATTACTATGTATAATAGTAAGGGAAAAAAACTGGCATAATATACATCATATTCTCCTAAATCTTACTTTAAAAATGCCTAACTCTCACAGACTAAGGAAATACCATGAAGCTACATAATTAGAGGAGGGGGAACGGTAATGGCGGTAAGCATTGAAAAACGGACCTAAAGAGAAAGTGGGTGATAGGGGGCGCTCCGAACATACTAGACTCATCGTTTACACGAGAAGTATGCGGGAAATTTAAGATTTTAATTGATATTAATTAATTTAAATTGCCCACAAAGTGATAATGGCGAAGAATTGTTTTGCTTATGTATGTAATAGCGGCTTTCGATCAGCTATCGCAAAAAATAAAGCTTTACGGAAGAAAAATCCAATTTAATTTTCTGCTCCTAAGGTTAGCTATTCCCACTTAATTTAGAGCTTTAATCTACTAATATTTAACAGATAATTTTCATTTCTAGTATTATAAGTAGTTACTCATTTAATATAAAATGCATATTTCCGTTTTTATGGACCAGTGTCGTTTCTTTTTTGTATTTGAAGGCCTTTAAAAATTCTCATTTTATGAATATTTGTCTTAAGAAATGTGAATATGAAAAAAATGTACAATAAGCATAACTTTATTCTTTGTGACATGTCATGCTATTTAATCAATTTCAGAAATGAAATTTGATTTGTTGATGAATAAAAAATTTTCAATTACTTACATGTTTCGTTTCTTTATTTAGATAAATAAACAGATAATACTATATGTATTAAGTATTTAAAAAAGAAAATAACTGACATCTAATGATAACTGTCTACAAAATAATATATATCTTTATATATACATAAGATAATCAGATTTGCATGTTATTGGGAACTATAATTATATATATTGGTCAATAATACATGCACAAAATCTGAAATTCTTAACAAGGTAAGTGTGTGTGTGTGGAGGGGGGGGGGGAGAGGGGCTGTTTGTTCAAAAATTTCAAAAAAATTAAAAAGAATAATAAATAAATAAAGGATTTTTTGAATTAAAAATAAAATAAATAAATAAAATAATACTTTAATGATTTTCATCTCTTAGTGAAAATAGCTTGCTTTTAATGTCTAATTAACCATTTTAATTAATAACGATTAGCTTGTAATAAAATCAAGACAAACCATACGTTATGTACGTGTATGTGTATATGAATATATATATATATGTATGAAATAGTATTTCAAAGTTTTGTGAAATTAAAATAAATTTGCTTTTCCCAGAATCCACCCATGCAAGATAACGGTAAAATTGTAAAGATTGATTAAAAAAAAAAAAAAAAAAAAAAAAGAAGAAGTTTTAACATTGAAATTGGAAATTTCTTAAGTAAATTTATTACAGTGAAAGAAGACAGTAATTTTATAAACCTTTTTGTAAATTACTGGTTTAGGGTTGGGAAAATTTACGTATGCATTGAAATATAAAATATTAAGCATATTAAATATTCTCAAAAACTATTTAAAATTTTAAAACTGAAACTCTAAATGTCAGTTTTTTGGAAATACTTAAAATGATTACTAGTTTTTCATTTTTTTTCTCCTGGATTTCACAATATTATAGTATAAGAGCATACCCTTAACGATATTCAGGTATTACTTTGTTGATTCCTCGTAAAATTAGTTTTTTTTAAATATCTGAATGGTGAAATGTAATATAATTTTTGAGTATTCAAACTTAAAAATATTCAGGATGTGGTGTATGGTATTAAAACAAATTGTCTCTCTCTGTAATGAGGCTTTAAAATATAATTTGTATTTTCTTATACTGAGGAAGAAAATTTATTGATGAAAGATATCAGTATTAAAAATTTGCCATTGCCCCTACATGTTCGTTTTTTTGCTGAGACACGCTCAGACATCTTGGAATTTCTTTGGAGGAAAATTTAAACATTTGGAATTTAAGGCATAATAATAACAGCGCGGTTAAACTTAGAGGTGAATAAGGGAACATTGCAAAGGGCATATTTTCCTAAGAAAGGAATGGTCACACACGATTTCCCATGAAAGTTAAAGAAGGATAGCTCGCTTATAGGAATTCTTGGGTGGACAAAAATAAAATTATTATTGTGAGAAAATATCGTGTTAGGTAAGAAACGAAAACAACTTTAAGGCCAGATGTCCGGGATATTTTAAAAATAAAGGCTTGAAAGCAGGGATAATGCTGAAAGGATTGGTTATTCAGGTGTACGATAGTAAAAGTCAAAATCATAACAAAAAAATAAAGGCACTGAGTGTAAATTTATAGCACAAGAAATATTTTCGATTAGAATACGTTCAAAAGAAATGTTAGAAGTCAAATTTTGGAAATGTCTTCTCTATAAGAGGAAAGAAAAATTTATGTTACATACAAGGTACCGCCAAATTCAGAGAGTTTTGAATAGGTCGGGGACCAGAATAATGCAAGGATTGTTGGTAAGCGTTCGAGTCTACAAAAGGGTAGAGATGAATACGGATGAAAAGATGCGGAAAGCGCGCGAAAAACCAGCTGAGAAAATAAAATAAAATAAGGCTAGGAAAATTTTAAAAGGGGAAAGGAAGAGCCAATGACGGAAAATTTTATTCAATTCCTAAAATCCAATAATATTAAGGTTAACGACGAACTAGCCAGAGATTGGAGAGAAAGGGGGGAATATGAGAAGAAAGAGAAAAGGGGCATAAAAATTCGGATTGGGATATTAGGGAGAGGACGGAGAGAAAAAAAGGAGAAGAGATTTTAAATTTGTGAACGTAGAGTCAGATTTGGATTAAGTTCAGTGTCGGGATTTTGTGATAAGTGTTTGCTCTGGAAGGATGATGATGCTTCAAACTGCGCTGAAGATTTTCGGTAAGCATTTTTATTATTTAGCGATTTCCTGAGTAATTTAAAATTAGGACTCCAAAAAAGAATTATTATATATCGGTAAATTTTAGGTATGCAAATTTTAAACCGGCCATACGGGCCTAATGTACTTAATAATTTATGTATCCTAATTCCCCTTAATAAATAATATTTGGTTTTTAACATGATGAGTAAATTTCTTATTGTGCACTGTTTCATTTTATGCTAGGATGCCTCCCTAAGTGTTAAGTGGGAAATTTAAATAACCTGGGTTAAGTTAATGACAATACTAAACTTTCTTACTTAACTAAATTAAACTAATTATGGGGTTTATTAAGCATTGAGTCATTCAGCATTTTTTTTTTTTTTTTTTTTTTTTTTTTTTTCTAGTTCCCTATTTGTATTATGAGTAATATTTTTAATTTCATAAGGATTCAATTAAAACAATTTCAATTGTGTAGATTTATAATTTTGTCCTATACCGCCAAGTTAAAAGTTCAGAGAAAACGGGAGGGAAACAATACCTGCTGCACGATTTTCACCAAAAGTTGATAGACCCTAATTTATGTTAAGGTGCAACTACATATCAATTTGTATGAAATTATCTGAAGTAGCTCTTGAGATACAGTTGAAATTATACAGACATTTTCTAAAAAAGATTAAATCCTGTTCTGGACCTCTAAAAACATGTAAATCTATCGACAACTGGAAATCGAAAATTTTTACGAATCTAATACTTTCTTCTATTGGATATAGAATAAAGTAAAGAATATCTTTATGGCTTTAATTTCAAACAAAAACTAAAAGACAGATTGTTTTTCTGTACTCCTTTATATTTTCGAAAAACAAGGCTGCAAAAATATATTTTATTTTTAGCAATAGAGGAAAAAAATCTCACAAAAGCTTCTTCACAGCTTTATGTCAAAAGAAAAAATTGAGAAAAATATTGCATTTGTATAGCCTATATATGGACTAAAACTTGTTTAGCCATCCTGTAGAGTATTATTGTATCATTTTCAGTAGAGAACTTGGCACTTAAATAACATATATTAATTTTAAGGTATTTTATTAATACCACCAGAAATTAAAGAACAGACACACCAATTAAAGTTATAATCATGCATTAGCAATGTTTTAAATTATTAAAAACGCTTAACACAATTAAAAATGCAGTTCTAACAATTTTCAACTACAGCCCATAATGCATCTGAATATTTTTGTGTATCCGTTAACAGTAAATCTTTGCTATTCATACCCTGTTTCACAGAAAACATATTTTTAACCATAATAAGGTCAATTTCCTTATGTGTTGTTTAGTACAAAGGTATTAAAAAAATTTTTTTTCTTAATATTATCTATTATTGAACGAAATATATTGAAATTATTTTGAATATCTTTGTATATAAATTAGTTGCGCTCTGTAACTGGAAAATTTTTAGATAAATTTATTACGAAAGCGGGTGGTAAACTTACATAAAACGCTTTATAAATTACTATTTTATAATTATGAAAATGCACATACATATGCATTAAATTATGAGATTATTAAGTATATTATTTTTTCTCAAAAATTATTTAAAAATAAATAATTCAGAATTTCAGATTTTTTTTTCAAAATATTTAAAATGATTACTGCTCACTAATTTCTAATTTTTCACCTTGATTCTACCTTATTATAGTTTAACAGTACATTCAAGTATTACTTTATATATCTATATACATGTATTAAATCTATATTAAGGCCAGTTGTCTGCTCTAGAAACTTGGGCCAGGGTGGATTGCTTCCTTGGGTCTTTCTAAGGGACCCTAGCCCATATTTATGCAAGTTTTGTAGAAGATAAGAAACGTCTAGGAAGACAAATGACATGGACTTGAACCATGCTCCATGCAACTTTCCTCTATTGGCTTAAAGTTATTGGGGACTTAGTACTAGGGACTTGAGCCTAAAAAGGATGCCCTCTGTAGGGGTCTTTCTAAGTGATCCTAACCTGTATTCACGTGAGTTTCGGAGAAAACCACGTAACACTCTAAACGACTAGTTCGACAAGTGCTTCCTGGGATCTAATCCTGCACTTCTCAGCCACTACCTTTGAATGCAGAATCTCTCGGCTACTGGCGGGACCTATTAACTTAACCAAACCTCTAAAATGTTGGTATTCGGTTTAAGGTGAATTGTCTACACTAGGGACATTTACCTAAGAGGTACTAGCCCATATCATTCGCGAGTTTCGGAGAAAATCACGGAAAACTCCGAATGGCTAGGTCGACAAGCGTGACCTGAGACCGAACCCAGCACTTCCCATCGTCCAGCTTTAAGGGCAGAACTTCTCAGTTACTAGTGGAGCTGTAGGAAAGAAAATTATAATAATAATTAGTTTGCAGGGAGTATTTATTTAATAATTTTCAAGAAATGTAAATATAATAATTATTATAATATTTCATTGCACATGTGTGGAATATATATATATATATATATATATATATATATATATATACATATATGTGTGTGTGTGTGTGTATAATTGAAAGAAAGTTTTAATTTATATAAAGGAAAAATGTTTAGTGCGAGTTCAAAATGTAGATATCTAAAAACAAATTATTTCAAATGCTAAATATTAAACATTGAAAATAATTTCAAGAACAATTGATAAATATTCCTTAAATATACAGTTCCTTGGTGGGTTTTTTCTTTTCTTTTTTTCCTACTTATTATTATTATTATTATAATTATTTGGAACATTTCAAATTGATTGTTCCATTCCATTATTATTATTTATTTATTTATTTAAACGAAATACAAGACTAATTTATTATTATTATTTATTTTAGATTTCTCAAAAAAGTTTTTGCAGAATGATTTTAAAATTATCGAACTTTCGGAATCTACAACAGTATACGTTGATGCGGATTTAATAAAAGTTTATTAACTTATTCCAAATGAAAATCTGCGATTTTTTGCGCAATCCTTCCTTATCTTTTCTTTTACCTTTCAATAATTCGAAAGACGGAATTTCTGATACCGCCGCGTGATGGCGCTGCAAAGACCCGAGATGTCTGGGGAGAAGCGAAGGGAGAAAATTTGGGTTATTCTTAAAACATCGCGATCGCCGTCCTCTTTATAGGTTCATGGGAAATACTTAGACCCGGTCAGACGGCTTTCTTGAATGGGGAAAAGTGAAGTAACTGTAAGGCGCTTAGAGCGACCGGCGGCCACATTGGTACAAGCAAGAAACCAGTAACATTGCAATCTGTATATGTAAAAACGAATGCATGTCTGTCTGTTTATCCTTCATCCATTACAACACCATTCATCCGATCGCCATGAAACTTTGTGAAATTGTCGAATACACTCCCGCGAAGATTTCTGGCATAATTTTTTTTTAATATCGCCCCCCCTCAGGGAGAAGGGGGGGGGCAAGAACGGGATTAAAGCATATTTTTTACTTTCTTCTATATGTAATATAGTATTGGATTCGCGAAAATTTTCGACCTCCGTTTTTTGATGGATTTACATGTTTTGGGATGTCCAGAACACGAATTAATAGTTTTTAGAAAATGTCTGTCTGTCTGTTTGTATCATTTTTTTGTGGACGCTGTATCTCACGAACCAAAAATAATATGAGTTGCAAAATTAATATGTGTTATTGATAATAGTAATAGTTAACTAGGAAAAAAATTTTGTGCATGTAGGGGCATCGGTTCCCCCCTGGGGGGGAAGTACCCCCCCTGGGAAGTAAATTTTCAAGATGGGTATCTTTCGAAAGGTCTCGTTGATAATAGTAATAGTTAACTGGGAAAAAAATTTTGTGCATGTGGGGACATCAGTTTCCCCCCACTGGGGGGGAAGTACCCCCCGGGGGGGCAAAGTTTCAAGATGGGTATCTTTCGAAAGGTCTCGTCAATACCTTTAAAACGAATGTTTGAACCATAAATCTGTGATAATTTAAAACAAAGTTATCGATTTTTTTTACTTTTAACAAAAAAAACTTAGAAAAAAAAATAGTTTTTTTTTTTTTTTTTTTTTAACGAAATTTAACCAAACTTGGTATTTAGTTGGTCTCCGACATAAACTGGTGCTGATTACATTTGGGGATCAATCGCTCAACAGGTGACGCTGTGATCTCATTTTTTCTAAATTTTTAACATGGCAGTATAGGACAAAATGTCGTATAAATGTACATAATGAGAGTTATTTTAACTTGTGATTGTAAAATTAATATGAGTTATTGATAATAGTAATAGTTAACTAGGAAAAAAATTCTGTGCATGTGGGGACATCGCTACCCCCCTGGGGGGGAAGTACCCCCCACACCAGGGGGAGGGGTAAATTTTGAAGATGGGTATTTTTCGAAAGATCTCGTCAATACCTTTAAAATGAATGTTGAACTATAAATCTGTGATTATTTAAAACTAAGTTATCGATTTTTTTTACTTTTACCCAAAAAAAAAAAAAAAAAATAGTATTTTTTATTTTTTATTTTATTTTTTTATTATTATTGTTACTATTTGAATATGTATTGCTTTTAACAAAAAAAAAAAAAAAAAAAAACTGAGGAAAAAAAAATCGTACTTTTTTTTTTTTAAATATTGTTACTGATTGAATATGTATAGGAAAATATAGAAGAAAGTCTTGTGGTGGCCACAACATACTAGTTCACATTTGTTTTATTTCTCAATGAAAAAAATAAATATCCAATATTCTATTCAGCGACGTAATGGTTAATCTGCAACGCTTGTCTGGCAAATGTCTACCACACCTCATAACGCTAAATTAAATATGGAAATTTTTTGTTGATCAAGTATATTTACTGAAATTTACCTGTGAAATGTAATTCCCGGAACCTTCTTAGATGGTCTATTGGTGCAACCATAGGCTGCACAAGCCATTTTTCACGATTTATAGCCTCCTTTACAATTAATATAGATCAACACCAATACGATTGTATGATTCGGTTCGGTTCGGTTCGATGAGTACTGAGATTTATTGCTTGCCTCAAGGGCCGCTTATATCTCGAAAAATCCACACCACAAGGGTTTTACAAGTTTTATTACAAGAAACAGACAAGTACAATATTTTTGAAGACATAAGACATCACAAACATCCATGCCCGCACCAGGATTCGAACCTGGGACCATTAGATACGATTGTATGAAAAACGCATTAATGTTTTGCTTATACCAATGTGGCGGCTCGGTTACAGTTGAGACTTCACTTTTAGAACCGCCTTGCCCGGTCTAAGTATTTCCTTAGTCTGTGCTAACTCTATCATGTACGTACGATAAATAAAGTAAACCTAAACGTAAACATTAATGGTAACCAGATTCTCTGGACTAGAGACTTCGCCAATACTTCTGCCAAAGAAATAAGCTCACGTGATTACGCCAACCAATGAGCGCACGCAAATACTCTCGTAGAAGGTGGGCAGCGTAGGATTGGCATATATGCATTCCCGTGTATATAGAGCAGGCGCACGTGACGTCACTGCAACAGATGATTAAGCACGTTCTTTAGAATGTAGGCAAAAGGTGGGATATAGCACCAATGGAAAGGCAGATATTTTGCCTACATGCGCAAAAGTTTCAGAATAGCGTCGTTTGTTTATAAACATGCGCCTGCTCTCGGGGAAAGACATCCATAAGAGAGTAAAATGGCCGTCTTTCCCCGAGTAAAAAAAAAGCATCACTTTTTCGCCCTCGCTGATCAATCTATGTCTTATTACTATATCTATGGTTTCGAAGCCTTCTCTCCCATTGGACGGTTGGGGTTGGACCTATTCTTTATACTTTCATCTCCTGCTTATGTTATTTCGTTATTAATTTGCATATTAAATTAAATTCATTGAAGTATGGCAGAGAATCGCAAGGTAGAGTATTTAAATATAGTCATTAAAATTGAACCTAATATTAGGTTCAACCACTAAAATACAGATTCATTTCATAAAAGATTTGTATGGTGATTTTGTCAACATGTCAGTTAAGACACAATAGTAACTTAAGCCTAATATGATATAAGAGACTTCCATTTTTTTTCACGGGCTAATTTCGTATACATATGAATTAAATTTGCAAATTTTAACTTCTAAAATATTTTGCAAAATATGTAGTGTTTCTTATCTAAGTTAAATGTCCTGTTGAACCTCGTTAACGTGAATCTCAAGGGGAAAAAAAAATTGTTCATGCTGTCAGTAACTCGGACACTAATTTTCCTTTTGACGGGGATTGTGAAAACAGTTTATGTTAAAAGTAATTCATGTTAAGAGTGTCAATGTTACCGAGGTTCGTCTAATACTATTCAATCTCCCTGTCCCTTGAAAGATATTGATAATCCTTTGCAGGATTAATGTATTTTTTTATGATGTCTGGTAACTATAAAATCATTATTAAAGAAAGCTCTTATTGAATGGTTTGCTTTAGTCAAGGTTAAGATAAAAAAGAATATATGATTCTTATATGCCATATAAAATGTAATAATAACTATTTTAATTCAATAAATTTTCATGCATTTACTGATTCATGTGCCATGAATTAGGGGTATCCTGTGATTTTTTTTTGTTTTTAATGCTAGTGAAGTGAGCATACATGAGGATACTGACTGCGGCTGTAAAAATTTTCATCCATTTACAGATTCATGTGGCATGAATTTAGGGTATTGAGTGATGTTTTTTTTGGTTTTAATGCTTGTGAAGCGAGCATACATTGGGATACTAACTGTGGCTGTACAAATTTTCTTGCATTTACAGTCGGCAGCTAAGTTATTCAAATGCTAGCATTAATTCCTATATTAAAAAAAAAGCATACTTAATACTGTTTTGTTAAATAAATTCTTGTCAAATTGTTAGTGATGTAAAATTTCTGGAAATTTTGAGGCAGTGGAGAAAAAAAAAAAAAAGTTCTGGAAAAATTGAATTTCTACAGATAAAAATAGGGTTTCTTAATAGTTATAATATTTTAGAAAATATGAAGTGTTAAATATTTAAAAACACATGCAATCCATATTATTTTTTCTTAACAGAAACCAGTGTTGGCAGGTTTTTGACGCATGACAGTTTTTTACGGTTTAAACCACAGTTTAAACTGTCACGTCAAGAACCTCAAATTTTACATTTCTTGGTATATTTTAACAATGAAGTAGTCATATTTAGAGAAATAAAATAATGTAGTCTTAAAAAAAAGTGGTTAGTTAATTTTTAGAAGAGTATTATCTGTTTCCTATGAATGCCAATACTTCTGTTTAAGTAAAAAAAATGATATTTATTACGTTTACAAAATTTTAAAATAGAAATTTGTGTGTTCTAAGGTGAACTACTTATTGCACATTAACTTATCAAAATTTTTACAAAGCCTTATTTTTAAAAAGTAAAGAAAACTCTTCTAAATATATACTGACTGATAATTAAAAGGTGCTGTAAGTATTTTATCCCAATGAATAAAATTACTGTGCAATATTGCATCATGCTTTTAGTTCCCCATCATACTATAGGTATGGGGAACTTAGGTAATCGTGAAAATTTTCGACCTCGGTTTTTTGACTTTTCTACACGTTTTCAGGTGTGAGGAATCCGAAAATGAGAAAATTTCTATGGTGTCTGTTAGTGGGTTAGTCCGTTAGTTTGTTAGTCTGTGTACACGATATCTCAAGAACAAATTGTCGAGAGAGGTCAGATCAGTTTTAAAATATTACTTTTGACACTGGCAAAAACCCTATTCATTTGCAACATTCAAATTTAAAAACTTCGTAAGTTATTAGAAATTTACGATTTTCTTAACATGGGAGAATAGGACAAAAATTCACTTAAACGTGCATTAAATGGAAACTTTTTACTGTAAAAATGTCAGACCAGTTTTAAAATATCAGTTATGATGCCGGAATGAAGGCCTATAAATATGCTACTTTGAAAATTTCACAAGTTATTGGAAATTTACAAATTTCTTAACATGGCAGTATAGGGCAAAATTTCACATAAACGTCAATTTTGAGAGATTTTCATCGTAAAGATGTCAGACTACTTTTGAAATATTATTTAGGACACTGGCATGAATATTAATGACTATGAATTTTCCTATATAAAGATTTCGTAAGTTATTGGAAATTTACGAATTTCTTAACATGGCAGAATAGAGAAAATTTCACATAAACGTCAATCTTGAGGGATATTTTCATCGTAAAGATGTCAGACCACTTTCGAAATATTATTTAGGATATTGGCATGAATATCATAGACTATGATTTTTCCAATTTAAAAAATTCTAAAGTTATTTGGAATTTACGATTTACTTAACATGTCAGAATAAGGCAAAATTGAGCATAAACTTCCATTTTGAGGATCCTAAATACATTAGACAACTTCAAAATTAGTCTATGATATTTGTTTGAACATGATTGAATACAAATATTCTACTAGGAAAATTTCCTAAATTATTCGTAATTTAGGATTTTATCAACATAGCGAAATTGTAAATTTTTCATATAAATATGAATTTTGAGGATTATTGCATTGGAAATAGTAGCATGAAAACTAAACAACGGAATTGACCCCGATAAATTAATAGATTAGAATAAGATAAATATATCGAAGTGAACGGTGGATAGCCTATTAGGCGGGGATTTCATTCTGTCACTGTATCAAGCTTTGGTCAAATTCATTTCTTTTAACATGATTATAATATGTCTTGCACTAGAAATTTCTGAGAACATAAATATGATGTGGAACTGAGCAGAGTCCACCTATGCCAACTAGTTTCATTTTGGGTTTGTTATATGTATGTGGCAACACTGGTTGTCAGTTAGCTAACGGCTAGCAGCAATGTAAGTTTTAATAAACAACGTGTTTGTAATGTATGTATTAGTTATAATATTAATAATAATCTAAAGAGATTATAATGAATAGAACATGGCGTAGTCATGTGAACAAGTGTTAATGAATTGGTAATTACTATGCCGGAAGTCAGTTAGTTTGAGTCACAAAATAGATAATTAAGATGGAATTCATTCGTCCACCGCAAGGTTTGAAGGCAATGTTGCCGAAAATTGGCGACGTTTTAAACAGTTGTTTGAAATCTACATGAAGGCTTCGGGAAATGCTTCAAATTATAAAGATGTCAAAGTGGCAATATTTTTAAATGCAGCAGGTGAAGAAGCTGTTGAAGTGTACAATACATTCAATCTTTCGATCGAAGACCAGGGTGATTATGACAAAGTGATTGAAAGATTTGAAACATTCACGACTCCTAAAAATAATGTTGTGGTGGAATGTTAAATTTTTAAAATATCACTTAAAACTTAAATATTTACCTGGAAAGTTTATGTATATAGCAGATTTGTTATCTCACTCATACATTGATGCACACACAAATAATGAAAATTTGGATATTACTGAGGTTGTTCATACATTAACAAAACAATTGCAGATGTCTGAAACTAAGAAGAAAGAATTTCAGATAGCTACACTAAAAGATGAGGGGCTAAAATTAGTAAAAGAATATTGGCAAAATGGGTGGCCTAGTAGTATTGATAAAATTCCTAAAGAAGCTAGATCTTATTTTAAATTAAGAAATGAATTAAGTGTTGAACAAAATTTAGTGTTTTTAAATAATAGAGTTGTAGTACCAGTAGCACTAAGGAAATCTATGTTAATGTTACTGCATGAAGCACATTGTGGGATTGAAAAATCAAAAGCTAGGGCTCGACAGGTAATGTTTTGGCTAGGAATTGACAATGATATTGCAAATTCGATTTCCAAATGTATGATATGTGATAGATTCAGGCCACAAACAGTAAAAAAACCTCTTGTGCCTCACACAATTCCCGATTTGCCGTATGAGAAAGTTGGCACTGACGTTTGTGAATACGGTGGGAAAAGTTATTTAGTAATAGGCTGTTACTTAACTAAATGGATTGACATAAAACTTCTAAGAAATAAAAGTGCAGTCGAAGTCATAAATAAATTAAAATCAATATTTGCAACTCATGGAATTCCTAAAACTGTAATTTCTGACAATGTACCATTTAATGGTTGGAAAATGAAAGAATTCTAAGGATTGGGGGTTTGAAATAGTAACTAGTAGTCCTCGATACCGTAAATCAAATGGGTTTGCAGAAAAAATGGTAGCTGTGGCTAAAAGTATATTTAGAAAAGCAGGAATTGAGAAATTGAATGAGGCTTTACTGGAATACAGAAACACTCCAATTCCAGGCATAAATTTATCCCCAAGTCAAATGTTGTTAAACAGAAACCTAAGAACAAGTTTACCAATTACACAAACAGAATTGAAACCAATTGTTAAGATCATTTTAAAGAGAAAGTAATAAATAAGCAGAAACAGGCAAAATTTCACTATGATAGACATGCTCGGGAAAGACCTGAATTTGTTCCAGGGGAAAAGGTAATGTTGTGGGTAGAAAATAAATGGGAGCCTGCTGTAATTGTTAAGAAACATTCAACACCAAGGTCATATTGGGTTAAAACTAAAAGAAATACAGTGCTAAGACGTAACAAGTGCCACATAAGGAAAACAAAAAATCAGAAAGAGTTAGTGTTATCAGACTACTATGATCTTTGTAACGACAATGATGAAAACACTAATCTTGAACACACAATAACACAAAATGGTACTCACCAGCAAGACAATGGGAATTATAGTATTAATAGAGGTAATGTATATAAAACAAGAAGTGGTCGTAATATATATCGCCCTTCAAAATATGATAATTATGTTTTAGACTGATTCTTCAAAATATAATAACTATGTGTCCATTGATTTGTATTTGTATTTCTCTTTTAAAGAGGGGAGATGTTATATGTATGTGGCAACACTGGTCGTCAGTTAGATTGTTATATGTATTTGGCAACACTGGTTGTCAGTTAGCTAACGGCTAGCAGCAATGTAAGTTTTAACCCGTTAGTAGTCGCTAGTTGGTCGATTTGCCGCCCATCTTTTAGTGTTGCCGGATTTTTTTATTCAATAGCCACCAAAAATTTTTAGAAGTGGCATTTGATATACATAAAACGCGAATAAAATCGAAGAAACGTCGGTCACATCACTTCTTAAAATTTTTGGTGGCAGTTAATTAAAAAGTACTCAATCTGTAATAGGTGGCGCTGTCTATAGCGACTACTAACGGGTTAATAAACAATGTGTTTATAATGTATGTATTATTTATAATATTAATAATAATCTAAAGAGATTATAATGAATAGAACAGGGTTATAATCAATATCAATAGCATGTTTTAATGTTATATGATTAAAATTTTTTTAGGTGTTGTATTGCATGATTAGATGAACTAAATTTTTAATATGAATTACATAATGCAATTTTAAATTATTTTTAATGAAGAGGAAACTATATCTCTCTTTTGTGAATTAATGTCTTAAAAGTATGAAAATTTGCATTTATATGCATTGAAATGTAATATTAAATATATTAAAACCCGATATTAAATAATACATTAAAATTTCTTAAACTGTATGTAAATAAAAATAAGTAAATATCCTTCACTTTTTTAAATTGCTCGTATCTAATTAATTTTTAATTTTATATCTTGATTTCACATTATTATAAGTTTTAACAATACAGTGAATTCTCGTTAAAACGGACAATCAAGGGCCGGCAGTTTTTGTCCATATTAACGAGAGTCCATTATAACAGGAGTTCATAAATTGAAGTTTGATGTTAGCCCCTGCAGGTACTGTAAAGCGTAATTTTGAATGTTTGCCGCCTATGCATTTTTCACCTTTAAAGTGTAAACTTTGAGAAGGCTGAGCTTTATAAAAAAAGTCCGGTTTCATAAATATTAAATATGTTTTTAGCTTTGATAGTTCGTAGTCCTTGATAAGGCACGACAAATTCTCTTTCCAGTTTATGTTTTCTTCTGGTACATTTACAATAACGAAACGCTTTGATATGTCTCCACCATAGAAGCGGAGACAGGTACAATTTGTTGACTTCAACTGTCACTGTCAATCAATACTGTTTACCTCCCATGATGTAATAGCACAGAGTGAAATATATTAACCCGTTTATTATTGCACCTTTTCATGTTAAAAAAAAAAAAAAAAATAAGTAAATAAACTTGAATTTGAAAAAATTTTGGAAACTGACTCTTTTTTGAAGAAAGTAAGCTTTGAGGGAAAAAAAATGTCCGTCTAAACCAATGAATTGTACGTATAAAGCGATGTTTATTACATGCAATTCCTATATGCCTCAGACGGGGATTCTGTTTTTGTACGTAATAACGAGAAATCCATCTTAAAATGGGCCGTCTTAATGAGAGTTCACTGTATATTCTAAAATATCTGGATATTACTTTGTTGATTCATCGATATGATTTAATTTTTATAAAAATATATTTGAATGCTAAAATTTTTCATTGAAATTTCAGCATTCAGCATAATTTTAAAAATTAACCTATCATTGAATTCCCAAACTAAGTAATAACCTAATGTTTAGTTTATATTTTTTAATCATGATGTTAAAGTGAGAAGGGGGGGGGGGGACAGAAGATATTTAAAATTAATTTTTTTTTTTTTGGTAAAATTTAGTCAGTTTTAAAGAATTTTTAATATGCTTAATTGTATTACTAGTATAATTTGCCATATACATATGCAAAGCTCTATGGCAATTTACAAAAAAAAAAAAAAAAATATATATATATACAGTTGGTTCTCCGTTTAATGACTTTCAAGGGACCGTAAAAAATCGTCATTAAGTAGAGAACGTCCTTAAACAGAATATGTGAAAAAATTATGTGCATAACATTTTCCTTCACACTTTACAGGCTTAGGACTGTTGATATATTTCTTTATATATTGGCGTGTTTAAAAATGTTATTATTTTTTAAAACAATTACTGTACTTTATTTTCAAAAATTACATTTTGAATTACATTAAAAATGGGTACAAAAAATACAATAAATTAACTTTTAAAAAAATCGAAGTGTTGATTATTGCTTCAACTCTGGCCTGGTTTTCATTATTCTTTTTTCAAGATTGTCTAAAATATTAAATGTGTCGTCTTCCACATTCGATGAGACAATATAGCATCGGAGAACATCTGCAGCCGAAGTTGCCTCTTTGTAAGATGGTGGCGGTATCTCATTTTTCGTTTCTTCAACTTCACTTTCTTCGTCTGACACTATAGTTACTTTACTAAATCCTCATAAATATGTTTTACATTTCTACAGTCTGTTGTTAAAACTGATTCATAACACTGGAAGAAATCTTCAATTGAAATATCCTCACATTAAACAACACTTCTCCATTCTTCATGATCATGGGTAATGTCATCTTCATTGATTTCTACATCCGTACATTGCATCTCTATATCAAGTTCTTTGTGAATGCCGGCATTGCGAAAGCAGTTTTTTATTGTGGATGAAGAAACTACTTTCCAAGCTGATGTTATCATGTGCATTGCTTCCAAGATTGTAAATTTTCTAATTTTCATGCTGCAAATGATACCCAAGTCTAATGGCTGTGTTCTTTCTTACGTTTAGATGTGGATCTGAAACAGAATTTTTGTGCTGATTCAACAATTTTTTCTCTGCTTGCTAAAATGCCTTTGAGAGTAGACTCAGGTAATTCAATTTTTTTTTCAAATTCCACTTTCGTCATTCCAATGCTTTTTTCCCATTCTTCAATAATTTTCACCTTTCCGTGTAGACTGAGATGCTTTCACTTTGATTCCATACTGTTCGGCTCACTTTGTACTTCAACACAACACACTGGCTAAGTCTCTAAACATAAACACACACATAAGCAAAGACCATCTTATCGGAAGGAATGGGAGGCAACTGCTACAGAAAGTCACATGACAAGAGGGACAATAGAGTGATTGCACTCCCGCACAGCTCCATTATTCGATTTTCCAAGAAACAGTAACCCCCACCCCTTTTTCTTGTAAACCCTGCAACACTTTTATGATTGCAACATTGTATGTATGAAATAAAATTTCTGTGTTTGTTGAAAGTTTTTTTTTTTCCTACAGGAAATTTCTCTATTACAGATAAAGAGTTTCAAAGGGAAAAAAAAGAAAAAAATCGTCGTTAAATAGAAACATAGTCGTCTTTAAATAGAAAATTTTTGCTGCAAACGGGGTAGGGACTGTGAAATATCGTCGTTAAGTAGAGCGTCATTAAACAGAGAACCAACTGTATAAACATTCACTCTCCTCTTAATACAATGCATAAATATGTTTCGTAACATAAACATTTATCTTTTCTCTCTCTCTCTCTATATATATATATATATATACACATTTATATATAATATATATAACCAATGTTAACTTATATACTTAGTACATTGCAACTTAAAAATATGAACACAATTATTTTACGTTACAATTTCCAATTTTCACATGACATACGGTGTTCGACTGTTTAAACCAGTTTTTGACGTCCAAAAACCAACCTGGACAGAAACATACAAAAAGCTTTTACTATGCATTAAAAAATGAGCCTTTCTGTTTCATAACTGCCAATACCTTTCCTTCTACAAAACACCAAAAACTAGTCAAACCATCTTTCAACCATTAATTTTGCATAAGGTGTGCATTCCTATGGAATGTTAATCTCCCAGCAGCATAGATAAAATGAATTTAAATTAGAATCAAACCAACAAAAAAATTTTTTTTTTACTGACCCAAACCTGATTTTTTCCTATCCGAAACCCTAAAACTAAATTTAATTTAATGATTTATCTGAAAATTATGCAAAACTTTTTAAAGTTATAAAATAAAAATAAATTTTCATTGTTGAATTTTATTGCAAAAACAGGGAAAATTCAGGGAATTTTGAACTTTTTTGGAAAAAACATTGGAAATTTTTTTTATAATCAAATATTTTTTTTAATTTTCGTGCTTTATATTGAATCAGTTATGTTTTTTTTTTTTTTTTCTCCAACTGTAGCAAGTTAATAAAATTAATAAACCCTAAATATGCTCATTTGACTTGTAAACATGTTAGATTCTAATGCTGCATGATTGCGTGTCATCTATTTTACGGAACAGATGCTGTATAATCCACCGGTTGGCGATTTTTCTCAAAATGGTGCCGGAATCACACCAAAATGCCGTTTTCCAAAATGGACGCCATTTTTTATCACCCGTGATTACCGAAGTATTTTTTTTAACCACAACATAAATTTCAACCAAAAATAATGGTTTAAAAATGCAATTGTAATACAAAATACGTGAACTTACAGGTTTTTTTTTTTTTTTTTCCCCCATGAAATATATAAATTTAAAACTAATATATGCATAGATATCATGAAATTCTTAAATATTCAAATTACAAAATATAATAAAGATTGAATAAGAATTTAACCAAAAATTTACAAACACATAACAAAATTATGCATATTATTTCAGTTTTTCAGGGGGGTGACCCCCCTGAACCCTCCCCCCCCCCTCCCTTGTCTAAAACATAAAAATATCATTTATATAATAATTTAAAAAAAAATATCGTGTATCAATCAAAATTTATTTTAAATTTAACAAAAAAAAAAAAAAAAAAAAAAAATTCAACATTTAGCAAAAAACAAAAAAATTTGCAATATATTTTAGTTTTTCCCTTCTCAACCTCCCCTCCTCCCCATTCACTTAAACAAAAAAATAAAATAAAATAAATAAATAATTACACTCGAGGATCTTAGAAAACATCCTGAAACCCACAATTTTTAAATAAAAGGGATTTTTTTTTTTTTTTTTTTAATTAATGATCAGATAGCATGCACTTTATAAATCAATATATGCATATAACTTAATCATCATATCCAAAATTTTTTAAACCATTTTTTATTTGCCATCTGTTTTCATGAGATTTATCTCATGATTTTTCGCCATTTTCTATATATTTTAACCTATTTGCCCTCAAAAATCCTGAAAATAAAAAATACACCAATTTTTGCTATAAACATCTTTTGCTACAATCAAAAATAATGGTTTAAAAATGTAGGCCTATTAGATGAAAATTTGAAGCCAGGCAAAGAAATAAACTTATCTTGAAAATTCTCAATACATTTGGATAAAGCCATATTATCAGGGCTGCCACTGGCGACTTAAAAGGCAACTAAAGAGACTCTTTTCAATGAAAGGCAACTATGGTGACTATTTAACATCAATATTAAAAATACCTTAAAAAACATCCTTACAAAGGATCAACAACAAATTGCAACTAAGGAACGATGTCTAGGTTGTGATCAGCACTGATGATGGTTACGATTGTAACCGAAATTAATTTGCTGTTCCTTTGTAAGGATATTTTTTAAGGTATTTTTAATATTGATGTTAAATATAGTCCTTATATTAAAATTTTATAAATATGGTGACTATTTTAGCAAAAATATAGGCAAAAGCAACTATTTTGGTATCAGTTGAAAAATTTAAGCAACTATTTTAAACAATTAGCAACTGAAAAGAACAATTTCTGAAGTTATATTTAAAACAAATCCTGGTCCAAAATTATCCCTTCTCAAAATTTTATCTTAAAAGGAATCTTTTACAAAAAATGTTTACTTAAGTAATCATATGCAAATCATGACATATTTCCTCAATCGAGTGCTAGAAAAGAAGATTTTTTTTTTTTTTGGGGGGGGGGGGGTAAATAATATTTTAAGAATGAGCTATGAAAACGAAGGCAAACTAGTATGCTGTGGCTACCACAAGAATTTCTTATATATTTTTCTGTACAAAATCACCCTGTAAAAATAATTTATTAAAAAAAATTAATTCATAAGCGATGTTTAAGCACATGGACTCAGTTCAGTGATCTAATTAAACAAATGACGACATTTGTCTGATGACATTTTATAGAAAAACCTATTTTTAAAGTTGCATCTTTACAATCTTTGCAAGCATCATTTTAAACCTAACAATACTTTAAATATATGAACAATAATTATAAGAAAAAAAACTTTTTTTCACCATGTTTTTAAATTTTCTGTTGAATCATAGCTATAGAACTACATGAGCACTTTATCAATGCGTATGAGATTTTTAGAGTTATAATGACGTCAATTTTTGTGAGATGCATAATTTAACTTTTTACAATTTTTTAACGTTCACGTTTAATTAGATGTATTTATTTTTATGTCGAAAGAAAATGAACTTCTAAATTTTTTTGGCAACAATTAAATTATAGCTAATATTTTAATGTCTGTTTTTAAAGCTATTAGGTGGTTATTATTTTCATATTTTAATTAATTGAAAGAAAACTAACAAAAATTCGAAAATCAGGCTTTGAAGTATTGTGTTGTCATGTGGGTTCTGAGCTATTCTGAAAGTTTCAAATGTCTAGCTAGAAGGGAAGTTAGTTAAAAATCAATTGCAAGATTTGTATTGAACAAACAAACAACAATTGAAGTTAATAAAAACATGGTAAAATAGGAACTTTTGTCATAACTTGACTAAATAACACAATAGTTAAAAGCATAATCAAAATAGGTGCTAATATATATATATATATATATATTTTTTTTTTTTTAAAACAAAAAATTATGCCAGAATGAATAAATAATAAAAAAAATAATTAAAAGGCATCACCAACATGGCGGCAAAAATTAAAAAAATCACCAAAGGGGTCCTATACTAAAAGTGTCCTGCTTGGGGAAATATGAAAACTGGGTTCTCAAACATTAATTTTATTTTGAAACTTTTCTTTGGATGATTTGGTTTATTTATCATTAGCATTTCATCCTACAAAAACTATTAATAATTTGGCTTCTGATGGATTAAAATTTAAATTGGTTGATGAAATTGGTATAAGACTAATAAGTTTCAAATTTTAAAAGTAAATAAAAAGAAATTGCGAAAGTTTCGCTTGGATTTGCTAGTAATAATACCTTTTGGGAATCAGCTTTGATGAATGCATAAATTTTATTAATTATCAAAAGAAATATTTGCATATTTCAGTATGTAATTGCAATTAAATATAAATTTTGTTAATTAGCAGTGAATTATTTCTGTTTCGACAACTTGCGTCAAAAATATAACTTTTCATCAAGCATTATTATTATTATTATTTTTTTTTAAGGCTAATTTCATAAATTAAATAGGCCATTACATTAAAAAGGTTTTTCATTTTAGTGTTTGGTCAAAGAAAATTATTCTTTTTTTTCTCTCCTATTTACTTCTTTACCCACTCACTGTATATCATGAAAAGGTGAAAGTTTTGTCATTGCAATGTTATTTTTCATAACATATCTCCTTGTTGATGTTTCTAAGCAGCAAAATACTGTGCTTTAGGGTAAAACAATTTCTCTGTGTAAAAATAAAGTGACTTACTTTCATAGGGAAAAAAAAACTATATGTTTCAGATCAAAATAGTACCATGACCCTTCATCAGGCAAAGAGTAAAGTAAAGTGTAGCAAATAAAGCAGCAATGCACAAAATAAAATAAATAAGAGATAAGACTGAAAATCAGTATAAATACTGGTGTGACAAGATAGAAAAATGTATTATAAATAAATAAATAGACGTGGCCATAGGGGGAGGGGGGAAACAAAAGAAACTTAGCAAGAGAAAGTTATGTGAGTATTGAAGAAAAATTAACAAGATTTTTATTTATTTAATTTTTAAAGATCTGAAAAGCTTCGTAAAAACAGCAACACATCAGCAATGGGAAGCAATAGATGATTTAGAAATATCTTCATTAAGAACATTCCGTTGGAGCTCATTAATTGTAAATTTCAAATACCTTTTAGAATTAATGAGCTGAGAGAATTAAAATTTTAATCTCCAACCTAGCAGAAATCTCATGGAAAATGTGAATTGTCTTTTAAAATTCAGAAAAAATTTGATTGTAAATATCTGGAAAATTGAAATTAATCTTTCTCGCACTTAAATATACCCTATTTAGCTCAATTCAAATGATTCACATATATTCCAATTCTATCACAATCAGTAGAAACATAACCTCTTATGGTCTCTAATTTTTGAAATATTATATTAGAAAAGTACTAAAATTCAACCCATTGTGTGTTATTTGAAAGAAAACGAAGGATTGAAAGTGAATATGAGGCTAAACCAATTTTAGGTTGCAAGAGCAGCTGGCATCACCAGTCTGGTTATATTATGCTTTGCTGATATATATATATATATATATTTCAGTAAGCTGAAATACTCAGGATTTTTTTTTTTTTGAAAAATTTTCTTTTGTTAAAACATTAGTGAAAATTACTGCTTAAGTATTCTGATTATTTTATATAATCATAACATTAATATTGGATAAAAGAAGAAATTGGGAAGGATGGGAGGGGGGGGGGGGGTTGTAAAACGAAAACTATTTTCTGCTTCAGGAGACTATCTTTCCTATGAAAGGCTACTAAAGTGACTATTTTTAGAGTCTTCATTGAGTGGCAGCCCTGTATTATATATTATTATTATAATAAATAATCAAACCAAAAATAATAAACAATAACATCAAAAAGAAAACATACACAATAAAATAAAAAAAGAATTATACAACCTGACCACAACGTGCTCTAAAAAACAACGTGCTATACGCACGAAATCTTAGCAGCGAATGAATCGATGCTAACGAAATGGTAACCCTATTGGCGGAAACACAGGGGTTGCCACAAACAAAAATGCGCCACATTTGGCAAAAAATCACCTCACTTGGCAGGGGAAAACAAACTTGGCGACGGTGGACAATACAGCATCTGCACCGGAAACTTAAGCCTAACCCACAGGAAAAAAATTCAGTCAACCTAATCCGAACCTAACCCATGAAAAAAATAAATCAGACAACCCAGCCCCCAGGAAAAAAAATTCAGTCAATCTGACCCATAAGAAAAATAAATCAGTCAACCTGAACCAAACTTAATACGCAAGAGAAAAATTTAGTCAACTAGACCTAGCCCTGATTGCATGTCAGGCTTACCGATTTATTGGACCTGATGTTGGACTGTTAATACAGATTTTCACTTAAATTAATCATAAAGATAAAATAAAAGTTTAATTTAAAGTTAATTGAAGTTCAGAAATTTCAAACATTTTATTATTGATTTATTATTATTTTTTAAATATAATATAAAAATTATTAACTAAGATGTAAAAGACATAAATCAAGTAGGTTTTTGCACATGTAATTTTTATAAATTGTGAAATAAATTTTTGGTAGAAAGTACTTGCTTAGTTTTTTTTTCTTCTTTACTGTTACATGCATTTATACGTATGTGTGTATGACGTCATTGCCCAGTATTCTATTATTCATCTAAGTTGAATGTCCTAAATTTTACAATTACTGAATCTGAATGTCATGTTTGGGATGAATCAAATGGCCAGCAGGGAGCAAATGAACTCGGATCAAGTATTTTAAAATAGAGAAAAACATTGGAACATAAAAGGGCGTAATGGTCTATTTTGACAATTGTAGTGGACAGCAAAAGAATTAGTTCATGTTATCTACATACATCTTTGATCTTCGTAGATACAGTCTTCCATCCCTCGTATTTCTAATCAAAGACCATACCCAAAAGAAAGGGATTGCGTCTATTCTTTGGGAATTCCTTAGGTTCGAAAGGAAAATAAAACAAGTTCTTAAAAATGGACTGATTTATATGCCAGAGAGACTTATTTCTTTGATCAGAACTGCAAAAAAGACGGCTGAACCATTTGTTGTCAGATTCTCTAAGTTCACTGTTTTATAAACATTCTGATGAGAACGGACTCAAGAGTTTATGGAGGCCATAATTATAAGAAAAAATAAACCAGGTGATGTCATGTAAAAACCTGCATTTGTCCAAAAGTCTAAAATTTCTGACTCTAACAGGAATGACCTCCTGGGACTTATCAAAAAGAATTTAATACCAAAAGTTTACAAATATTTCTATATTAGTCTTTAAAATTTAAACTGTAACCCTGTCTGTTTGGTGTTATTCAGAAACAGTTTTTTTTACTTTTGTATTATCTTTTGTACTTTTCTATATTATTCATATGTTTTGTACTTTATTGTATTACAGTTTGTACTTATTGTGGTATTATTCTAGTATGAGAGTTATAGTTTTTCCTGAAAACATTTTGAAATTTGTTTAAGAAAATTATAATGTCGCCCTCTATGTTTTACTTTAATTAAAAGTCCTATGACTTTCCTAAACCTATTCTTTTTTATTAAAACTGAAAGATGTAATAAAAATAATGCTCTAAAATAGGTATAGCAGACAGTTTGGAATAAAATTATATATGCAAGAATGACATAGCTTTAGATACTTCAATGTCAGACTTCCAAATCATTATTTTAAAGACAAATGGCATATTTCAAGTATCATCTTTGAAATTTGGTGCAAAAACATCTTAAATGAAAAGCAGCTGCTTAAAACTTACACTTTTTATACTTATAATTCTTGAAACAGAGAGAGAGAGAAAAAAATCAGGTTTAATATAAAAAGATCTGCATAATAAAAGACAGTGGTTAATCCAGTACAAATTTAGTGCCACATTGAGGCACTTTCACAAAATCAACTTTCAGTGAAGAGGCACCTTCACAAAGTCAATACTCAGCAATGTAGGTAGCTGCTCAATTTTTTTTTTTATAAGCTTTGCTGCATCAAACACATAATAAATACTCTTAATTTGGATATTTACTGTGGACAATGGTAAATATCTAAATAGTAAACACAGTTTCACCTTACACATAAGAAATTACTCGCACCAAATATATATTTATTTCACACCTGTGCCATTTTATTTTTTAAATGTATTTTGAAATTAAATAAACTGCTTTGCACATTTTGGTCAATTGTTCAAAAGCATTATTAATTTTCAAAAACGTACTTGATTTTTCACAAATTATCGTAAATTTTACAAACAGGGTACCATTTTTAAAAGCCAGGATTAAACCCTGAATGTTCACTCAGTGTGTATATGTATTTTAATACATTTTATCTTACTTTTAAATTTTTAAATCACTCTTCTGAAAAATCACATTTTTTCAGATGTGACGTTGTTGGAAGGAGTGAGTAATATATACACTCACTGGCCAGTGAATTAGAAATCTTTAAATTAATATTTTATTGGACCTTCTTTATTTCTTTTGCACATTGGACCTCCTTTTGCATGAATAACAGCCAGCATTCATGTGGCATACTTGCCAACTTTTCCGGTTTTCCCGGAAGACTTCCGATTTCTTAACGTATCTTCCGGACAGATGATGAAATCTTCCGTTTTAAAAAAGGTCGCAGATATCGTTCGTTTTAAAAAGAAACCCCAAATGTTCTACGAAAACTCCCGATTCCCAATCTTTCTCCATCCATAACATAAATGTCAATATTCATTTCAAGCTTGCTTTATGAGATTCTAGAACATGTAAAGAAATAGAATTGTTAAATCTTGCTGATGTAATTATTTTTTGCCCCCACCTCCCCTTATTTATCTCCAGCTAGTGATCAGCAATCAAATGTTTTTGCAGAAGTTTTTTGTTTCCTAATATTTATCCAACTGCAACATAAATGATAATATTAATTTTAAACTCCTTTCATTAGATTCTAGAAATAGAGTTGAAAGAGTTTAATATTTCTTACTCTGTAATTATTTTTGTATCCCCCCCCCTCCCCTTCCCCGGATTGTGATCAATGATCAATTCTAGAAACAATAAAGCAATGGAAGTGCTCAATGTTTCTGACGTATGTAATTATTTTTAGACCTTTATTGCTGAAATTAATGAATCTGTTTATTTTTCCTCAATCAAACTAAATATTTGTATGTTATATTTATACCAAACATGTAAACATGGGAAAAAAATTAAGAATAATTTTTTCAGGTATGAAAATTTTTCCCAAATCAATTTAAGAAAATTAATACTCAGTTGGTTTTATGGACATTTGAAACTGATAATTAGCTACTGCTACTTTTTTTTTTATATGTATGATTAACGTACATATACAAAAATCATATTCTATATTTGTTTAAAAAATTTGTTTTTCTGTTGGCAGGGAATTTTATTAAGGTTTTATGTGGATATAAAAGTTATTGCAGTTATATTATTATTGTTATTATTTTTATATCAAGGAAAAAATTCTGAAATTGCTTAATGTAGTTAAAAATTATACATGTAAATATTTATTTCGCCAATTTATTGAAAGTGACATTATCAATATTTAACTAATCAACCAACCAACAATGTTAGCGAAATTTTTTTTTTCCATATCTGAATGTGAACCCTGTTGAAACAGCTAAGCTAATAGAAACTAAAAAAGTTTAATAGAAAATATTTGACAGCTGCTTAGTGAGTGCATTTCTTTCTACACCATTAGGTATCAATTCTCTTTCTTATTTTATTTACTTTTTTATTATATACTTTAACTTAACTAAGCTTTTTTGTCTATTGTTAAATAAATTTCTTACAGATTCTGTTTTGTAAATATTTATATGTTGAAGAGGTATAACTTCATTTAAAATTCTTGTATAATCAATCTATAGTAACACATTTTTATAGATTGCTTTAAAATATTAAAATTGTAAAACTGTATTGGGTGTCGGATATAAAATTATGTCAGACATGTGACAGCTATAATTTCATTAAAAAAATTATAATTAAAAAATACAATGGGAAAAAAAATTGTGCTTAAAAAATCATAAAAGTTTATATGATTTTTTAAATACAAAAGATTTTTCATTGTATTTTTTAATTATAATTTTTTTATATGATTTTTTAAACACAATTTTTTTTCCCATTGTATTTTTTAATAATAACTTTTTTAATGAAATTATAGCTATCACGTGCCGGACATAATTGTTCTGTTTTCCGTGGAATCACCCTATTGCAGGGGTGTTTGTGTTCAGGGTTTACCCCTGATTTCTGGGGTCTTACTCTAACCCATCTGTGTTTTCATATTTCCTGTAAAGTTATTTTTTCTTTCATTGGTTGTTCATTTGTTATCCTGGTGATATGTGAATGAAATGCAAAAGTATTGAGGGCTTCTGGCCTATATAGTTTGAGTATTATTTGATATTTTGGGTTTTTTCTAATTTGAGGCTGTAATTTTCAGGGTTTTTACCTTTGAGTCACAATCACCCCTGTATTGTTTAATATGTCAAAGAAAAAAAAAATCTTCCCTCTTATGGAATCTTCTGGTTTTTCAACAAAAATCTTCCCTTTTTTTATTAAAATTGGTTGGCAAGTCTGATGTGGGCAGCGATTCTACAAGCTTCTGGGATACATTTATGTCCAGAGTTTATCATACATTAGCTACACAGACTTTAAGATCCTGTAAATTGAATTGAAGAGGAGATTGCTAACAGATACTTCTTTCCAACATGTTCCAAACATATTCCATTAGATTAAGATACGGGCTTTTCAGCATCTAGGAAAACTGTTAGAATAGAAACTTTTACAGGTTTCTAATTCATTGACCAGTGTGTGTATATAAACACACACACACACACACATATATATTTAACTGTTTCTAATTTTTTATTCGTAGAATAATTTTCTTTTTCCTTTGTTGAGTCTTGCTAGTAATGGTTTCTAAAATGCTCAATGAACTAATTGCTAGTGCTGCCATCTATCAGAAAAATACGAAAATGATAATGATATATAAAAATAATAATTAGCTTTTAACATTTTGGATTTTGTATTCTTGCTTTTTATGCTACTCATAGAAATTTTAAATGCGAAAAATAAAAAATTTTCACAAAATAAATATTAAACAAACCTGAATATAGTAAAATAAATTTTTTTTAAATAGAAATCACACATGATAAAAAATGAATAGTGCTGCCATCTACTGGCAGAAAAGCTGAATATAATATTGAGTAAAAAATTGCAAATTATGCATAGCTGATTTTGGAATTTTCATGAGGGTTGAGTCCTGCATCAGGTCGGGTTTAATTTTCAACGAATCGGGTTGATGTGAAAACATCTTTCAAAAAAATATCTTAATAAATCAGAAATTTGCTTGTTCTGTATACCCAAGATCCCAGTAGAAGAAACAGTGCAGCATGGCAGCGTGTGCTGTAGATTGTTTAATGCTCTGCAGTTTAATTTAACAGATTAAAAAGAAATTCTAGGCTTTCAAATTAAAAATATAATTTGCATTATGTCTCTAGTTTACTATGAGTACTTGTTGTATATTTTAAATTTTCTTTGTAGATTTAAATTTTACATATTTTATCAATTGCTATTATATTAGCATGTTGGATTGCAGAGGAATTTTGTTTTGCTGCAGATAGATGCAGGAAGTTCTGCTACTGGGCCCAAGATGAATGTACGCTTACCCAAATTATCGCAGTAAAATAAATATCCATATCCAACTAAAGCAATGGAAAAAAAAAAAGCAATTATTATTTAGAATATAAGCTGTTGAAAATAGAGGTGAGTTCGGGCTCTATTTTGGCAATCCGAGCCCGCCCGGGCCCGAAACATTCTTGAACTGAGCCCGCCCGAGCCCGAAAAATTTTGTGTGATCAGAGCCCGAGCCCGCCCGAGCCCGATATTGAAAGTGGTACACTATGCAACGCATACACAATAGTAAAATTTAATACCGTTTTCATTTTCAAATTAATTTTCTTATTATCAATCCTCAATTTAAATAACTATATATGTTATTATAACAATTTATAATGTCTGTGTCTTTGTATACATGTATATATTTATATAATAGATATTTATACTGCAGTCCATTGTTTATAACGCGCCTATCGGGGGGGGGGGGGGAATTTATCCGAATGAGTGATATAATGAGGCCCGATATAACGAAGGAGGAAGGATTACTATATAACACTATGACATAATATGCATCCCGTTGAAAAAAGAGTTCTATTTAGAAAAAGGAAAGTCAAAGCTACTAAGGTTTGCAAGATTATTTTGTGATTTATAACCTATCATGACTATTATGGCATTACTAAAGGTTCTCTCAAAATGAATATTTTTTTTTTCCCACATTTTCAAGTTAGTGAAGAATAAAATAAACGGAACTTTTAGCTTGAATCCGAGCCCGCCCGGAGCCCGAAGACTTGCGTAAGATTTGAGCCCGCTCGGGCTCGGGCTGAGCCCGTCTCATCTCTAGTTGAAAACAGGCTACTTCTCCAACATTAATCAGATGTATGGATTCATCTATTTTGATTACTCACACCCTCTTAAAATAGATTGTGAATTTAAACTGTTAATTAATACAGTTGACTTGCGTTACAACGACCCCATCGGAACACTGAATTTGGGTCATTATATCAAATGATCGCTATATCAAATTAATCGAAAATAATTTTTCAAATGATGCCTTTTCATTAAATTTGGTTTGATAATGGTTGCAAATGACATACTGCATGTAAAATACGAATTGTATTAGAATCTATGAGGGAAATAAAATTTTAAAATTAAAATTAATTAAAAATATTAACAAATGAGAAACATAATTTTCTCAAATTTGACGAAAACGGAAATAATGATTCCAATGACCATTTGAATTAATTATACAGTATATGTATACCATAAAGCATAAGTGGTACCATAAAAATTTTAAATAAAAGAATAATTTTATTTTGATAAAATTTACATAATTAAAAAGAAAAAAGTGGTGTGAATTGTGTACAAAAATCGGATTTTCCTATCAATTTATGAACAACTAATTACATGTTTAATATTTTATGAAGAAAGCAATAATCGAGTTTTGATGTTATTTTGAAATTGGAAAGAAGCATTTTTAAAACGAATGGTGCTTTCAAATTAATTCATTTCCATAATTTTGATTTTCAAAAGTATCCGAAAGTTTGTTACGTATTTTACTCATTTTCAATTATAGTATTACTTTTTGGAATATAATTTATGTTTACCTTATTTTCTACATTTAATACCCCTTTTGCCTTTCCACTGCCAATAATTTTTACAAGGAACATTCGATGAATTTTCTTCACACTCCCTGAATTGGAGAAAATCTGTTTGTTCAAAGTGATTTCTGATGGTTCTTTCTTTCTTTCTTTTTTTTTTTTGTAACTTTCTTACCAAACAACTTATGTGGTTCAGATTGCAATTAAAAGGCTAACATCAAACTGCATATCATTTTCTTGATGAAGTAAAATTCGTCGGATTCTATCTCTCTCTGTCTTTTCTCTTTCTTTTTTTTTTTTAATTTAAGTAAAGATCACATCTTAAACTATAAGTTAAAGGAAGTACAGTTGTTTACTGGGTCGTTATATCAAGAGTGTTGTCTTTTCCTGGTCGTTTATATCAAATATGAAATAACATTATCTTAATTGGAAGTCAATCGGAACTTTTCAAAAGGTCGCTATATTGCTTTGAGTCGTTATAACGCAAATCGACTGTATATTTTCTTATTGCAGATGTTTCTAAAGAGTTATTGGACTGTAGATTTAGATGAGTTTAGTGGACGTTTAGTTGGCGTGTGTAATATTGTATTTTAATATTATTCTGTGTGCGATAAGCATTAAACAATAAAACTACAAACACTAAGCTTGAAACCCATTTTTGTACACTTAAAGTTCACAACACGTATAAATAGTTAAAAATTATTATTAATCCATTTTTCAGATTTTTTAATTTTTAACTTACAAGGGAGGGTCACCAACTGTTCAGAAGGTATTTATGCATGTTATATATCCTCTTAAAGCTTTAACTGAACTGATAATAAAAATATCCATCTTATCGACAAATGCAACCCCTAGCGTGAGTTATTCTCATTTAAAATGTGTAAATTGCAGGCTCTTCAGTAACATACTTCAAAGAATTTCTATTTTTAGAATCAATTTTTTAACAGATTCTTATGCTAATTATTGCTATTTATATTGTTAGCAAAGTATTTTATTATGTGTTTAATAATTATTTTGTGACAGCATTAAATTTATAAATCCAATACTTTATATATGTAGCCATGTGTAAAATATTTACAATGAGAAAGGTTTTCTTGTACATCGACATAATTGATATTTTGGATATTGACATTGCATGGGGAACAATAAAAGAAATTTAATGCACTTACATAGTAATAGAGGGAGGAAATAAGCGGAAAAATAAATTTCTGTTTTTAAAAAATTAATAATTATTTTATTACCTACAATATAATATTTGAATCAAAATGAATATATAAAAGTAATAGTTTTCTTTGTTACTACAGTAGAAGATCTTTATAACGCAATTCTATATAATGCAATTCTCAATATAACGCAAAATTTCTTGGATATAAACAATAAATTTTGCAGTTAAGAAATATTTTCTAAAAAACTGTTACTTTGTTGAGAAGTAAGTGTGATACATTTGTTTTTCTTTATCTGCTTAATTCAGAGATTTTTAATGAAAAAGTTGCTATCATTAATAATTTTTTGTTAAGTGAGCAATATAATGAATGCTTTTGTACAGGCATATATGGACTATTTTTATAAAGTAAATTTTAGAATGAAAGTTATTATCCACCCAATTTTTTGTTCCAAGAAATGTAACTTTAAAATGTCCTACTCTGTTTTGATATGTTTCAGACATATTTGGCCATGTTTACAAGGTAAGTTTGACGATGTGTGAAATGTGATCTATATAATGCAAAATTCTATATAACGCAAAACCTTGTGTTTTTAGCTCTGCGTTATAAAGATCTTCTACTGTATTAAAATTACAATAACTTCTTTACTTTAATTGCTTTAAAAAAAAAAAAATCTTTTCATACTGTTTAGCATGTATAAATTTATTGTTGACACAAAGTAATTATTAAACAGTAAAATATACATGTAATAATATATATATATATATAATATGTATATTTATTTACTTATTTTTAAATGGCGCGGTACTTGCAAACGAGCATTGACTGTGCGGTCGCTGAACTGATAACCATTTGTGAAGGATTATCCAATGGGCAGCCATCGCCACTACTTACAGGGAAAACAAATCCATGCTTTGTCCAGGATGCGAACCTGGCCCTACTGTGAGGAAGTTAGGGATGCTAACCACAACAATATACAGGCAACCTTTACTAATAATATATACAATGGTTTGTAGAATGAGAATCTTTTACAAAAATGATTATAATGATAGAAACTATACGAAGTACATTGTTAAAGAACCTGTAATTTAAAAACTTTAATTGAGAATAACTTATGCTAGGGGGCACATTTGCCTATAAGATGGATATTTTCGTTGTCAGCTCAGTAAGGCCTTTCAGATGATATATAAATACCTTTTGAACTGTTGGTGAATCATGTACTTGGACTGACTAAGAACATGATTCGACAAGGATTTATTTAACAAAACAGTATTAACTCTACTTTTTTTATATAGGAATTTTTGCTAGTGTTCGGATACTTTTGTTACCGACTGTACTTTTTTTTTTTTAAATATATATCCTTAGATAGACTTGTCTAACTATATTATTTTAATGTGTGTGGATATATATGTACACACACATAAATATAAATGCATGTAACAGAAAAAAAAAAACAAAAAACTAAGCAACTACTTTCTATCCGCGTTTGTAATGATCGATAAATGGCGCTCTCTGAACTGCATTTGTTAGTAAATATAACAGCCACGTGTATTTATTATTCTTCTTTCTCCGCCATTTCATCATGGAAAGTCGATTGCATAATATGATGATATGTAGTGGTGTGATAATTTCACCTTAGCCCACCAGAGGGTGAGCATTTCATTACAATCGCGGATCAAAACATTTATTTCACAATTTATCAAATTTACATGTGCAAAAACCTACTTGATTTATGTCCTTTACATCTTAGTTAATAAGTTTTATATTATATATATATATATATATTTATATATAATAATAATAAAATGTTGTTTTAAATTTCTGAAGTTCAATTAACTTTAAATTAAACTTTTATTTTATCTTTGTGATTAATTTCATTTTAAGTGAAAATCTGTATTAACAGTCCAGCATCATGTCCAGTGAATTGATAAGCCTGACATGCAATCAGGTTTAGGTCTAGTTGACTAAATTTTTTCTCTTGCATATTAAGTTCGGTTCAGGTTGACTGATTTATTTTTCTTATGGGTCAGATTGACTGAATTTTTTTCCTGGGGCTGGGTTGTTTGATTTATTTTTCTTGTGAGTCGGATTCGGATGACTAAATTTTTTTTCCTGCGGGTTAGGTTTAAGTTTCCAATGAGTCAGGTCAACTTAAAGAACATCTTTCAAAAAATTTTATAATAATAAACAGAAATTTGTTTGATATAATTAGAAACATAGTAAATATTCCTATGATTAAATACACACACACAAATTATTACATACATATTGCAGAAAGGCAATAAACAAAGAAAAATCATATATATATGTACTAAACTTAAAGCAGATTTTTGTACTCTTGAAGTACATAACACACATAAATGGTTAAAAATTATTAATCTATTTTTCAGATTTTTAAATTTATAACTTAGTGTATCAGTTCCATTAAAAAAAAAAAAAATAATAATAAATGATTTACTAACTCTTTAACAAGGAAAATTTATTTTATTTTATAACTTTAAAAAGATTTGCATGATTTTCAGATGAATCGTTAAATTTAGTTTTCGGGTTTCAGATATGAAAAAATCAAGTTCGTGTCAGTGAAAAAAAAAATAATAATAATAATTTGATTCTAATCTAAATTCATTTTATCAATGCTGCTGGGAGATGAACATTCAATAAGAATTCACACCCTATGGAAAATTAATAGTTGAAAGATGATTTGACTAATTTTTGGTGTTTTGTACAGTCAACTCGCGTTACAACGACCCCATCGGGTCAACTGAATTTGGGTCGTTATATCAAATGTTCGCTATATCAAATAAATCAAAAATAATTTTTCAAATGATTCCTTTTCATTAAATTTGGTTTGATAATTGTTGCAAATGACATACTGCATGTAAAATATGAATTGTATTAGAATTTGTAAGTGAAATAAAATTTTAAAATTAAAATCAATTAAAAATATTAACAAATGAGAAGCAGTATAATTTTCTCAAATTTGACGAAAATTGAAATAATGATTCCAATGACCATTCGAATTAATTATACAGTATATGTGTACCATAAAGTATAAGTGGTACCATAAAAATTTTAAATAAAAAAAGAATAATTTTATTTTGATAAAAAGAACATAATAAAAAAGAAAAGAAAAGTGGTATGAATTGTGTACAGAAATCAAATTCTCCTATCAATTTATGAACAACTAATTACATGTTTAATATTTTATGAAGAAAGCAATAATCAAGTTTTGATGTTATTTTGAAATTGGAAAGAAGCATTTTTAAAACAAATGCTGTTTTCAAATTAATTCATTTCCATAATTTTGATTTTCAAAACTATCCGAAAGCTTGTTATATATTTTCACAGCTCATTTTCGATTGTAAGATTACTTTTTGGAATATAATTCATGTTTTCATTATTTTCTACATTTAATACCCCGTTTGCCTTTCCACTGTCAATAATCTTTACGAGGAACATTCAATGAATTTTCTTCACAAACGCTGAATTTGAGAAAATCTGTTTGTTCGAAGTGATTTCTGATGGTTTTTTTTTTGTAAATTTCTTACCAAACAACTTCGGATTGCAATTAAAAGGCTAACATCAAACTGCATCTCATTTAATTGATGAAGTAAAATTCATCGGTCCCTGTCTTTTTCTCTTTCTTTCTTTCTTTTTTTTTTTTTTTAATTTAAGTAAAGATCATATTTTAAACTATAAATTGAAGGAAGTACAGTTGCTTTCTGGGTCGTTATATCAAGAGTGTTGTCTATTCCTGGTCATTATATCAAATATGAAATAACATTATCTTAATTAAACGTTGCTATATCACGTTGGGTCATTATAACACAAGGTCGTTAAAACGTGAGTCGACTGTACGAGGAAAGGTACTGGCAGTGATGAAACAGAAAGGCTCATTTTGTAATAGTAAAAGCGTTTTGTATGTTTCTGTTAAGAAAAAATAATACGGATTGCATGTATTTTTAAATATTTAACCACTTCATATTTTTTAAAATATTATAACTACTAAGAAACCGTATTTTTATCTGTAAAAATTAAATTTTTCCAGAAAAAAAATGGAAACAAACTGGTTTTTTCCCACTGCCTCAAAATTTCCGGAAATTTTACATCTCTAACTGAGAGTAAACCACTTGTGCAAGTCCATTTGAATGGCTATTATGCACATTAACGCGTCCTTCAAGGAATTGTTTCACCTTTGCTTCCCCTGAACTTTAGTTAAGGTGCTACATTAGTCAAGAGTTTTTTACCATTCAAGATGGGGGTTTGTGATTTAGCAAGACTGTAAGGGACGCCAGAAGATGAATGACTGACAGGGATCTAATCACAAGAATGGAAAATTTTGCACTTAAATGATTGATAGCTGTCTAATCTTGCACTGTTAGTTGACATTTTCTTTGTCGGAGGGATCAAGAGGGAGATAATGATAAGCATTTATCAGTTAAAAAGGCTAAAAAAGAATGTGCAAAAGAAATATCTGTGTGTGAATAATTGATGAAAGCAAATAAGCTGATTTACATATGTAAATAATATTTTAAAAATTCAGTTTTATTTAGATAAAATAAAAAATTACTTGTGTATAGCAAGGAAAGAAAAAAAAAAACTATAAGTATAATAATTATACTTAAATTGATAAAAAATCTTACTCTGATATAAATTCTATTATAAACTAATTACAGTAATTATTTATTTAGGTATTTACACACATTAATTATATCTTTTCATCAAGTTCAGAAACTACACTGAGCATTGTTGTTATTATATACATATACATTACATGTTTCCATTACTTTTGAAACTATCCGTATATTTAATAATTAAAAAAATCTTACTTTCCTTCTGTTATTTGCCTTTCGAGGCCCCCCCCCCCCCTCCTCTTCCTCAGTGGTTAGCTTTTGTGGTTCAGCCTGTGACTCTAAATGATCTTTTCCTTTCTCCTGATTAATAAGGTGGTGCCACGAGAGCATAATCCTGTCGTTAGCCTTAATTGAATTAGAAAAAAATTCTACAATCTCTCTATTAAATGCATAAAACGCATTGTTAAAATTTGTGACTTTTTGGGTTTTTTCTGAAATTAACTTTTATATCTTCATTAAGATAGGTTTTAACTAATGTGGTTGTTGCTTTTCCGAATTTAATATTGTTTTTGTGTTCTTTAATGCGGGTTTTTATTTTAGTCAATGTTATATAGGTATGACTAAAATAAAAATAAAAACCTGCATCACTCTTTTTTTTATTTTTATAAAATCATTGTTTGATTGCAAGATGTTTATTAAACATCTTGCAAAATCTTGTTAAATTAACAATTACAACATGACAAAAGAGTACTTGGTTAGCAACACGGGTGGCATCTTTCTATGAAGAGAATATTAAAAGCTTTTGCCATGTGGATGTGATTTAAATTGCATATGTGATTAAAATTGCATTGTCTAACCTTTAAAGTTTTCTTTTTCTTCCAAATTAACCAATTAGTAGTCGCTAGTTGGTCGATTCGCCACCCATCCCTTCAGTGTCATGACATTTTTATTCAATAGCCAGCAAATATTTTTAGAAGTGACATTTGATATACATAATTGACGATTATTCGAGTTAATTCACCTTTTATTTATATGAAATGCCACTTCTAAAAATTTTTGGTGACTATTGAATAAAGTTGTGACACTGAAGGGATGGGCGGCGAATCGACCAACTAGCGACTACTAACAGGTTAAAAGTTTCTAAATATATACTGGTATTCTTTTGCCTCTCAAACTCTCATTCATCAACCTAGCCATTCGTAGTTTTCTTTGATTTGTTACTGAAACTTGCATAAACATGAGCTAGAACCCTTTAGATAGAAATACCCCTAAGGAGGGCACACTATCCAGGTCTAGGACCCTCGATGCTGTCAATTGGTCTTAACCCCAACACCACCAACGACCTTAGCCTCTCAAACTGAAATTATTTTCTGTAAGCAGGGTTTGCACTAGAAAAAAATATTAAATGGGATTCTCCCACTCTAATAAAATTTAAGCGGGATTGTTTCAGTGAGAAATTACGTAATTTAAATTTTGCAAATTTCTTTTTAAAGAATTACAGTTGCAAATGAAACAAACAAACAAAAAAGAAAAAATAATCGAATAAATGTTAAGAATGGAAATTTATTTATTATTTTCTTTCTGTTTTTGTGGCTAAGAACAGATACTGCTTCAATATTCAGAATCTAAATTTTCATCAAAAAATGCAGAAGGAATGGCTCAAGCTATTACTTAATTTGTTTCAAAATATTTTCAATTTGATTTTGAGTACTGGAGAGTGTTTGACAGCAATGCTGTAACTGGAATAACCTAAATTTAATGGATAATTATTGCAATTTTTAGCCTACACACTTCATAGTTGTTTGTTGATAAAATAAACAATTCATAAATTCTCTTAACAAATATTTACAATTAAGAATTATTTTGATAGAGTATTTACATAATCTTTCCCCTATTTTTTTACTTTTATCTAGAAATTCTAGAGAAGTTAAAGATAACTACGAGCTTCAAAGCAATTAATACATTACCCAACTGAAATACTCAATGAGCAATGTGAAAAAATTGGGGGAAAATCTCCCTTATGCTATATTTTTGAGTGAACTTTTTAAAATATTGTGAGATTCTGGCAATCCCACCCTGTAATGGGAACCCTGGTAAGTACTTATCTTAAATTGAGAGCAACTTTACAAATAAATAGAGAAGTAGGAAGTTGTATGAACCAGAAATCATAATTCTGTTAAATTCCACAATCAGGAATACATTTAAGATTTTTTTATATTTAGCTATTTACCTTGATAATAGATGGCAGCACCATTCAATTTTTGCTATGATTGATTTCTATCCAACTTTTTCAAATTTAATTTACATTTTGATGTTTCTTTTGTAAAATTTTTTAATTCTATATTTTATTTTTCTGCATGCAAGATTTTTATCAGTAATATAAGAAGCAAGGATTTAAATAATCCTGATTGCTTAAAGCTATTTTTTAATTTCCACCTTTATCTTTGTTTTTCTATTCTGCTGATAGATGGTATCAGCAATAGTTGGTTCATTGAGCATTGCAGATATCAGTGCTAGCAAAATTCAACAAAAAAAGTGAAAATATTGAATCAAAGAATACAAAATAGGAAATGATTGTGATTAAAAATAAATTAATTGAAGTATTAAATACAACAATGGAAATTTTGGAACTATTACACACCATGAATTTTCTCTATGTATTGTAGTAAAGAACTTGTTTCACTTAAACCAAAATTAAGACAAATAGAAATGTTTAAATAAATGTTTCTGATATATATATCTGTCTCTCTCTCTCTCTCTCTCTCTCTATATATATATATATATATATATATACCTATATATATATAACTAGTAACCTATTAGGCTTTCGTGGGTTGTTATGGCAATTTAATCATCTGTTTATTTTCCATTATACTTCTTTTTGTTATTATATATAATATATATGTAGAAGAATGAAAAGAGAGAAAAAAAAAAGGTCTACTCAGGTACAGTCGAAAGAGGTTACATCATCCAGTGTGGAGACAGACATCGAGGATGAATCAGAGAACTTTTTTTTTTTTTTTTTTTTTTTTTTGTTCTTTACTTTTCTACGTGAAAAGAAAATACCTCTGTGAACAGTGAGTTATAGTTTCGCTTGGCTAGCGATGACAGCTTATGCCTGTCTGGCTCGATTTTATTGTTCTCATTAATTCGAAATTAATCCTAAGCGGACTTAAATATGTTTTTTGGACCTGTGTGGTCATTAATGTAAGTAACATTGTATATAGTTCTATTTTTTATTAAACTTTAATTTGATAATTAATTCTCAGTGCTCTTTCTATGCCTCTATTTACATATATATAATGGATTTAATTTATAATTTGTACAGTATAGGACCCATTATTCAGAATTCCAAAATCCAGAAAATCCAAAATCCAGAAGCATTTTATTTATTTATTTATTTTTTTTTTTTTAACAATTTAAAAAATATTTTATATTTAAAATCAGAAAAAAAAGGGGGGGGTGGTATTCTGAAAATCAGAAATTAAAGCAGAAATTTCTTTTTCTTGGGAGATGGTCAGGGATGTCTGTGGTCCAGGAAACCCTGGAATAGGAATTTACAGCCAACTACTTAAAAAAAGTTTGGAGTTTTATTTGATGATCAATTTTCAAGGATTTTAAATTTTTCGATAACTTTTTTTTCTCCCTCAAAAAAGTGAAGAGAAAAAATGAAAACAGAAGAAATTTTTAAAGAGAAATCTTTTCTTTCAGCATTCTGCTCTTATGATCGAGTTAGGAATTCACATATAGCAGCACCGATAATGAGGCAACCATGCTGCTGATGGCAAGTGGTATCATCAGTAGAATGCATGTGTACATGTGTATTACAGTTTTTTTGTTTACTTTCTGCTATATTCAATAGAAGAAAGTACAGTAGAACCTGGATCTATCATTTTTCACGGGGTGCATGAAAAAAAACAATGAAAGTGGGAAAACTATGAATGCGGGTTAAATTAAAGTCAAAATACAAAAAAAGACAATGTTTATGAATTAATACACAAAATGTATACAGTATACTACTAATAAAAACTAATTAATTACTTTCTAAAGTGTCAAAGAAATAAATCAGTGTTGTAGAACATTGAATAAAATTTATTTTTAAAAATCAGTAATTTTGTGTTGGGTTTTTCATTCCTCTTATAAATTAAATAGGAATTTTTCCAGATTTATAAAATTTTTCTGGTACTTTTCTGTAATTTCACGTGCTTATATTAAAGTTCGTGCATTTTCAAATGTCATATTTGCATCATCGGCGTGAAAATTATCCTCTATTTCTTCACCATTATTTTCATTTTTTTAAACCGCACATTTTTTCTATGCTTTAGGATGCTGCATGTCGCAACATCTTGATTAATGCAAATATTATCACTAAATTATGTACCTGACGCATCCTCTGCTACACACAACTATTCTTCATCTGCATTATTATCATCATCATTTTTTTGCCCTTCTGTTTGGTATTCATCATTTTTTCACACGTAACTGCACTTCACAAAACTATTTTCTGGATTACTGACGAGGTTACTTCCTGCTATGCTGAAATTACAAAATGAATAGGTAGTCCGGAGACATGGCATCACAATTTTGATCCTCCCTATAATTGGGGAAAATAATTATTTTAGGATGAAAGAAGTAATTCCAGTTTGTATGTCATGTGAAACTGCTTGAGGTTCAGGAGAAAATTTTTACAGGTCAGGAGAAAAATTTTACAACGATGAATGTGGGAAAACAACTTTTTAAGAACAATACATGCAGGTTTCGTTAACGTTATTTAAATACAATTTGTGCAGGGAAAATAGAAATAAAATGATCAATGCGGGAAAATGATGGATGCGGGAACGATAGATCAGGGTTTCACTGTATTAGATTTGCAAAAAATTTTGATCTCTGGTTTTTGATTTATTTGCATGTTTTGAAAAGTCTAGAACACAATTTGACTGTTTTTCAGAACTGTTTGTCTGTATGTGTAACAAATATTTTGATGTAGCTCTAGTTGAAAAACTAAGGGACAGAATTTCATAATAAAATATATGTAGTTGCTCTTAGACATAAATTAGTGCCTATCAGTTATTTAGTTATGTTTTATAATTCAAGGAAATCAATATTGGCAAAAAGACCCAAAATCCAGAATATTCCGAAGTCTGGGATACTGCTGGTCCCTTGTGTTCTGCATAATTGGTCCTATATACTGTATTTTAATTACTTTCATTTTATTGTAAAAGTAAATAATAAAAGTAAAAGTAAATAATAATATTTGTTTACTTAAACTTATAATGCATTAATGTCTGTCTGTATATAATACCTCTAAAGTCTGAAAATTTCCTAAATCTGAAATTGGTGTGTTTAAGATGATTCCAGATTTTTGAGACTATACTGCCTAGAATGTTAATGAACGATAATTTGCTATTTAATTAACCAGGTAAGTTAAATAAAAAATAGTAATATAGTGTTACGTATGTAGCTCGTATATAAAAAGGAGAAATGCTGAAAAAGACGTGTATTGAATATTTTTAATATTAATTTTGATATTGTCTTGTCATTCACAAATACTTCTAAAAATATTGCGATTTATTATTTTAAATTTGAAAAAAAAAAAAAAAAAAAAAAATTCAAAATAATTTTTCAACTCTTATACTATATAAGGTAATACAGTATCTTTAATTCGGACTTCTATAGTTTGAAAATGTCTGTTTGGGCTTTGAAAACCAAATTCTCTATTTTTGTTTCTGTTTTTCATAAATGACTACAGATAGCGCTACTGAAAAACAGAAATCTATTGTAGAAAAAATTTGTATTTTAAACAACCAATCTGAATGCTTTCTATATTTTTTCTGTAGCTATCGAAATAAAAAGTGGCAGATTGCATAAGCGCCTACTTTTCAAAATTTCAAGGCGGGGGAGGGGAGCACAACTGATCTTTTGTTCCTTCTGAGTTGCAATGCTTTGCTCCCCACCCCTCTTTTGCTTTACAGTCAGGTTTTCCATATTTTAATTTAATGTTATTCCCGCCATTTTTTTTTTTCCATTAAAAATTGATATCAGAAATAAGGAGTCACTTTTTCTGCTCCAGTATTCCGCTGTGTTCTTTATGCCAATTGCCAAGTGAAAGATTGTTAACTGTTAAAGAAATTTGGTTTGATTGGCAAAAATTTCACAATAATAATTACATGTTGTGTCAGGAATGTAAGACATGATGATGTATGTCATATGGCAAAAATGCAGCACACATAAAAATAATTTCGAGTTGAGATAATTAAGTGAGAGCCTTCTTTAGGTGATAAAAATTGGGCATGTGTGCAGCATAAAAGCTGCAGTACACTAATGCTTACTTTAATATTTTGAAAATTCTGATTTCAATTTTGAGCAATGTTACAATAATTTTTCAAATTACAGTTACTTAAGTATAGCTGCCAAACATTATGATTTCTGTTTCTAAATAGCAGTATTTTATATATATATATTTGTAAGCTTTTGTAGCAGTTTTCTAAGATTAAATAAAGAAAACATTTGTATTAAAAAACATCAGTAGCCAAAAATTATAATATTTGGCAGCTATGCTCGAGCTAGGCCTAATAGAAAGATAAATCAAAAGGTAAATTTAAAAGTTTTCTGTAAATGTACATAACGAGTTATTTTAAACGCATGATTGTAAAATTAATATGAATTATTTATAATAGTAGTAGTTAACTAAGAAAAAAATTTTGTGCATGTGGGAGCATTGCTTCCCAGTAAATTTTCAATATGGATATGTCTTTCGAAATATCTCGTCAATACCTTGAAATGAACAGTTGAACTATACATCTGTGGTAATTTAAAACAAAGTTTTATATATTTTTTTTTTTATCTTTTAACAAAAAAATCTTTGGGAAAAAAAAAAAATCATTTCTTTTGATATTGGCAAAAAATTAACTTTCTTTCAGCATTTAGTGATATAATTCTGTCAGGTAAAATTCCTCTGCATTTATGATGGAAAATAATTTAATAAATAATTTGTATTCAATGAATTTTGTGTAATTGTAATATTATATAGAAGATAGTCATGTGGTTGCCACATCATATTAGTTTCTAAATGCATGCTGATTTGTAACCCCTCACAGATTTTCATAAAAATTTGTTATTGTGAATTTTCAGTAGCCACATTAGGATATATTTGTAAGTTTTAAAACAAAAAAGTGAAGTGTACGCAATGGATGATGTATGTATGTGTGTGGAGCATCTTCGGACTATTATATCTCTGAAACTAATAAAGATAGAACTACGAAATTTCAGAATTGAGACAGATCTGGTGTACAGATAAAGTTTCCAAATTTTGGTGAAATTTGGAAAATCGGAAGTAGGGTCGTAAAACCGTATCTCAAAAACAGCTCTAACGATTTTTTTTTTTCAAAATTACTGTATAAACACTCTATTAGATGGCATTTCGAATAATATAGTTGGTTAGTTCAGGAAAAAGTATAGGCGTCCTGTATAAATAGCTGAATTTCAGGTCCTGCAAGTGCGTTTCTTCTTGGCTGTATGGATTTTTGTCAAACTTGCCATATTAACTCTCTTTTAAATACCTTTTTGTATGTATTTGTTGTTTTCCGGTCAACAATTCAATTTTGTCAAGTTTTGGTAAAAGCTGGTATCTCAAAAATGGCTCTAATGATTTTCTTGAAAATTCTCCCATAAACCCATTTTAGATATCCTTTCTCATGCTTTACGTGGTTATTACAGGAAAATTAATAGTCAGCCTGATCAGATAGGATCATGATTCAAACCAGATTTTTTTCCTCATTATTTTATTATTCTTATATATTGTGAAAATATTTAGAATAGTGGGTTTTTAACTTTAAATATATAAGAAATTTTGTAATATTATAATTATAATTTTATATTTATAAATATATAATTTTGTAATTATATTAAACATTTCCAATCTATTTATAAACAAATCTTCATTCATGTTAAAGATTTGTTTAATAATTAACTGTGTTTTATGTACCAGAATTTTAATTTAGTTCCTTTATAACATATTTAGTTCCTTGTGGAATTCATAAACTGATTTATATAATTTACATTTTTGAAGTATTATCCATATATTATACTTAAAAATTCCAAAGTTAACCTTGCCCACCAATGGCCGAGTGGTCCTGCGCTCACAGCTGTGAGATGAGAGGTGCCAGGTTCGATCCCATGTCACGCTTATCGACCTAGTCATTAGAAGTTTTCCGGGGTGTTCTCCGAAACTCGCTTAAATATGGGCTTGTATACCCCATATTTACACGATTCCTTTAAATATGTGCACTCTTTAAATATACTCCTTTAAATATGGGGCTACTAGTCAACCCTCAGAAAGTATCCCACGGAGGAATCCACCTACAGGCCTAGGACCTTAGTGCAGTCGATCAGCTTTAAAAATCCTAAAACCAACCAACTAAAGTTCTTAAGATCTATTATGTCTTCAAAGTTCGAAAGTTTCTGAAAATATGTCTGTTTATTTATAGGTACACAGAATAGAGTGATGAGGATATAATTTTACGTCAATATGCTAATGTTAATACTAATGAAATAAAAGCGTGTAAATAGATTTTTGACGAAAAAAAGACGGTTGTATAGTTTGTTGTCTTAATCACAGAACTAAATCTTAAAGAATCTGTTTTTCTGAGATTCATGGAAAAAAAACTTAATCAAGATATCTTAATTTTTTCTGAGAGTGTTTGTAAATCTCCTGTACATTTTCAAATTTTTGTAATGATGAGTCTTTCAGATGTTACAACTTCAAAAGAAGACCGCGGACTTCCAGTGACACACAAATCTTTTATTGTATCATTTGCTAATTTTAATATTCATTAATATTACATTATACGTATAAAATGAAGCCAGGAGTAAACAAATGTAATACATTCTACATTTTGTACTTAAAAAAAAAAAAAAAAAAAAAAAAAAAAAAGAAAAAAAATACATTAATACACTTTGTAAATTTTACTTGTGCTTGTGGTCCCCCATGTAGGTACCCCATGCCATGGAACATTTTACAGGTAAACACCTTAGATGTTATTAAAAAAAATCATATTAAAAATAGTAAGCGTAGTTATTACTTTTGTCTGAGAGCAATATAAATCCTAATATATAGGTTATAAGTGCACATATTTTCAATAGCTAAAAATCATTACTTTGGGAGTAAGAACCTAAAATTTACAAAAGTGGTCCATTTTATCCCGTCTTCCCTAAATGTTATTGTAAATTATTTTGAGTGTTATTTTACTGTGATTTGTAACAAATAAAGCACACACACACACGCACACAAGCACACACACACACACACACCTACCTTTTAAACGCGCCTGCAACAATTGCTGCTAGTCCTAAGTCTGGATAAAGTGTGAAGTGAAGTTAGTTTTTCAAAGTATAAGTACAAGAGACATAAAATCCATTGTTATTTGAGGTAGATTTTAATTCCAGGTTAAAAAGCTATGATTTTTCTCCAGCGTTGAAAAACTACGCGTTGAATACCGATGGCTTCAATCAAAAGCTACACTATCCCTGAATGATACACGCTATATTTAATTTTGATAAAATAAGATTTTTAGTCCAAAATTTTAGTATTTTAATTAAAATCCCCATAAAAGCCATGAAATATTAAATATTTAGCTGCTGCCAATATGAAACAAATTCTTACATGTTCATTTTCTTTTTAAAATGTTTTTGGTGGTTGGTTGGTTGGATGGGTTTTGTGCTGCGCAGTTAAAATATTTTGACATGAAACGAAAAAGAATATATTTGCACGTAAATCAAATTGAAATTGATGTAAAGATTTCTGAAAAATTAAACTTGCACGGAAAAATTTATATCATAGCTTTAAAAGTATTTCATTTTCTAATGATATAATTTATTTAATTCTAAGCATTAATGTTTAAACTTTATTATAAACTAGCAGGCTACGCCCGCTTCGCTGGTCCCTATATTTATATAAATTTTCAAAAGAATTCAAGCACTATTTATTTTTTATAACCCATTATATAAAATAAAAAAAACTAGTTAGCATAGGTAGACTCTGCTCAGTTCTCCATCATATGTATGTTGTTATAAATTTTTTGTGCACGACATATTATATTCATGTTAAGAGAAATGAATTTGACCAAACGCTTGACACAGTGACAGAACGAAATTCTCGTCTAATAGGCTACCCACCATTCAGTTTGATATATTTATCTTATTTTAATCTATTAATTTATTTTATTGGGATCAATTTCGTAGCTTATTTTCATGCTACTATTTCCAATGCAACAATCCCAAAAATGCATATTTATATGAAATATCGCCCCGTTTTGCTATGTTGATAAAATCTTAAATTTCGAATAACTTACAAAATTTTTCTATTAGAATATTTGTAGACAATTATGTTTATACAAGTATCATGAATGTTATTTTGAAACTCAAAATATGATGATCCTCAAAATGGACGTTTATGCTCGATTTTGCTTTATTCTGCCATTTTAAGTAAATCGTAAATTCCAAATAACTTACGAATTTTTTAAATTGGAAAATTCATACTCTATGGTATTCATGTCAGTATCCTAAATTATATTTCAAAAGTGGTCTGACATCTTTTTGATGAAAATATCCCTCAAGTTTGACGTTTGTGTAAAATTTTGCCCTATTCTGTTTTGATAAGAAATTCGTAAAATTCTAATAACTTACGAAATTTTTATATTGTAAAATTCATAGTCAATAATATTCATTCTAGTGTCCTAAATAATACTTCTAAAGTAGTCTGACATCTTAATGATGAAAATATCCCTCAAAATAGTCGTTTATGTGAAATTTTGTCCTATTCTGCCATGTTAAGAAATTCGTAAATATCCAATAACTTGTGAAATTTTTAAAATAGCATGTTTATAGTAACTGATGTTCATTCCGGCATCAAAACGGATATTTTAAAACTGGTCTGACATTTTTAGAGCAAAAATTTTTCATTTAATTCAAGTTTACGTGAAATTTTGTCCTATTCTCCCATGTTAAGAAAATCGTAAATTTCAAATAACTTACGAAGTTTTTTAAGTTGAATGTTGCAAATAAATAGGGTTCTTGCCAGTGTCGAAAGTAATATTTTAAAACTGATTTGATCTCTCTGTGACAATTCGTTCTTGAGATATTGTGTACACAGACTAACGGACTAACAAACTAACAGACACCCTACAGACGGACACCATACAAATTTTGTCATTTTCAGATTCCTCACACCTGAAAACGTGTAAAAAAGTAAAAAAACCAAGGTCGAAAATTTTCACGATTACCTAAGTTCCCCATACCTATAATGTGATGGGGAGCTAAGAAAAAAGAAAAAAAAAAAAAACCCTACATTGAAATTGCTCTAACCCTCACTTCGGGTACCCACTGACTCATGTTTTTTCATTATATTTGTCTATCTATCATCTTTCCATCTCTTTCTCGCTCTCTTTTCGTATATATATATATATATATATATACATTTTTTAATTGGATCGTTTTAATTGTAGTTTCTTCTATATATGTAAGAAGGAAATGTCGTTTTTAATTCAATGGTGATATACGTTAGATCAACTCTGGAGTAATAGAAATATAAAAAGCGTGTAATTATAATATTATTTTAGAACGGGATAACAGCATCAGTAAATAAAAATGCAAACCACATGATTTTGACCAATGTAACAAACAAAAGAAAAATAGATTTTATTTAAAAAGAAATTAGATAAATAAAAAACAAATATTTTCAAATTAAAGTTAAATTTTAATAAGTTTAATCCTTTCTGCTATACACTTTTCCCCCCCGAATAAATAGTATAAATAAATAAAACAATTATCATTAGACTACTACCGAAGACTACATTATGACACATCATTTGATAGATTAAATTTCTAATTACATTCATAACACATTATCTAACATTACTGTAACAGCATAAATACTTTTTAATGCATTACTCACAACATTTGGAAGACAATAATTTATGCATTTCTTCTACATTTGCATTATTTCTTATTATTATCCTACATTGTTTGAAGTAATTGTCTTTGTTGTTTCATATTTACTCAATGAGAAATTATTACTATTTTATTAACTAACATTGATAAATTAGGATTTATTTTATAAAACGTATCAATTTTTGTATAATGCATCAATATATATATATATACATAAATTAAATTATATTATTTGAAAGATCTTACTTTATGTACCCAGACTGGGTACTTTATACAATTTTTCATATATATATGTATATCAGGATTATTACACTAATCATTTTGTTATTTCGTATGCATTCAACGAAAACCTTTCATCACTATATTATATCAAATATATTTACTTGCATAAAATTAATAGGAATATTTAGTTACATGTATATAAGCGTTTTCTCTAACAACCTTGTACCAGCATGAATTGTTTTTTTTACGTCATGCACATCATTAAGAAGATTATAATTTATAAAATTTGTTCTAAATTTACACTATCTTTATTAAATTTGTTCTAAATTTACACTATCTTTATTATATTATTATATTCTTTATTATATTATATATATTATTATATTATATATTCTTTATTGTATTATTACACTACCTTTATTACTACAGTAAAGCACCGTTTATACGTCTTTCAAGAGACTGACATAAAAGGAGGAGTATAAATGAAAAGACGTATAATCGAAATTTTAATAATAACACTTTGATTACTAGAAATTCAATAACACTTAAACAACATTTATATGAAAATACTAATTAATAAAGTTTCTTAAATTAGTAATGTATATCACACTTTTTTACTTTCTCTTACCCATAAGGTAGAGAAAGTATTGTTTTTGGGTCAAATTTTCGAACGTGAGATTTTGTTATATTTACACGTTCTGAGGTCCCCTGAATACGAAAATCATGTTTTTAGCAAATGGTCTGTGTGTATGTCTGTGAGTCTCTGTGTCTGTGTGTGTGTCTGTGAGTGTGTGTGTGTCAGTCTGTTATCAGCATATCTCAAAAACAAATTATGGGAGAAAGTTCAAACTTGGTATTCTAAATGTGTATCATATACGGATGCTACAGTAAGCTTTTCGTTCAGATCAAGCAAATGGTTCGTGTACAGGAACAATCAAGAGAATTCTAATACATTACGTCTATGGGGAAAATTACAGGTAAGTAGAGTTTAACGTCTATAGACTGCACTAAACCAAATGAAACGAATATATATATTTTGTAATAGAGATAGTCAACTGGGAAAAAAAATTGTGTATGTAGGAGCCTCGCCTCCCCCCCCCCCCGGGGGGGAAGTCCCCCCTCGAGGGGAGTAAATTTTCATGATGGATATCTTTGAAAAGAGCTCGCCAATACCTTTAAAACGAATGGTTGAACCATCAATCTGCGATAATTTAAAACAAAGTTATCGTTTTTTTTACTTTTAACAAAAAAAAAAAAAAAACTTAGAGAAAAAATCGTATATATATATATATTTTTAATATTGAGATTAAAATGGACTTTATTCGTATATTTAGTGTTATACTACTTCTCTAATATGGAAATCGTCTGCATTATCATAAAACATAATTTTTTTAAATGATAATTTTAATAAATTATTTTTTAAAAACAGAATTATTTTTTAATAACCGAATTAAATTTTCTATAAATTTAGGTGCATTAATGAAACGGGGGGGTTGAGGGGGACGGTAGCCCCCCTCACACAGAACTAATTATCATATAAAACTCTTCAGAAGCCTTATATGAATTGTTTAACACAGGTTTACATAACAGTACTCGTTATCTTACCTTTTAATCTGCAACCTGTATTTATAGTATTAAATTTCAGGGTAAGAGAAAGTCATGTGAGTGACACACCAGATTATTAAGGCAATATTTATTATAAAAAGTGAGAAAAATCATGCTATTCATGCATGACTGGGTTTAAAATTACATATATCATATATTGAGTATTATATTACATTTCTTAAGAATTATATGAACGCATTTTAAACATTAATTATGTATATTGCATAGCTTTAATATCAAGCACATGATTTATGTCTATCCAGATAGTTATTTAATAACATTGAAAATCTTTAATATTCGCCTGATTTGCTGCTTGTCTATGAGAATTAAAAATTCTACTGTGAATTCAATACATTCTTTTATCAGTATTCTTCGATCTTTCTTGTGTTCCAGTAAAGATGCTTTCTAGGAAAAATGTTTTATTTAGAATAGAAAATAATAACAGGCCGAGAAATTTTGCGAATGTCGGTAGAGCCGTCTTTTGAAATACCCATATCTCGGATCTAATAACAGTCATCCTGATCTACCGAATCAGGACGACTGTCATTTCTCTTGTAATGACTATGTAATAAATGCGAAAGGATATCAAAAAAGAGGTTTATGTAGCAATTTTCAAGAAAATCGTTAGAGCATTTTTTGATATATCGATTTTCATCAAAACTTGGCAAAATGAATTACTGACCGGAAAACAATAATTACATACGAAATTATATCTAAATGTTAATTAATATGGGAAATTTGAAAATAAATAATAAATAATAATCTGTATAGCCGTTTTTATAGGAACTCACTTGCAAGATCTCAAATTGGCATATTTATGTGCAGGACGCCTATCAATTCTCATGAACTAACCAACTATTACATACGAAAGGGCATCTAATAGAGTGTTTATATAGCAAATTAAAAAAAAAAAAAAAAAAAAAAAAAATCTCGAGACATTTTTGAGATATTGACTTACCACTCTACTCCCGTTTTTCCAATTTACACCAAAAGTTAAAGAAAAAAAAATCATTTGTCCACCAGACATAATTTAATTTTGAAGTTCTGTCAATCTAACTTGTTAGTTTCGGAGATACAATAGTTAGATACCCCCCCCCCCCCTTCCCCACCACCACCAAAAAAAGAACATTTTTGGACTCGGGAGACTATAAAACATGTAAATCAGTTTAAAAATCGCTATTGAATTTTTGGACCCAATACAATACTTCCATTATCTATGGTAGCAGAGTAGTGGAAGTAAAAAGAGAAAAGAAATCAAATGCAATGAGTATAAATTGAGCTCATTTTTGAGATGCAGCATCCTTGAAAACAAAAAAATTACCAAAAAAAAAAATCAATCAAAAGGAATTTATGACAGAAAAACTTTAGAATTTAAAACCTTCATTAATGCCAATGATTTTTTTTTTTCCTAATAATAATAATAAATTTATCCTTTTTTTTTCCTATTGTGCAATGAGTAAATTAATTTCAAAATGTGCTGATAGGTGTTTTTCCACTTTACAAATACATTCTCATTTCATTTTCTTAGGAAAATAAATAATTAAAAATAAAATCTCAACAGATTTTTACTATTCAATAAATTAATCAAAAATTGTTGCAGGTTTTTTCACACATTATATAATGACGTTGTTTAATCCTCTTTTTTCAATACTTAATGTGGCTAATTTTTTCACATATATTGCTGATTACTTTTTCGCTATGCTTTTATTTAAAAATAGAAATTCAAACAAAATCAAGTTAAAGATATGAAATCATACAGATTTAAAGTTCATTTCTCTTTATAAGGATTTTTCCGAATTTCTTTTTTTAAGCGAAATATCGTAAATTATATTAGATGTTTTAACTTGAAATATATTTAAATAATGATGCGACGATTTTTTAAACATTACAGTCAATAAAATGACCATCGAATTCGGTGGATTCCAGCTAGTTTAATTAATTATACAAAATTTGCCATAATCATCCTATTATCTAATGACTTTGTTTAATCCACTTTTCCATCTGACAAAATGCAATACTCGCAATTTGAATTCATTGCTGTTTGTAAAAAGATTAGTTAGAGTTTATACAACACCTGTAGGACTTTGCATCAGTCAGTCATTTTTTTAACTGAAGTGCTTTCTTATCTAAGGAAGTGATTCTTGCCAGGTCAGATTCCTTCCCCCCTCCCTCCATCACCCTTCATAGCCACACTTTTGTAAGGGAGGTATGTAGTGTGATGTTTTCCCTCAGGCTAAATTCGGACTTCAGTAAGTGTGACGCTATTGGATATTTAAAATGTCAGTCTTTCTAAATAAGATACGCCTTTTGTTGGCAACACAGGGGCAGGGGAGGATTTTCAGATTTCAGGTGATTGAAGAAGCGCGTTAAGTAATTATTTTGCCGGTCGCAATTTCTTCAGAAGTGGAAAGGAAGAATTTATGCTTAGCTTTTTTTTTCTTAAATTCCTTTATCTATTATTATTCGGGATTTCTGAAATTCGTGATTTTTGAAATTCCATGTTTTATTAAACACTGATTATGTTTCCTCCAAAAAATTATTGAATTTAAATTAGAGCTTAAAAGAAGAATTACTCATCTATATACATAAAATCTTTCGTCCTGAGTGAGTAAGTAAGTAAGGGGGTGATTCATCATCGTACAGACCAAACCCCTGGACCTAGAAGCATGAAATTTTGTGACAATGTTCCCTCTATGACACAGGCATCCACTAAGAAGCGATTTTACAAAATTCGCTCCCCAAGGGGGGAGGAGGGCAAAATGTGATTTCACAAAATTCTTCATATCTCAAACAAAAAAACAGATATCCATAAAATTTTTGCTTTAAAATATAGCTAGCACAAATGTCTAAAAACCAATTTCTGGAATTTTAGAAATTTGGTCCCCAAGGGGGAGGAAGGGGACAAAACGGGATTTCACATAATCCTATATATCTCAAACAAAAAAAAAATAGATGTACAGTCAACTCTCAAAAATCCGCAACCCTAAAATCCGCAATTCTCTAAAATCCGCATATCATTTGCAATGTAAACAAACATTGTCACAACTGATTTGTTGATTAGTGGATTGGAAAACTTCAACTGCATTAGGAGATAAATCAATTATTAACTGGTGCTGATGAATCACCAATCACTCAGCATATTACAAAGAAGAAAATGATAAGTGTAATTATGTATAATTATCAAAAAATAAATTATATTAATTTAGAGGAAGAAGGAGAAAGACAGTTTCATGAAAGATGTTCTCGCATAAGATAAATATTCAAACTTTCTCATAGCACAAACTTATGTGATTGATGAAGAATTGCTAACTTTTTTGCAGGTTATAGGAAAATAAATATGTATGAATATTCTTACTTAAACTACTGTTGATCAGACTTTTCAAACACCTAGATAATTTGTAACTATAATGTGATGTATAAAAATTTAAAAATTGCTCCTTAAATTAAAATTTAGTGAAATACTTGTACTTTTATTAGGCGCACTTTATTTCAGCATTGTATATATAACAAATAAATTGTTTCTTAAAGATTTTCTACTTAAATGAGATTCTTAGATGTAAATAAAAGAAATTACTCTAAAATCTGCAAAATTCAGAAATTCGCAAAACACTTCGTTTTAAGCTGTGCGGATTTTTGAGAATGTACTGTACGTGAAATTTTTGCTCTAAAATGTAGCTAATACAAATATCTAAAAACCAGTTTCTAGAATTTTAGAAATTCAGCCCCCAGGTTGGATGGTAAGGGGGGGGCTATGGGGCAAAAACAAATAGAAATACAGTTAGGCCGTTCAAAATTGTAACAGATAGGTTTTAAAGGCCTGCAAGTCGAATGGGAATATTTTCCAAAGTGTAAAGCTTTTAGGAGGGGTGGGAAGGGGAAAAAAATAAAAATAGAGTTAGATTGTTCAAAATTGATACATAGAGGTTTTCGATGATTTTGTAAAATTATAAGGAGGGGCGGGAAGGGAAGCTATGGGGCTAGAAGAAATAGAAATATAGTTAGGCCGTTCAAAATTGGTACAGATAGGTTTTAGAGGCCTGCAAGTCGAATGGGGATATTTTCAAAAGTGTACAGTTATTAAAAGGGGCGAAAAAATAAAAATAGAGTCCATTTAAAAATAGCGACCAGCGAAGCAGGCATAGCCTGCTAGTTTAACGTAAGAATACAACTGTTAGTTCATTGTTTGATGTTAAAAAGTTTATTTTTTCAGGAAATTTATTATTGCAGTTTTCATTTTTATTTTCTCCTAAGAAAATAAATATTCGAAATTTCCTCCAAACCTCGTTCGTGTGTACAATCATATTCTGAAAAAATCCTTATCATTATGGCCTATGGGCTCAAATTATTTTAAAGTTCGATAGTGTCTTCACCTTATTCAAATAAATTGAAAATTTAGTGCACACGTTATGAGATCAGGAGAAGTAGTAGCCGAAAGAAATAATAAATCGATCTTTCTGCTTTTATTTATTTATTTTTCTGAATGTTTTGTATTTTCTTAATATTTGAATATTGTTATCATTATCACATACTTAGCATCTCTTTACAATTTAATTTTAATGTTGCGGGTATTGACTGCATGTGACATCAAAGCCAGGTGATTTAAAATTTGAGAAGAAACTGGGGGAGGGGGGGAGAAGAGTCAATCCAACCTACAATTTCTTATTTCGTTAATAAACTTTAAGATTTTAACTACAAAATGTTATATAAAATTGATTCTTTATCACACTTTAAATCATGTTTCTTTTGAGGGAAAGAGAAAGAAAATAAATAAAAAGAGCATTGTAATTTTCGATCTGTAACTTTCCACCTTTTACAAACGTCTGATTCTTCCACCAGTGAATATGCTCACCAGCGACCGAGCTGTTTTGCGCTAAAAGCTAGTAAACGTGAGGTGCCGGGTTCAATAACAGGTCGTGCTTGCTGGCCTAGCCGTTTGCAGTTTTCCATAGATTTCTCCGAAACCTGAGTAAATATGGGCTAGAATCCCTTAGAATGAACCCCTACGGAGGGCACTCTCCCTCAGGCCTAGGACCCTAGTGCAGTCAATCAGCCTTCTCCCCACAACCCAACCCACCCGTGGATATTCTCCTAAGAAAGTACAGTTACGTCAAAAAGTAGCGATGGAAGGAGTAGAGATCACATTTGCTTTAATCTATTCCCCCTCTCCTGGCTTGCTCTAGGTTGAAGTCCGCCGTGGCAAAAAAATTTTCTTTGTTGCGGTCGGTTCAGCACTGAGTTGACAGTTGTGATAATAAAAAGGAGTTCCAGATTGCATTTTTCAGTGCTAAATCGATTGTGTGCATTAAAGATAAATGAATATAGAAAAAAGAAAATAGGCTGATCGTCTGTCCGTTGTTTTTCTAGAAAGGAAATAGTTTTAAGCTCAGACTAGCCTAGTAATGTAATGTTATTTATTATAGCAATAAACAGCCGAATACCCACGAAATAGTATCTCTCAATAAGTATGAATACTTGACTTTCTTTTATTTTTTTCTGCAATACTTAATTGTGGATCTAATAGTATTTATTTATTTATTTTTAATAAACTTGTAATTTATCATTGCAAAAAAAGGAAAGAAAAGGCCGCAGATAATCCAGAGTTTACTATATATAAACAAATCCTATTGAAGCATAAAGTTTAAAGTAACAAATGCATTAAGAAGCTTAAAAAAATTACTTTATGATTAATGTTCAGAAGACACTCTTACCTTTTTTTTTTTCAAACAAAGAAGTTATCTTTAAGCATTTTATGGCATTATGTTAAAGCTTGCGATCGTTTAGGCATTTTCTTCTATCTTTTGAGGGCATTTTTAAAGCTAAAATAAGATGGAAAGGAATTGATTGCAAAAAATCGAGTTAACAAAAATCTTGACTCTTCAGATGATGACGATCATTTTCATTTCTTGCTTTCGCGGGAAATAGAGAATGTTGATATTGCCATAAAGAAGAAATATTAATTATATTCCTAATCTACAGACGATTTTTATTAATCTTATTATCAGATGATTTTTGTGAAAATTCATTTTTAGGATCGAAAGTTTTCTTCGATTCTTTTGTCCGTTTGACTCGAAATTTCAGTCATTTTTTTCGGGGGGTGCATTTATGGACGGCGGGGCGTGCAATCGCGATTAAAGGCCAGTGAAGCAGATTCTTTTTTACTGAAAGGGTAAACGGGGCAGAGCGCCCCATAAACCCCGCCTAGAATGAACCCTGGCTTTGCGTACATAAAAAAAAAAAAGTAATGAATACTTCTATCTTAAAATGCATGAATCTGATTTTATTACATTCCCCATTATGAGTTGGGGATTTTATGAACTAAATGTGATTAATTTATCACATTTACGAAATTTATTGGGGATTATGTGTAATCACCGGCAATTATACATAATCACCCATTTATTACATTTACCGTAACATATGTATTATTAATCTAGAGATATTTTACATCTGAAATCTATATTCAGGCATTTACAACCCAGTTTGCATATTCTTGCTAGCAACAAAGAAATATGTTGCAAATCTACAACCTTGAAAGGCACTATGACACTCCAGTTTAAAGCAGTTTTATACATATTGAATAAATATTGGAGTGCAGTTGTGCAGTCAGCATATAATTCAGTTGTAATATATTGATGTTAATGTTATAGCACTATAAACATTTAATTTAACACCAATTTATCACACTTTTTTTTCTTCGTACCAGAACCTTGAAAATAGAAAATAAAATATTCAAATCGACCATTGAGCTAGTAATGATTTTTATAAAACAAACATTGAAAATTATAGTTAGGAGAATGTTTTAAATACGTAAATTTCAATTACTAAAAAATTTTTAATGATGTTTTGTGAATATGTAAATATATTTTTAAAACATTGGTTTATAAAAATTTGTTAGGAGATAAATTTGTTGTGCTGTGCATAATTTCGGTGACATTTGTCGCCATGCAAGCGTGAACCCGAATGATGACCAAAATCAGAACAGTTGTCCAAGATGAACAGGCAGATGCATCGTAAAATAAAGCTCTGTTTGACAGATCTCAAATTTAGTGCCAGAGGTCTATAGCTTTCATATTACGAACAGCACTTTTGCCAATCTACATGTATTTCATCGAAATGATAAAAGCAATTTCTTTTCTGTAATGTGTTTTACTTATTTGAAAAGTAGGCTACCAATGAAAACTAATTTTGCCAGATCAATAAAATTAAAACCACACATCCTTGGTTTTCATTTAACAAATTTTATACTATGTCATCATAAGATTTTAAAATTCAAGAACACATTCTTTTTTGTGCGTGAACTTCCAGCATATAAAGAAAAAAGACTTAATGAATGAAAATGATACTTAAACTTTGAATTTTCAAATTATGAAACAAACAAAATCATATTTAGGTAGAGTAAGCGAGAGTTATTTGTTTGGTTTAATGCAGTTTAGTTAGTTATATGTTGGACATAAGTTTAAGCTTATTTATTATAATCATTATCTTCTAATAATCAATCAGTTTTGGTACAATTATTACTTGTTTTCTTATTTTATTTGTTTATTTTTTACAGGATAAAAGAAATATGCAAGGTTTTGAAATTAAAGAATGCTCTGTTCTCTTAAAAAGACTAGAGGTAAATATTTTTAAAAAATCTCTTGTTAAGTATTCTGAAAAAATATGTGTTTAGAATATTTATCATATAAAAAATTACCAATTTCTTCCTCCGTTACTGTTATGTGCCTGGTAGCAGGATTTTTTCTGTCAATCTGTGACTACTATTCAGGTACTACAAAATAATCTGTAGCATAATTTCAGTCACAAAGAGAAAAGTTGCAAGATTCTGTAAGCATTACTTTTATCAAAATTTTTCATTTATCCAACATTAGCATTGTACTTTTATAATTTTAATTGCATAAAGCAAGGTCAAAATCATCAAGCTTTGAAAAGGCTGCAAATTCTTGTATATAGTAAAAGAAGTTATTTTCTGTGAAATATTTATTAAATTCTGGTTCTTCTGTCAAAACATAGTTTTTAGGGTAAATCAGGAAATTTCTATTATTTCCAAATGTTGTGCTTCAGAGAAAATAAAAATTTATTCAATTTTGGAATTTGTGTAACAGAAACTATTCATTTTTAAAAATAGATGATAGATTTTTTTTTTCTTTATTGCGACTAGCAAAAATGGTTCTACACACAATACAGGGTTCCCACCAAGTCCATTCTTTTACTTTAAACCCGTAAATGTCCATTTTTTTTGCTACTTGTTCCATAAAGTCTGTTTTTTTTTTTCAGACAATTAATCAATCAGAAAATTTTTATTGATGCTCGGATAATGCCGAAAATCGTTAAAATCTAAACTGCAAGAGGCATTTTTTTTTAAAGCCGATTGTTTTATATAGAAACAAAATTTAACTAGATTTAAGAAAATGTACTAATATCTTACACTATACAGGGGTCTTTTTAACGTTTCCTCAAAATTTGCTTCGTCCTCCAATTTCACTCTCTTAAATGACCTACGTAAAATTCAGCAAAAATGGTGTCAGGGCTTAAATTTTTTTTTTTTTTGCAGCACAGTGTAATTTTTTCTGCACACACATGGTAGAAATTACTTTGTGGATCGGTGAAGGTAGGCTTATTAAAAATGTAACTAAAATTATTCTTCATTCTTATATGAGATATTTTTTCTTACTGAAAAGTGAAATTTTTCGAATAGGCACTCAATTTTCTTAAAGCTGACATTCATGAGTTTGATTTCGCAGGATGGCAGAATTTGCATACAAATTTTAAATATCAACTAACAGAAATTGAGTGATTTCCTCCCCCCTCCCCCTAAAAAAAATATAAATCTTACCTTTTTCAGTCAATAAATTGCCAAAATCAGTACAGAACTGTTTCAAATTTAAAGGTTTATAGGATAATTTTTCAAATACAGTAAAAATTTTCACTAATAGGCTTGAAACAATTGCAGGAGTCAAAGTAGGAAAAACAGGGTTCATACTCATCAGGGAAAACCTGGAAAACAGGGAATACTCAGGGAATTTGGAATTTGTTAAAAAAAGTCAGGGAAAATAAAAATTTTCATTAAAAGTCAGGGAAAATCAGTTATAAAACCTGGAAAAACAAATATTTTCTTTCTCCCAAGTTATATTTTTCTTGTTTAGCTTCATATAAAAATTCAATTGATTAAGTATTGTAAAAATACGCATGTAAACAATGATTTCTACCTAAATTTTTATCATGGTCGGCAGTAATATGACACCATACGGTGGAAGTAGCTGTTTATTTTGTCCTGTCTAGAGGAGCATTTCTTGTAATATGTCGCTAATATTATCTTGAAAATTGTCTGGAAACTCAGGGAAAACTCAGGGAATTTTTTTCCCATATATGAGTATGAATCCTGAAAAATTAATTTTGGAAATGTACACCTAACTAAAATCGACGATCTTAAAATTGGACCTATTATAAAAATCAGTAAAATTAAAATAAATTAACTAATAAATAAAGAAAAACAACCTTTTTACAACTTCATGCTTTACTTTGCTGGAATGTTTTCACCGGGGTACCCCCAGCATTCTCAATGGCACCTTGGTGCTTGAAGTCTCTGCTTGTAGTGTCTTTTCTTGATGTTTGCGTTATTAAAAATTTAAACAATTCTTTCGACACTACCGTATATAGGAAACCTACTGCTAGCAATGAAATTATCAATATAAAATGTAAAACCCCCCACTCCTATAAACATGCCGCGCTTCGATCATATATAAACCATGCTATACTCATTTGCTCTAACAATACACTACTAAAAGAAAAAATTAAATTCATTAAAGTCATCGCGAAAAACGCCGGTTATAGTGGAAACCTTATTGACAAACTTTACAAAAAACGTCTAAAAACTCTAAATTCTATCAACAATGCACAAAATTCAAAACCAAATTATACTACCTCTATCCCATATTGTAACAGTGCCACGCTAAATATAAAAAACGAAGCCAAAAAACTTAACATTAACATACCTATAAAACCAAATAAAAACATTTTCCAACGTCTCCGTAATGAGAAAGATATAATTAACCCTAAAAACTCCTCAGGTATATACAAAATTAATTTTAAGTTTGAAAATGAAGAAAAGGGATGCTATATTGGGATGACGAAAAGATACATAAACGATTGAGAAAAAGAGCACTTTGCAGACATAAAATACAATAGATCCAATACTGCCCTCTCCATAACCCATAAAACTAACCCTATTAATTTTAATACCACCAATACCCATAAAATAGCTCCCTATAATAACCACCACTATGCCCTTAAAAGAGAAGCAATAGAAATAATCACTAACAACCTATCCATTAATGATCGCGAACATAGCATAATTCCTCCAATATGGCAACAAGTAATTAAAAGAGACACCACATCTGAAGTGAAGAGAACCGAAGATCGAGAGATAAAGACCGACCAAAACAGAGAAGATGATTTCACTACAATGCACTGATGATGTGCGCGGGTGCGCTCGAAATATATATGTTTTTAAGTAAGTGCAACTAGTATAAAAAGGATAATTTTTTAGGTATATATATTAAGGTAAATGCATTTTTAATTTTTTGTAACACTAAAACTTTCCATTGAGTGAAGTAGGCAATAGGTTTATTATGAGTAATAGAAATTTTATAAATAAATAAATCTAGGTCATAAGAAAACTGTTGAAAGATTTGTAGATAAAGGGCAAAATTAACGGTCGCCACCGGCCACATGGCGACTAAATAAAAAAAGATGGCGATTAAAAATTTTGCATCGATCGCCACTAAAGTCGCCACTTTTTGGGATCATTAAAAGATTCTAAAAATCGAGCGACGATAGGCAATCGAAGCCTTGTGATTTCCAATCTTTTTCCATCCATGGCATAAATCTCATTGTTCATTTTAAACTTGCTTTATTATGTTCTACAACCTATAAAGAAGTAGAATTGTTTAATATATCTCACTCATATAATTTTTTGGACACCCCCCCCCCCCCCCTAACGATCTGTGATCACACAGCTTAGAGAAAGCTTCATAATTTCTAATCATTCCCCATTTGCTGCAAAAATATAAATATCTATTTTAAACTTACTGTATTAGATTCTAGAATCTGTAAAGAAATAGAATTGTTTAATATCTCTTACTCATAATTCTTGTAATCCCCCCCCCCCCCCCTGCCTCCAACGATTGGCAACCACATGCTCCACTGAAGCCTTGTGATTTACAATGTTTCTCCATCTATAACATAAATGTAAATATTCATTTTAAACTTTCTTGATTAGATTCTAGAACCTATAAAGAAGTATGTAGGTGTACCCCCCCCCCCCCCCCCACACACACACACATGTGCGCTCCATTTCAATTAGCAGTTAATGATCAAATGTCCTGCAAAGCACAATCTTTTTCCATTATTATCTCCATAGTATTTAGTGTATATTTAACTCATTTAAGATATTTGACAAATATGTGTATCAAAATTTGATTTGGCTTAAATGTGTATTTTTCAAAAATTTTGGTATATGCTTTCTTTTGAGTAGAAATCTTCCTTTTATCCTTCCCATTTTAAAGTAGAAATCTCCCTATTTTTAAAGCTACAAATTTGGCAGCTAAGTAAATTATTTTTAATGAAGCAGCTAAGTTTCCATATCTATACTTTTTAAGAGGAAATATTTTAACTCTATTGAAATAAAATCATTTAAAAAAGTGTGTCTTTAGAAATAAGAAAAAATAATAAAATTGCTAACTGTATTTACACATGACCATGTAAAAGGTTGTGACGATGATGAATCAGCTGATTCATTTACTAGAAAATATCAATGTGAATTGTGAATGATAACAGCTTATTTCACTTAAATAAATTGGGGGGGGGGAAAAAAAGTACTACTGAATTATCTGAAAGATAAAAACTTATGCTGTTATTATTACAGCCCTAAAAAGATTTTATTTTAGGATGTGCAATTTAGGATTTTTTAAAAGAGCATAATTACAATTTCAGTGTCCCTGTGTTAATTTTATTATTATATGTATTTCTTATTTTCATATTTTTCTTGTGGTAATTATACCGCAAAATGGTGACAGTGCTTTTTGCAGTCTGAAAGAAATAGTCTTATCATGTGAAAAGTGGCCACTAACTTAAAAAAGTGGCTACTAATGAAACTGACAGTAGCGGCCACTGGCCACTAATGAATTTTCCCAGTTTTGCCCTTTATTTGTAGACTGCTAGTTTTAACTGAAAGTCTAAATTTGGTGCCAAATTCCATGAATTTTTTTAATTGATAATTATCAATAATATTGAGATTACCAGTGATAATGTGTCCATGGTCTCTGTCAATAAATTTTGGGAAAGAAGGATCATTGCATTTACATGTTACAGTGTTAGTAAAATAGGTAGACTTAGATACAGAATTATAATTAAATATCTTTCTATCAAGAGGAAGAGGATATTTGAAGGTACGAGATAGATTTGAATCTTTATATAAGACCTCGGTGTTTTAGGGGGTTTTATTTCATTTAATTTATTTTAATAGTTTATTCCTATATATATATATATATATATGTATATTGCATTTTAAGTTTTAAGATCAATTGCGAAGTTAATAAAATTAATGTACTTAAAAAAAATCTAAAATTGCGGAACATTTTTAGAACATATGGAACAGTTTTATTTCACATGTAATTCTTTGTGAGAAGGCTACTCCCCCCTCCCTCAAACCCGCTTATTTATAATGCATAATTGTAAAAATAAATAAATAAATAAATACTAATCAAGGTTGTTGCTAATTTGACTTCAAACTTGGCAATCTTGATTAAATTTTTAAGTGGCAACTGAATACGAACTTCAAAATACCATTTTTGAATTTCCAGCAGTTATCTGTTTTTATGTTTTTCTGATAACAGATATATATATATATATATAAATCAACCGCTAAATATTGGACTTTTATAATCAGGAAACCTCAAAATGTTGTGGTATACAAAAAAAAAAAAAAAAAAAAAAAAAAAAACTAGAGTTGAGAATAGAACTACTAAAATTACTTTTCTACAACAGTATGGATATGAAAAATTGATTTTGCTGCATGAGCAGTGTTCGCCGACATAGTAAAATATAGCAAAGCACTTCCATCAATTACATTCAATACAAAAGAACATTACATTTAGCTTAATTTTGGATAGCTCTGTATATTGTCTATAAACAATATTGTGTACTTAAATTTATTCTTACTTGAAAAACTTCTTACACAAAATTAATTATAATTCCAGCAATTTCTAAGTATAGCCCCAATATATCCAAACTTTGGAGTGCTGTAAACGAATGATGAATGATTTTCATACCACAATCTACACAAAACATGCTTTTATACATTTAAAAAATTTTGTTCATGCCTTTTGTTTAATTAGCCTATTGATGTAAAATTGTACTTACCAGAACATAATGTATTTGAACCCCATAAACATAATGTATTTGAATTCTCTTAGATATTCCTGTACGTGAACCATTTGCTTTGTATCAATGAAAAATTTAGTGCAGCATATTTATATGAAACCCATTTAAAATACCAAGTTTTGACTTTCTGCTGTTATTTGTTCTTGATATATGCTGATAACAGACAGATACACACATAAACCAACCACTAAAAACATTATTTTCCAATTCAGAGGATTTCAAAACATGTAATTATATAATAAAGAAAAAAAAAAAAAAAAACTTCGAAAATTTGACCCAAAAACAATATTACCATACATATGGTGAAAGAAAGTAAAAAAGTTAGAATTTAAAAAACTATTGAGTAAACATATTTCTTATAAAAACTTTCTAAAAAAAATTCAGCTACTATTTTTTTAAATATACTACCGTGGGTTTGAATCTTTAGACAAGAGAGAAAGCCATTTTATCTACTGTTTTAAACTATATATGTAGTATAAATAATTCAATAAATATTTTTTATAATATTCATATATTTTATGCATGTATTTATATTTAAAAAAATATTTTCTTCTGTTCTGAAACATTTTGTGCAAAGAATTTTTATTTATTTATTTATTTAATAAGATTAAATTTCTTGACATTAGAATTTAAATCGTAAATCTATTTATTTTATTGATTTACATTTCACAAAATATTTCCCTGAGCAGTGCAATAGTTTATAGTTTTTTTTTTTTTTTTTAGTGCTCTTCTTCTAGATAATTGAAAACAGGTGGGAAACTGCCTCTTATTACCGCTGTCACGCCACAGCTAGTAAAAGGAAGTGTCAAAATAAGTTAGGTAGTTAAATAGATAATTTTTCAACTACCAGCGGAATTATGAATGAATGAATGAATTATAAGTGGGTGGTTTACAAGAAACCAAGCACTGCGACCAGAGGTCTTTTGTACTAACCCACAAAACCTAATCTTTAAAAAGACCTGTGGCAGAAAGAAAACCCAGCAGACACCTAAACGGAATATCCTGAAGCTCCCAAGGCTCAATTATATGCCGCCCCAAGTGCTCAAACCTATAGGCAGAGAAGACTTCACATTCACATAAAATATGTGTTGCAGTTTCCTCTTTGTACTTGCAACCCCTACAAAATGGATCACTTAAAAGACTTGAAGGAGTTAATAGCCCAAATAATTTTTTCATATGTAACAACCTTCCTGGCAGCATTCCATTTCTCTCTCCCACAAGTACAAGTGTTGAGAGGAGTAGAAAAACTTGTCTCATGGCAAGTACTGGAGTTCGGAAAATGGACCCTAAACATTTCTGCCAGGGTCTCCTCTCCAGAGTCAGAGTAATCACCACTAGGCAACTTAACAGCATTAAGATTGCACATCCTGTCCTTAGACATCACCCTAACCAGCCTAGCTGTGGCTGAAATATCACTGATGCCAGAACAATAGCTGTTCCAGGATGCCCTTTTGGCATTCCTGACAGCTTTATTATAAGAGGTAAGTGCAGCCTTATAGGTTTGCCACTCACCATTCTTCTTAGCTCTATTAAAGAGCTTTCTACAATTGCTACGCATACAACTAAGCTCTTTAGACCACCAAGAAACAATCCTTGGTAAGCTAGTGTGCATAACCTTACAATTTTGGTGGTAGGATTCTAAAATGACCTGTTGCAACTGGTCAACAGCCAATTCGAGATCCAGCACCGAAGACAACTTACCAAAGTGGCCAGAAGCTGCTTTCTTTAGATCTTCAAAGTAGGAACCCCACTTAGTATGACGTGGATTCCTACCCTTGGTCTCAAGTCTTATTGGACCTGTAACAGTAAAACAAATTAGCCTGTGATCAGAAAGAGTTTCTTCATCAGAGACTCTCCAATCCCTGACGTTGTCATAGCATGTACTATTACAGAACGTAATATCAATGACCTCACTCCTGTTAGAAGTCACAAAAGTAGGTTCATTGCCAGAATTTAGAGTATACAGATTATAATGCAAAATATACTCTAAAAGGTCCTCACCCCGCTTGTTGCAATCACTACTACCCCACAATATGTGGTGAGCATTCGCATCACAGCCAATGATGAGCTTGAATTTAAGATTCTGACAATTCTCAATAAGATTAATAATCTCTTTTGAGAGAGTGTCCTTATCCTCATATGGAAGATAGGACACAAAAGTAAAACTGTCTTTGTTACCCTGATGCTGGTATTTCACCCTGACAGCAACATTGTCACCATTAAGATGATTTTGATTTACCAGGAGCAGAGCATGTAGCTTAGAGCTAACATAAATGCATGCTCTGGGCCTACAACAGGTTCTATCAAAGAAGATCCTCTTGCTGTCTATACCAAGACCAAGGATCTTACCATCTTTAGTCCATGGCTCCTGGATAAGTGCTATGTCCACAGCACCACTAGCCAGCTTTTGGCCAAGAAGGGCAGAAGCCTATTGGCTATGGTGCAGATTGATTTGCACTATCTTAATGCTACAATCCATAAATCAGGGAGGAAAAAGACACAACTAAGTTCCAGTTAAATGTCCCTCAGATGAAGGAGTAGCACTAGACTCCTTTGAGGAGTTACCTAGCAGCACCTCAACCTTAGTCAAAGACATAGGTGATGAGGGAGTAAGCGTGCCTCCAGAGTTAGATTCAATATCTAGCTCACTTAAAGTAAGTGAATCAATATTAGTTTGAATAACAGCTTCACTTACCTTGGAAGAGGATGCTTCACCAGTGGTGACACTATCCTCTTCATCCTCCTTACCTCTACCTACATCTTGCACAACAACAAGGGTATGCACATTTGGATCCTTCAAAATTTTAAAGGCTCCTGTCCAAACCAGTGTAGGCTTTGTAGTCAGCAGCCCTGATTTCCCTAGCAGACTCGATACTAACCTCAAAGATCCATCTAATGGACTGTGGTTCTACAAGCCTGTACAGAACATGCCAGTCCTCAGACTTCAACTTTGGGTTGTACCTAGAAATCCGCTTCAGAACAATCTTTGAGCTCCTTGTTAACTACATCCTTTGTTTTGAAGGCTACCTTCACAGGCTTCGGAAGTTCGCTGGCTAGAATGACTTGCAGGGATTCTTCCTTCAGGACATTCTTGTTTTGAACAAATTCAGAGATGCCAGGTATTACGATTTGTCCGTAATTATTACGGATTTATGGCAATAATTATGGCATTGCGGATAACCTATAAAAATTACGGATTATATGCTTTTAAAAAAGTCACGGATATCGTTCGTTAAAAAAAAGAAACCCCACTGACGATCAAACGCACAACAGAAGCATTCCGATTCTTAATCTTTTTCCATCCACAACATAAATGTCAATATTAATTTTAAACTTGCTTTATAAGATTTTAGAATCTATAAAGAAATAGAATTATACAATATTTCTTGCTGATGTAATTATTTTTTTAACCCCCCCCCCCCCCCCCTTTCTTATCTCCTACCAGCCATCGTCGATTAAAAGCTCTGCAGAAGCCTTTAGTTTCTCAATTTTTTTCCATCAGCAACATAAATGTCAATATTCATTTTAAACTTGCTTTGTTAAATTCTAGAACCTATAAAGAAGTAGAATTGTCTCATTTATCTAATTATTTATATTTTGACTGCCCCTCCCGTTTTCCAGCTAGTGATCAAAGATTGCTTCTAGAACCAACAAAGTGATAGAAGTGCTCAATATTTCTCACATATGTAATTATTTGTAGGCTTTATTACTGAGCTTGATGAATCTATTTGTTTTTCCTTAATAAATTTAAAATGCATATTGTACCATCAAACAAAAGATGTGTTAGATTTTTATGCAAAGTACTAAAGAAAAAAAAAAAAAAATAATAATAAAAATGTTTTATTAAAAAAAAGAACAATGTTTTAGTATTTAATGCTATAAAAAAGTGACTTGTAAAATAATAATAAATAAAATAAAGTAAATTTTTGTAACCCCTCCCCCCTTCCCCCCCAAAAAAAAAAGAAAAATATATACATATAGAGAGAGAGATCCAAATGTCCCCCCCCCCCTCCAAAGCAGGTTAAAAAAAAATCTTTCATTTTGTAAGAAGGTAAAGAAATACATATTTATTTACTTTTGTTTTAGAAATTTTTTAATTAATATATTTGTGTTTTTTTTTACAAAAACAGTGCAGTTCATTATTATATGTGGACTTGTGTATAAAAATTATTCCGTGACGCGGTTAGCATCTCCACACTGCATAAGTGTATAACTCTGATTACTGATAGCTCTTATTGAAACTTGGCATCTCTGCGAATTCCTTCTTCAGCCACTCCACTGTCCAGGCGTCATCACACTGAAAGATGAGAGCACCATCGACAAGTGTAGGGCTGCTTAATTTTGGAAGGTGTTCACTCGCAGGAAGTAAATCACCCTTTCTCAAAATTTCCTCTTGGATAGCAAAGGCCTCCGAAGAATTTAGCTTGTGGGAAGGAAAAGATTCTTTCACCACTGCCATTCTGGTTGACTTTGCCACCTGTGCAAATGACTGAAGCTTAGGCTTCTTCGTCATCTCACAGACCTTGGGAGAAGGAGTTGACACTTGTGACCGAAGCCTCTTGCGTCCACCATCCTTATCTTGGTCACCAGCCATATTTGATGGTATACCCTTCTGCAACCTCTTCTTTCTGTTGTGATTTTGTGAGTACTTTCTGCTCACCAGCGGGTCCACCAGGGTGCTGCTGGCCAGAGCCTGCTGCCCCCATAATAGATCCAGAAGGATTACAGGTTTCCTCCTGAGTATGACGAGTTCCCAAAGGAACATCGTCCTTGTCTGACTGCATAGGCAGTCCTTTAGTAAATGTTGTATCCATACAGGACCGCAGAACTGGGAGGAAAGAGAGGTCCACACCTGCATAGCCTCCCAATACAGGTGTAAGGCTAAATACAACGAGGTTTCGCCTGGTTCCTTGAGGGACCGTTCACGACACCATAACCCCTGGTGCCATTCATCCATCAGCACGGTACCTAACACCTTGGATTGGGGTGCCTCTATGCATTTAGCTGGGTAAAGCGGAATGGCCTTCTCGCCATGGGTGACCCTACCAGGAGTAAAAAGCTCCCGACGTACATCACCCATTCCACCCAGGTACACCCCCTCGCCACTTTGAGGCAGCACACAGGACGTGAGGGGGTAGCATAATTATACTATTCACTTATTGGAGCAGTTGGCTGTCACTTTTTAATGTTAGGCCAACCCCAATTTTTTCTTAAAACCTGGGTGGCCATATTGAAAAGGAAACTCCATTTCCAGATGCACAGCCTTAAGGTTATTAATGGCTTCCGTCAGGAGAAGGTCTTGATAATTACAAGGAGCAGATATTATTTCGGCTTGGGACCATAAAGGAATAGCTTTATATTTATCAAGGTCGAAAGGCCCTCATGGAGGGCACTCTCCCTCAGGCCTAGGACCTACAGCAGTCAATCGGCCTTATTCCCAAATCCAATCCAATCCTTCTTACCTCTGTAAAGAACAGTGAGTCCTACACTCATCAAAATCTATTTAGGTAGTACGATGGGAACATACACACACCTACCAACGTTGTTCTGAATTAAAAGAATTGTTTAGATGTTATCGTGTCCGCTTAGCTCATACAAACAGACGTACAAACACAAACACACACACGCACATATATATATGATCTTAAAATACAAAAAATGAATTTAGGAGACCTCTAAAAGTATAGATACACCAAAAGTGGTGTGGAATATTTCATGATTTCAATGGTTTTGTAGATAGTAGGCATGTGCTTGGAAAGTGATAATTTGGCTCCCAGGTTGGAGCTAATTTCTCTTCAGCTTTTAATGTGGGATAGAGAGCATTCACCCTTTCTCTTTAGATGTTACCTATGGGTGGAAGTAATGATGGATCTGGCCACTAGCCTCCATAACATCTAGTCATACGTCTGAATGAAACAACAACAAAAAAAAATATATAGGCCAAAAAATTATATTTTGAGCTTTATTTATTTTTTTTCTGGGGCAGTCTTTTTACCACATATTTTTATTTTTAGAATTTTAACATTAATTTATGAATGTTAAGTACATATTGACAATAGGTTATGCTTATCAACTAAAATTTTTTGATGACAATGAACAGGAAAAAAATCATTTGGCCCAATTTTGGCAGTTGGCCCACCCCTGGTTTTACATTCATATAAAGCCTAGTTCTAACTGGCATCCACAGTATGTAGAGTAATGCAGGACTCGCGTTGGTGCGCTATAGCGTACCATTGTCCCCAGTTTTAATGAAAGGGATGCAGAATTTTTGAAATTGCGGGTCCCGAGGACCCGTAATCAAGTATTGGAAACAGGAACTTTTTCAGAAACAAAACCACCACTACTACTTAAAGAGAAAAGAAAAAAAAAAGAGAGAGAGAGCTTATGTATGAAATATCCTAAACGAAATTAATTTAAAATACAAATTACTCTTATTTAATGATAGAGTTGAAATGAATATTAAATAATGCATCTAAAGTAGTATTAACTTTTATTATTATTTAAAAAAAAAGAGGAAAAGAATTTTTAGATTCTTCAGCTAAATAACATACACACGAGGTAAGTTTTTCTTTATATATATTCTATTGTTAGTGAGTTGTGCTTTATAATTCAAGGAAAATTAATAATAATGAAAATGAAAATAAAAAACCAAAAATCTGGAAAATTCCAAAATCCTGAATATTTCCGATTCTGCTGATCCTAGATAAAGGGTCCTACACGTTTTTTTTTTTTTTTTTTTTTTTTTTTTAACCTGCTAAATGTAAGTTTCTTTAATTTTTTTTTTTTTTTTTTTAGATTATTTTTACTAATTTTGTTTGAAGTCTATTGATATTGTCAAAATAATCATAATTTTTACATCTTTAAAACCTCTTTCAATTGCATTAAACAATTTTCTTTGCACTTTTTATTAATTTAATTTAGTAATGTGCTGTTTTAACTACATAATCAAATGCAAGATTTCATATGATAAAAAATAAGTTAGAAAGTTGTTTTTATTTATTTATTTATTTTTTAAATGCAATGTTTCAAAATGTAAAAAGGAATTGTGAAAACCTTTTTGTGTTTGTGAAAAATATTAGCAGTTACAAGTCCCCCCCCCCCCCCAAAAAAAAAAAAAGAGTTTTTTCGAGAGGGGAAAAAAAAAAGGTGTCCTCGTATTTCGAAAACTTGATCCACATTTTTCATAGTGATGGGGTCTTACGACTCCACTTTTCAAAAGGTCAGCGCAAGCCCTGGAGTAATGGATAAAGTTAAAACGAGCAAAGTTCTTTTTAAATTGCAGCTTCCCATGCCCTTTTTCATGTCCTTCTAGATCTATGTTCTCATCCGATATCCGTATTGTTTTGCTTTTTTTTTTTTTTTTTTTTTTTTTTTTACAAAATGGTTCTTTACAATTGCTGAATTTTTCAAGCAGTATGATTTCAAGAAAATTTATGTCCAAGACCCTATATATACAGTACACTTCCAGAAATCGGCACAGCTCGGGACCAGAGACTATGCAGATTTTAGGTATTTTTTTGTCTCTATTTTTAAATTAGAATTTTAATGCTAAAATCCATTAAAAGTGATTTTCAATACGTATAAGTAAGCAGGTAAAATATATGAAATAAAATTTTTTATTTTCATTTCATATATAATTTTTATTTTTTATTTTTATTTACAGTTTAGAAATACAAGTTTTTTTTTTTTTTTTTTCTTTTTGTCAGCATATGGAATTGTTTTTTGTTCCAGCACAAATTCTATTGGTCTAGGCACTTATAGTTCTATCTTGAATTTTTTCCTTGAAGACTTTACTATAAATTTCACTGTTTACATTGGTTGTTATGTGCAGATTTTAGGAGTGCGGATTTCTGGGAATGTACTGTATATGCATAACTCTTGGAGTGTCTATAGTATTATAGTATCATGTGTATTTATGTCTAAAATTTATTTATTTCTTATTTTTTAAATAATAGATTAGACAAGTTAATGGAATAACCTATGGCTTAAATAATTTGAGCAATTGTTATGAAGAGGAAAACAGCAATGGTATAGTATTTCTTATTTTTGTTAATTTTAAACGTTTATATTAGTTCTAAAAAACATACAAATAACTTTTTTTTTTTTTCAAATAATTTTAGAGCCATCTACAAGAAAACTTTCAATTGAAGAAATGCAGAGAAGATTGATATCAGCATTAGAAGAAGAAATAGGTGATGATGTAGAGCTTAATGAGATACTACTTCCTGGGTAAGACTATCTTTTAAATTTCTTTCTCAATTTTACTGCAGTGGAAAAATTGATATCAATAAAAAATATTTCTAGATTGTGTAGGTAAATGTTTTTATCCTCTTATTTCCATGAGCTGCATATTCATACTAGTTTAAATTTATCTCTGATTAAATCTTTTAAGCCATACTAAAAAATTGATTTATTATTATTTTTTTTCTTTTCTTTTTTTTTTGCTTAAATCTCTAATTATTGTATTGCAAATAGTTCACGATAAAGAACTTAATTTTATTATTATTATTTTTTTAAGCTAAAGGAATATAAGTAAAATACGTACTGAAAGCAATTTGTGGGCAATATGGATTGTCATATATATTTGTTAAACAAAACATAAACTACAATTTCTTTTTTAAGAATATTTTAGCTATAAGGTCATTGTGCCTAAATACGATAACCCATAAACACGACAGTGTACTTCTACTGAAAATTTAAATGCATAAATTGCGTACTTATACGTCATAATGGAGCATACACGTTTTAAGAATGGTTTGCGAAGCTTTACATTTAACTTTAAAGGTTTCCTGTAGTAGAATTTTCTCTTGCTATACACATTGTTCATTATGGCTTTCTCCCGTCTTTCCCTAATTGTGATAAAATATCTTCAAAAAGCAACTTTAATTTTATCCTTTTATCTTTCAAGGTCAAATTACTCCTGTTACTTCATGTCCTTGAATACCCTTTACACCTATCAGAAGCAAATTTAAGAAAATACTACACATTTTTAATTAGAAGGGTTAAAAAAATTGCTGTTTTTTTTTTTCTTCTATGCTTTATTAATAACATTCCTTTCTTGAATTTTTGACTTAACCACTATTATCTGTATCTTTATTTTTGAATTTAAATTGTATATTTTATTTGTTTTAATGCATGTAGTATCAGAATTTCCCCAAGACAGTTTCAGAACGGCACTGCACCTTACCTGCCAGGCATGAAAGATTTCTGATTTTAAGCGGAAATCTGCTTTTTTAAACGTGTTTTAGACAGTTCCTGAGATCGGTGTAAATCCGTTCAGATATTGTGATAAATAAATATGAGGAAAGGGGGGGGGTAAATATAGTTTCAGTTCAATGAAATCCATTTGCTTCCCAAGCAAATGCGATACACGATCAGATCTCGCCAAGAGTCTCTTGCTTGTTAGCCATTTGTGCTCTCTTTCTCGTGGCTATCTGGCATAGAAACAAAGGTAGAGCCTCTTCTATTACATCAAATGATGATTGCACTACATCTACATTTTCAAGGAGGAGAGGAGAAAAGAAGGTCATGTGTGTGCTTGTGCTGTTCGAAATCCCGTGGAGTGTTTGTAGAAAGAATTTCTACTAATATTATTTTTCTTTATGTGTGCAGCATTCAGATTTTGTGGTTAGGGATTTCCACATGCATTCATTGATTGTTATGATAGTGCTTGTCAGATTAAAGCATAATGTGGAATGGAAATAAAAGACAAACATAAATTTTGTGCCATTGATGTGATCGAAAATAAATGAACTGATCTATTTATAGTGATCTGGTTGGTGGTTAACGATTTGCATTTGCATTAGTTCAATTTTATGATATTGCTTGCCAGATTAAAGTATAATGGAAATAAAAGATGAACTTAAAGTTTGTGTCATTGATACGATTGGAAAAAAAAAATTGTACACGAGTGGATGGACAAATCTGTAGTAAATGAATTGTTAGTGAATGCTAATAATGTAGAAGAGATAACTGTGAAAGTCAAAGATTGCATTAACCTGCCAGTGCACATGTTGGGTAGACCCAGTTGATTTACTAGAATGCAATGTAAGAGAAACTTTTTATCTATTCTGTGAAAAAGGTTATATGAAACATAAAATTTATACTTCGTATTTTTTTATTGTGTGATTTTATTTTGTGGGTGTTGTATTGTAACCATTCAAATATTGAAAGAAAATTGTGTCTTTTTCCCACCAATGCACTGGCGGGTTAAAAAAATCAATGCTAGTGGAATGGTGAATTGTCAGCTTTGTTCCAATTCCATTTATTATGGAAAAAGAGGATTTAATGTAATTCCCGATCATGTAAAAACAAAAAAGCATACATCAAGAATTTAAGCTCAAAGATCAAATTATATTTTACCTGCTAACTTTTTTGCTTTTCCAAAATCAGCTACACAATGTTCTTCTGCTACTTCATCTGAGCCCTGCACAAGTAATTCAACTACAGTTTCAATTCAAATGCCAGTAAATGTCCCATTATCAGACAGAATTACAAATGCTCAATCCTTATTGTTAGGAGTATTGGCCAAAAATAATTTACCCTTTACTATGTCTCCAGTATTGACTGAGTTAAGTAAAGTTCTTGCTACTGATAAACAAAAACAAAAAAAAAAAAAAAAAAAAAATCATTATATATCATCTTAATATACCACTACCTCTTACAAATTGTGTCTGGGTTTAGCCAAGACAGTCACTTATGAGATATAGAGAATTTAAGACATTTCAATTTCTCATTGAATATTGATGAAGCAATTTTAAAAGAGTTTTGTCAATACATTTGAGGATCTATAATCTGCATACCCATAATTCGCAAGTGTCTATAATTCTCACTCACTTTGCAAATGTAAACAAAAATTTTGCAGTAACGAAAATCTGACATTTTAGATGTATATGAGAAAATATGATGTTAATTCACATACTAAAATGAAGAAAAATGAGTGTAAAATTTAATTTAGATATACATACTTAATTTTAAAAGGAAAAAAAATAATTCTACTTTTATTGCCTTATACTTTTTTAGCAAATCGGAACATCCTCTGAATACTATTCAATTAGTGATAAAATAAAACATATGCAAGTGCAGTTTTCCAACTCCTGCCAGTAACAGCTTTGCTCATTGGTTGAAAAGAATGACATCATATGTGTTGGTGGGATTGTGTATTTTCACAGATGTTTAAGGATCATTAGTGTAAATGTTCTTTTTAGGGTTGTATTTCAAAAATGCACAAAACTATTTTAGGAAAAATTTATACCAGCATTTGCTTTGAAGATAAGATCTACAATGCAGTCATTAAATACTGTATCAAACTAATCACATTGTAAGTATCTGGCTGCATACTGCCAATCACAGTCCAGAAGCTGGAGTGAAGGTTTGTGTATATATATATGTGCAATATCCACGCTATCAATCATTTTACTTAAATTATAAAAATATAAATAATATTCTATTTCTATAGAAAAAATCCATCTAGGCATTTACTACCAACATTTCTATTCAACATAGTATCTTCATAATAAGAAGTAATTTTATGAGAATCATAAATGCGGTAATATGAGCCACTCAACTTCAGACTTTGTAGGTACAATAATGTATTGAAATAAAGCAAAATCTTACCCACGGTATTGAGCACATAAAATAATTTTAGAAAAAGATAATTTAATAGGAAATAATGACATATAACTGAAGCAATGTATTAAGAGAAAGACAACTTTACTCATAGTTTCTAATCAAAATTAAAAAAAATAAAGAATTAGGGAAGATAAAAAAGAAAAAGGATTATATCCTAAAAAATTCTTACTTAGGTTTAACAAACATCATTTGAATCAAGAAAATTTTTTCACACTTTACCCATTAACAAAATTCATATTTTCATTACCATTTTAATACTTTCACTTATTTTTTTTATAATTTTTTTACATTTAGTGGGTATAATTCATTAAAACAAGCAGTGACAGCAGCCTTGAATTATATTTAACTGATTATATGCAGGGGCGCGCCGACCCAGTGCGCGAAGTGTGCGGCGCACACAGGCGCCAAGTGAAGAAAGGCGCCGGCCGAGGATAAATTATTTGAAAAAAAAAAAAAAATAAATAAATAAATATATATATATATATTGCTTTATTAAATCTGTTTTCATAATGCTGGTCTGAAGCCATGTGACTAATGTGGCTAAATGAGGCGCCTTGAAAAATATACTGGCAAAACTTGTGTTCCTCAAATAATTTAGGAGGTTTTTTTGTGAAAGGGCACGTTAAAAGTGGAATAACTTTGTAAAGATGCGCCTACTTTCAGCAAAATTTTCTTTTACTTTTAAAAAATACCAAAGCATTATATTGAAATTGAATGGGACGCCTTAATCTCTTCCCCTCCCTCTTCTGCCGGAAAAAGGCCACTTAGGTTAGTAAAAAGACAACATATTTCGATTACAAAAATTAAAATTTAATAGAACTGGAGATTTTATTTAGAATAGTTTTTCCCATTTGTATTATCGATGTAATATCTATATTAATAAAATCAGACTTTTGTCTATAAATTTCTTAAATAAAAAAAGATTGCGATCTTCACGTTTCACACATCGTGAAAGCCAAATCTGTCTTCAGAAAATTTTCTGTGTGTGGTGCGTGTGCAGTCGTTGTGTCTGCATGCCTAACATTTTTGTCTGGGTATCACGTGAGAACAGCTGGACAAAATTCAACGACACTTGACAGGAATTACCCAACTTAAAATTATATGTGTCCCTTTTTGTAAATCCTACCTCCCCCCCTGTTCCCTCCCTGGGGGCCAGGAGGAAAAAACACGTTTATATACATAACTTGGCTTCAAAATATTTTACAACGAAGAAATTACACATGAGGAGTCTAGATTTGAGTACAAATTAAAACAAAAGAAATTTTGAATTTTTTTTATTTTTAAGGGGGGAGGAAGAAATTCGATTTTTAGGGGGAAATTTCGTAAATTCCGGATTTGTTAGTAGAAATTTACCAAAAATGATACAAAGCTGTTTAAAACAGCCATGCATCTTCTTTATATTTCCAAAAACCCATTTTTTGTGTTTGTGATTTTTGAACTTGGGGGAGGTCGGGGGTGGGGTGGGGAGGGGTGTTACGTGGGAGTAAATTTGAGACCCCTCTTTTAACACTAAATTGGTCCTGTACTAAATTCCCCCTCACCTTTTCAAAGGAGAAAGGAGGCAAAAAACACGTTTCTAAGCATAACTCGGCTCCAAATTACTTCACGATGAGGAAATTACATATGGAGAGACTAGACTTGAGTACAAAAAAAAAAAAAAAAAATTCTGGAATTTTCGATTTTTAAGAGGGGGGGGGGGGGGGGGGAAATCAATTTTCGGGGGAAATTTTGGAAAATCTGGATTCTACCAAAAGAATTCTATTAAAAATGGTACAAAGATAATGAAAACAGATATGCGTCTTCTTTAAGATATTTCCAGAAACCCATTTTTGTTTTTTTGTAATTTTTGATTCGGGGGAAGGTGTAAAGAGAGGATAAATTCGAGACCCCACCCCCCTTTTAGCGCTAAATTTGTCATGTAAAATCTATGGGAAATGCGATTACGGATTTTGGAGCATAAATTGTTTATATGTATCTGACACATTGTAGAGAGATTTTACGAAATCCTCCCTTTCCTTCCTTGAGGCCAGAAACAAATTTTCAAGCGTATTACTCCAAATTATCTAGCAAGAATAAATTTTATGTGTGAGTTAATTGTTTACAAGATTATTTTGTGATAATGACCAGTAGCATCAGTGGAACAATCTTTTTCTAAATTTAAAATGATCAAAAAATATTTAAGCTCCACAAGGTATCAGACAGATTTTTAAAATTTGCAATTACATCGATAGTATAAAATATTTTTTATCAAATGAATATATATTATTCCAGAATTCACAAAAACTCAAGCAAATAAATTACATTTCGCTAAATAATATTATCTCTTTAATTGTTCATATAATCTACTTTAAAACTTAATAATTTTTATTAGATATTCTTATTTTATTTACTTATAAATTTATGTATTATTTATATCTGTGCAGAGTACAAACATCGCGGTAAAATAGTTTAAAATATATTTTTGTATCTTACTACGATACGGAAAAACACATGTAAATGTACATACAAATTACATAAAAGGCTCAGATAATGAAAATGGGCAAAATTCCTTTCGCCAGATTTTTTTTCCCTGTTAAGTCTTTTTTGTGCATATTTTTAATATATGCTCCTATTTTATGCATTTACTAGAAAAGCCCCTGTTCGGGAACGAACCAAATTCTGAATGCGGAAAAAATTTTACAATCAAACTCGAAATGTACAACTGTACAAGACTCGGCCAGAGACTGCTTATGTGCCAATAGATCAAAGTTTGTTAATGAAATCATTTTTAAATTTAGAAAATCAATGAAGGTAGTGAAATAACGAAGGCTTTGCCCGCTTAGCTGGTCACTATATTTAAAGGAAACTTATTTCTATATCGCTTTATATATAAAAAATATATATAAATAAATAAATCATGAAATTGTTCTAAAGTCCGCTTTGGTTCCCCGCTGCCTTCGGCAGCGACCCACTCATTCGCAGACTCTCGGGAGCTTGTGTCTATTGTGTCTGTGACAATAGCTTACCAGTGGGCTTCCATTTGGATGCTTATCAGATGACACTTTCAAAACGGACACTATCGAAAAAATTAAAGTAGCAATTTTATATTTGAATCCCAGTTACATATGAACAACACTATAAGTGGTGTACATAATATTTTCTTTCACGTTATTTTCTATATTTGATTTATTCGATCAACCATAAAATGACAACAATTTCGCGCCAAATATAATATTGCAATGTGCTATGGTCGGTAACGTCTATCGCATGAAACAATTTTTGGGGTTATAATAGTAGTTGAGTTAGTTAATAGTAGTTGGTATATAGAAAAATAAATAATGAAATATGTAAACCTGATCATGGTACAGTCTTTATATAGCTTCCCTTGGCGACTTTTGAAATTTTATCTCCACTTTAGGCAAAAATACATACTTTATGTGATTATGTATTTTTTCTGTTTCTTTCTTTTCTTTTCTTTTTCCTTACCTGTTCTTTCTTTTCTGTTTTTCAATATTTTATAATTTATTTATATTTTTTATGTGCTACTTGGCTTAAAGTGGCTTTTGCGAAAGTGAAGTTCTTGGCGAAAAATGTCCAATCTATTTCAGCATCAAAATGTTCAAAATTACCCAGGATTATTACTAAGTAAAGCTCTTTAATATAATGCTGAATTAGCTTTCATGCCAAGCGCGATTCATTTGCGCCACAAACATACTATTTAAACATAAGGGGAAAAAAAATCTAAAATTGAGGTATATTATTTATTTATTTATTATTATTATTATTTACTCTATTTTCATATTTTTATTTTTTCATATGCATGAGCAAATTTAATATTTTATAATTTTTTATTTTTCGCGGGCAAGCATATTTCATTTTATGCTGGAAAAAAATTTTATGCTTCTTCTTCTTCTTCTTCTTCTTCTTTTTTTTTTTTTTTTGGCAACAATTAAAAATTTAAATGTCCAATTTTTAAGCTATTACCAGGTTATTATTTTCATATCTTAATTTTTAAAAATCTAATAAAAATTTCGTTACAAATAAGGTACCAAATAAAAGGGGCGATTTTTCTGAATTCGTCGGATTAAACAGCTTATGAAACGGACAATTAGATTTTTTTTAATTAACTAAAATATGAAAATTCGACGGCAATTTGCGTTCACACACCGACAAGCACAGTCCAAGAAAACCTCTTAGCTGTTTATATATATATATAGATAGATGCCAAGCGCGATTCAGTCGTACCAAAAACATACCATTGAAACAAAACAAAAAAGAAAATAAATCTAAAATTGGGCATATTAAAAAAGGTTATGGTTGTCTTTTTACTCCATTTTCCTATTATCATTTTTTCATATGTAAGAGAAATTTAATATTTTATAACTTTTTATTTTTCGCGTGAAAGCATATTTACATTTTATGCCGAAAAAAAGTAAATAAATAAATAAAATAAAATAAATAATAATAACTCGAATTATTATTATTATTATTATTTGGCAACAATGAAACATTTAAATGTCCAATTTTAAAGCTATTACCAGTTTATTATTTTCATATTTTGATTAAATTAAGAAAATCTAATAAAACTTTCGTTACAAATAAGGTACCAAATGAAAGAGGCGATTTTTTTGAAACCGTCGGATTAATTAGCTTATCGATCACACAATTAGATTTTTTTAAATTCACTAAAGAATGAAAATTTGGTGGCAACTTGCATAAACACTCAGACAAACAGAGTCTAAGGAAATATCTTAGCCGTTTATATAATAGATAAATTTATTTGTTCCTTAAAAAATAAATAAATAATCATTGAGTAGTATCATAAAGTATCATTGAGTAATCATAAAGTGTATCTTTTGACAAGAAACTGCCTGTTTCTTTACAGTTACTTTTTTCACACAAGAAAATCGACATTTTGGTAACAATATGGATAGTGACTGATATTTTGGATCAATATGATATGTGTAATATTCGCAAAAGTTGTAGTGAAGTAAGGGAACGTTCAGTTTACTAAGACTATTTTTTTTTTTTTTTTTTTTTTAATATTTACTTAAAAATTAGACCCAAACAAATAGAAAAATTTCCATTTACAGTTCTCATCTAAAAGGGTGGCCACTGGTCAGGGAAAGTCAGGGAATCATGGAAAAGTCGGGGAATTTAAGTGAGTCTAGGAAAGTCATGGAATAGTCAGGGCCAAATCTGCCAAATTTTGTAAAAGCAGGCCTCATTTTAAAGCTCGTTATTGTCAATTGCTAAAATGTGCATTAATTTTGCAAATTTTTGCGGGAAATAAACACCCTAAGTCAGGTAAAAGTCAAGGAAAATGGTGAAAAATAGTCATGGAAAAGTCAGGGAATTTGGAAAAGTTCTAATGTTAACCACCCTGATTTAAGCCATCTGTTGTAATGCTTTAACGCGGTATTTTCTGCTCCCACATTAACACTAGAGCTGCCTATTTTGGTTTCTTCTATTTGTCTTCACAATTGTACCTCGTGTTTTTGCAACTCCCTGTATAAGATTTTATCTCTTTCTGCAAGATGCACTTTTTATTTGTTTCTTTTTAAATTTCATTTTATTTGATACTTTTCATTAGCCATTCAATAAACTTATTGCTATTAAGATTCGAGATTCAACTGACATGCCAAATGATAACTTTTTATAAAATTATTATTATTATTATTATTTTTAAGGTAATATAGAGCGCCACCTGGAACTCTGCACACAGGCGCCTGACTATGCTGGTGCGCCCCTGATTATATGTAGTTAAATTAAAAGGTTATTTTATAAAAACTTTTTGGAGCCTTCAGGGTTCTTTAAACAGTACAATGCAAACTATGCTATTATTTTTAAATATCATATGAGCCAATGTTAAATGACATAAACTGGTATGAGAGCTAAATAAACAAAGAAATATTTTCTTTTTGAAATATCAACTGCTAGGTGGGCAGAGGCGAACTAGAATATATATATAATATTAATCAATGAATTATACACTAATTAAATATTTACAATTCATACACCAGTCATAGGCTGTACTTGTATAGGGGAGACTGGGGAGGGTTGACCCTATGGGAGGTTTGACCCACCTTTCTTTACTCTGCTATTTTTAGCTTTCAAAAACTTCCAACACATGGCAGCACATCCTACTGATGCAAGGTAACAGTCATGTTTGTTTGAAAGTTATCCCATGCTTATTATTTGAACAAGCATGAAATTTGTATTTTCCTCATCAAAAAGTGAGTAATTTTGATTAAATTTGTAAGGCATTGTTGAAATATTCTTAATCAAATATCAGAATTCCGATTTATATGATTAAAGTATATACCTCAAGCTAATATGTGTTATAATTAGTTTTGCTAAATAACTGTTTAATTCCCTGTTTTTTTTTATGAAATTGCAAATGGCTATTGAGGGAGGCTTGACCCACATGATATAAGGGAGGTTTGACCCACGGGTCAAGCCTCCCTTATATATTTCTTTGTTATTGTGGACTGAAAATATTAATTCATCTATTATTTATCAACCTAAAAATAATTAATCGCTCATTCTTGAAGATTATATTGCTCATAGTAGTAGTTCACAAGTCACTTCTTCTACTAGGATCACCTGTCAGCCAGAAATTGAAAAATCTGCATCTTTGACCCCTGAACAGATTCGACCTTTCCTGAAACCTGGACCACGAAAACATAACTATAAAAGAAAATAAGCAACGTCTCAAATATTGATAGATACACCAGTTAAAGAACAAATAGAAAATGAGCATGCATTGGAAGAAACGACCCTTCTGTTAAAGATACTAAAACCAAAAGATTTTCTAAACAGAAATTTTTTAATCTGGTTGAAACCTTGAGTGATGAGGATGAAGAAATCCCTCATATGTAAGATAGCAGTGAAGATGAGTTTGTGATATCAAAGTCAATGTCAGAAGGAGATTTTGAGCTGGTAAAATTTGTGAGTCCTAAAACTGGTAGGCTTCATCTCATTTCATAGGAAGAATAACCAAAGTGGAGAGTTTCTTGCTACATTATTATGCCGCGCTGCTGAAACAAATTACTTTATTTATCCAGAAGCGGAAGATATTATTAAGGTTATCATTAATTAATGATCTGAACAACAAAAAGCTAACATACAAATAAATAATTAGAAAGCGTTTTAAGAGTAAGCAATATAACCATTTTAATATCGCATACTACAGTCGGGTAATACAATTCTCTTTTTTTGAAACAGTGATAGAGTTGAGTTGTAGCTTGTCATTTACACGAGTTGATTTGTAACTTACCACAACACTTCCTCCACAAGCCACAACTTACTTAACACGAATTTAATTTTGATTTCCAACTAGACTACTAAACGAAAATAGTCCTAAAAGAGTACACAGTTCCTTAAACCTAACACTAGGCAAAGGTTTTGTCATTAAGTCTGCTAACTGCACATTTCCCAGGAACATGTTTAATATGCAGTTCGCCGTCAATGAACTTTTCTCGCACAAAATGATAACGGACATCAATATGTTTGGAGCGTTTATGGTATTCAGGGTTTTTGGCAAGTTTTACAGCGCTTGCATTATCTACCAGAAGAAAGGGTGTTTTGACATATGTTAAATCACTGAACTGGCGTTTCAGCCAAATTAATTCCTTCGCACTCTCACTTGCAGCAACATACTCAGCTTCTGTCGTAGACAACACAACACTTTTCTGCTTTTGGCTCATCCATGAGATGGCTCCACTTGCAAATCTTGAAATCATTCCAGTTCTTGAGCGTCTTGTTTTTAAATCACCCGCATAATCAGCATCACTGTACACTTCAAGCTCATTGGGATGGGTCTTAGATTGATATAGCAAACCAAAATCTACAGTTTTTTTCAGATACTTGAAAATTCGTTTCACTGCACACCAATCAGACGTCCTTGGACTTTCCAGATTTTCAGAAACAATACTGATAGCGTATGCTAAATCTGGTCTTGTAACAGTAGCAAGGTACATTAGGCTACCAACTGCCTGACGATAGGGAACTTCTTTTCCTATCAATATATTTCCAACATCATCAGAAACATAGCTTTTGTCACTTGGAGTTGATACTGGATTAGCACCATCCATATGAAATCTTGAGAGGACTTTTTTCGCATAGGCACACTGATTCACAAAAATTGAACCATCATCCAATCTTTTTATGTTCATACCTAAAAATTGGTTTAAAGAACCTCTTGTGATTTGAAAAGACTGACTAAGTTGATCCATGAATTCCTCCACTTCAACTTTATCAGTCCCAACAACAAGGCCATAATCGACGTAGATAACAACAAAAAGTTTCTTGCCATCTCTATGTCTGATAAATAAACAAGGATCAGCTGCACTAACTTCCAGTTTCTGGTCTTTCATAAAATTCACAAAACACTGATTCCAACAACGAGGTGCTTGTTTGAGTCCATATAAAGTTTTATGTAATCTACAGACTCTCCCACTATTATCATCAAAGCCTTCTGGTTGCATCATGAAGACTTCCTCCTTAAGTGTTCCATATAAGAATGCAGTCTGTACGTCAAATTGTTGCAAGTGTAATTTTTCTTTTGCAGTTACTGCAAGAACAGATCTCACAGTATCATATCTAGCAACAAGACTAAACGTTTCATCATAATCAAAACCTGCTTTCTGAGCATACCCCTTGGCTACAAGACGAGCTTTGTATCGCTCCACGGTACCATCAGAATTAAATTTATTTCTAAACACCCATCGGCAGTTTATGACTTTGGAACCTTTAGGCCTTTCAACTAATTCCCAAGTTTCATTTTTATGCAGGGCATCTATTTCTTCTCTCATAGCTTTAAGCCACAAATCACTTTCATTCAAGGAAAGAGCTTCAGAGTATGTCGAGGGATTTTCACTATTTTCGGAATCTTCTACTGCAGCTATGTTTGCAATAAGATACTCTCCAGATCTCATCCATGCAGGTAAGCTTTTGTTTCTTTGAGACTTTCTGACAGTTTGCAGTTTCTCTTCTGAAGGATTTGATTCTTTACTCTGAATATCTTCACATCTCTCAATTAAGTCTTCCTTCACCTCCACTGTTACTGGAGTGGTACAGAAACGTTCAGGTTTGAAATATACATCACGAGATTTTATGATTTTGTTCTGAGAAGGCAGATAGATTTTATAGCCATCTTTCTTGTTCACATATTCCACAAAATGACCATGAACACTTTTGTCATCAAATTTACGTCGAAAATTCTTAGGTATATGTGAATAACATTCAGTTCCGAATACTTTCAAATGATCTAGTTTAATTGTTGGCTCACCAGTCCAAACCTCATGAGGGCTCTTGTTTTCTTCTGGGGATACACCAGTATGGTTTAGAAGGTAGACTGCTGTTTCACATGCATTGGTCCAGAGAGACCGAGGTAAACCACTTGCAGACAGCATAGAACGAGCCAGTTCAACGATTGTTCTGTTTTCTCTCTCAGCTGCACCATTTTGTTCTGGCGAGTACGGTATACCAAGAGTCAGAACTGTACCTTTTTCAGCAAGGATTTGTCGAACTTCACCACAGTCAAATTCTCCTCGTCCATCACAGCGCAAAGCTTTTACAGCATGACCATAATTGGTAGCTTCATTTAAAAACATACGTAAGCAACTACTAACATCACTTTTCTTTTTCATGAAAAATATTTTACGATATTTACTGTAGTCATCTTTAAAACAAACATAATATCAAGCACCACTAAGAGAAGTTATAGACATGGGACCGTTTACATCAACATTAATGATTTCACCAGTTGACATGGCTCTATAAGGACGTGATTTAAAAGGTTTTCGATGAGCTTTACCAAGAGCACATCCATCACAGAATTCATTTGTCATTGCATGACTTACAGATATGCCTATATCAGTTAGCAACTTACGAACATGTCGTTTGTTTTGGTGACCAAGGCATTCATGCCATAACTGCAAAGATTCAGATTGAGTAGCAGTACTTATTTCAGCTGGACTTGTTGGAATAACAACTCTCATGCTGATAATATATGTGTGATCTGACCATGATCCAACTGCAACAAGTTCTTTAGAACGATAAAATTCAATATATCTTTCTGTCATTTTTACTTCAATACCATGCTTGGCAGCTTGTTGCACAGAAAAGAGATGCCTCTTCACATCAGGGACATACCAGACATTTTCCATGTGAGCATCATACCATTTGCCATGAATATAAACTTGAATATTTATTTTACCAGATCCAAATGCATAAATCTTCTTATTATCAGCAAGTGATACCTCAATGGGCACAGGGAAATGTTTGTATGTGACAAAGTACTGTTTGTTTGCAGTCATGTGATGGGAGGCCCCAGAATCACAGACCCAACTATCTGGCTGAGTACTTTTTGCACTGGCAGAAAATGCACCTTTATTATTCTTTGAAAATGAGAATTTATCATTGGACCTTTTCTTTGGACAATCTTTACAGAGATGCGCACTCGATCCACATTTAAAACAATTCTTTTGTTTAAAATTACTCAGTTTGGCATTATTTCTTGGCGTACTTTCAGGAAGTTTTTCGCCATTTTTCATAGCTTTTTGCTTAACAGGAACACGAGCTGCAAATGTGCCATAATCCACAGTAGATTTAATACGCTGTTCAATTGTACATAATTTTTCAACAAGATTTTTAGTAGTTCGTTTATCAGAATCTAAAGACTCCCATACATTGTTAAATTCTTGAAATTCTGGACCCACAGTAAGTAGTATTTTACCATGTAGTAATTCTTGTGGAATAGAAGCTGAACCTATATGGTTTAATTCATTATTCATATCCGTATAAATTCTTTCAACTTTTGCAGCATGTGTAGCAACATTATCACTGGGATATTTACAGACTTGAAAAAATTGAGTCATCAATAAATTAAGTCTCTGAATACTGCTTTGTTCAAAAACACTAATTAATTTGTCCCAAATGTCCTTTGCATTCGAGTATGTCATCACTAAATCAGCAACAGAAGCGCTCAACGTACTTGCAATAAGAGCGGCTGCCTTGGCATTATCACGGCGCCATTCAGATACCTTCTTCGCCAACTCATTCGTATCGACTTCGGCATTTTCAGCGACCGGACAAATTTTAGTTCCATCAATTATAGATGTCAAATCATATTGTTCAAAGTGCATTTTCATTTGCCACTTCCACTTACTCCAATTTTTAGCACCTTCTAGCTTATCGATTTGTACTTTCAGTTCAGCCATATTGTAATGTTTCGCTGTTAGAAATAACAAATTCTGTAGTTCACTTAGCTTTTCAAAAAATTTTCAGATAATTAATTTACGCAGATTTAAAGCATCCTGGGCCCATAACCTATTAAGGTTATCATTAATTAATGATCTGAACAACAAAAAGCTAACATACAAATAAATAATTAGAAAGCGTTTTAAGAGTAAGCAATATAACCATTTTAATATCGCATACTACAGTCGGGTAATACAATTATCTTTTTTTGAAACAGTGATAGAGTTGAGTTGTAGCTTGTCATTTACACGAGTTGATTTGTAACTTACCACAACAGATATATCTGTTGTTTCAATGGATGATATGATAAAGTTACCAAATTCAATATCAGCTGAAGGAACTGCAAGAGTTGCATTATGAATTTATTTTGACTTTGACTTTTCTGAGTATAAGTGCTGCTAAATATTCGTTATTATTCAACATTTCTAGCGTTTTACAACAAAGCTTAATGGCAATGACTATTTTTAATTTAAGAGTTGTTTTAGTAGTATGAACGTGTTCTTTTATATAATTTTTTTAATTTACGCTTTAGAAATATTGCTACTTCATCAATTATAACTTTTATTGTTATCACATTAATTTCATTGCCAAATTTTCTTAAATTTTTGGACTAGCTTAACTTTGTTCATAAATATTATAATATGTGAATATTGGTGGGTCAACCCTCCCATTGTGTAGGTCAAACCTCCCATATGTGGGGAGCCTTGACCCAAAAATTCTGCTTCAATAACATTCATTATTTCTCTTTTCTGTTGCAAAGTATGAAAAATTTTTATGTATGTTTTGATAATAGAATATATCAGGTATGAAATGGTGTACAAAGTTTTTTTCTGGAAGTAAAATTTTTTTCTCTAAAAATGTTTTTGTAAAAAATTGGTCAACCCTCCCCAGTCTCCCCTAAATAATTAATCCATTAACACCCAGCATCCTCATTTGAGGACAGCTAATAAAATAGCATGTATATTTTTGGGGGTTTGTTGAAATTATTTCTGCGTTTTAGTGACAGTAATTACTATTTCGTTATTTTATGATTTTTCATTCATCGCACATATATATGCTTTTTGCGCAGATATACTAACTTAAATCAAGTTGAATAATAATATACATTATAATACTTTACTTTCAGGGTCCTTGTCAGCATATAATAGGAAATTAATCTGTTATCTCAAAGTTTTTTTTATCTGGAAGATTTTTCGCTTGAACACTAAATGTCCTCAAGTGAGGATAGGTCGTTAATTTGAAACTGTTAGAAGAGATTCTTAAATTTAAAATATTTCGTTCTCAGTTGTCCATATTAGTTTAAAATTGAAATATTCATCAAAATATATTTTTCAAAATTAATTCAGGCATTAACGGGTTAAAATATAACAAATTATTTGTTATATTATATTATACGTCAAATATATAATAAAATTTATAAATAATTAAGAAAATTAAGATATAACTTATTTTTGTGTTTATTAATGTTGCTTTGTAGAGATGAATCTAAAGTCAAGAAATGGGAAATATTAGCTCGTCTAATGAAATATTTTGTTATATTTTACTAATTGTATTTTTAAATTTACATAAGAAATAATTAAATATCTCATTTTTTAAAGTTAGATGATCAATTACATTTCATTAAAGCCAATAACTTTGATATTTAAAATAAGTGATTTAAATCAGTGATTTTTTTTTTTTTTTTTTTTTCAAAAAAAAAAAAAAAAAAAAAAGATCACTACAACCCTGTCAGTATGAATATAATTAAAGTTTCTTCTGAAATATTCTTTAAAGAAATAGTAAAAATATGTAATGACTGTAACATCCATGGGATAATTTGATGTCTATTTTAATGGATTCTTGTTATGCGATATGGCCCAATGGCAGAAACACTGCAAATCGGCGACATAGTTGTGGACACAGAAGAACGGCTTGCAGACAGTTTTTGTCTCCACTAATAAAAAAAATTTGTCCACAATTTTCGGATAGTCTTTGTCTGCACTAATAAAAAGAATTGCCTGCAACTTTCGGACAGTCTTTGTATGCATTCATAAAAAATTGTCTGCATTTTACTGACATTTTTCGCCTGCGACAATGCGCTACTGATATGACGTCTTAGACGCTTTCTCTTCTGGTAGGAACTCTAGAGCCCCCCTATAGATGCCTTGGTAGGAACACACAAAACAGTGCTTAACAACAGAGACCTAGGGAGCCTAGAACTCCCTTGATAGGCAGCGTTATGCATGTATTCTTTTCTCCTGTTACCTGTTACTTAGATTATTAATGAGAATTCTTCCTCCTTACCATGTTTTAAATAAAATTCTGATGCCACACACCTGCCCCAAAATGATATTCCTGTTCCAATCTGCTACAAAAGTGATATTTTTATTTAAATTATTCCAAAGTGCATTATCCGAAGGTCACACACCTGTTCCAAAAGTGCTAATTTAATTTAAAACTACTCCAAAACTTCTCCTGTACTTCAAAATTCCAGGGATGAGATTTTTCAGCTTTTCAGCTAATTTTAGCTTTTCAGTTTTTTTTAGTTTTTTTTATGTTTCTGATGTGTATTTATTTATTTCTCCCCCATACATTGAAGATTAAAATAAATACATATTACTCTAATATACAGTAGAACTTGGATAATTCGAAGTTGAAGGGACCAGAGAAAAAATTGAAATATCCAAAAATTCGAATTACATATACTATTTTGCCAAAAAGAAGAGATAAATTAAAAGATTAAAACTCTATGATCAAAGATTTAACACATAAATTTTATATCTAAGAATACTGCTACTCCCTCCCCCCCCCCCATTAAATCAATATTCTTTACGAGCTTCAACACTTTTAAACACACTCAACACTTTCAACATATTCAAACATTTCAACGCTTTTTAAAAAATAGTCAGATATTTTTGATTGATTTTTTAAGTACAACCTTTGTGTCATAGCATGTGACTTCAACCCATCAATTGATAGAATCTTCCACATCAGATATGACTTTCAATTAAAAATCTTCGAAGTTCTTGCATATGCACTATATCTTCTAATGCACTAGGTAAGGGCTTCTCTTGTATTTCCCTACCATTCTTTTGAAAGACTGTTAAAATAAATAATACAGGGTGTTTATAAAGTCCCGAACCCATTTTGATGTTTAATAACTCATAAAATAATAAAGATAGATTAAAATTAATAACATAAATGGTTAGATAGACTCAAAAAGTTTCATGACCCTTGTCAATGAACTTCCACATGTGCCCCCTTCGTCGCACGGAGAATATAAAGTCGATAGTCAATTTCACGCCAGGTAGCAGCAAGCATGTTAGCATCCACAGAGGCTATTGCGGTTGTAATTCTGACTTTTAGGTCATCAATGTTCGACACTCTCCTCCTGTAAACATTGTCCTTTATAAATCCCCAAAGGAAAAAGTCCAGCGGCATTATATCAGGTGATCTGGGTGGCCAAGGAATTGGACCTCCTCGCCCAATCCATCTTCCTGGAAAATGGTCATTCAAAGAACTACGAACGATGGTACAAACGATTCCCAATGAGGTGGTGCACCATCTTGTTCCAAAAAGACATGTGGCTGAAGCTCTTTTAGTTGTGGAAATACGAAGTTTTCCAACATGTCTAAAATTTACGACTGATGAAGACCATCTTTTCTGTAAAAAAGAAAGGCCTAATGACTCGGTCGTGCATTAGTCCACACCACACATTAACCTTTGGGGAATCCCTTTGTGCCTCACGGTATTCATGGGGGTTTTCAGATCCCCATATGCGCACATTATGGCGATTAACAATGCCAGAAACATGAAAGGATGCTTCATCGGAGAACATTATGCGTTTTAGAAAATCGGCATCATCTTCTATCCTCCTTATCATATCTGTTGCAAAGGCCATCCTTCTATGCCTATCGTTCAGTTCCAAAACTTGAACAATTTGAACTTTGTATGCATGCAGTCTTAATTTTTTCTTAACATTGTACACTGTCGAAATTGGCATATCCAACTCTCTTGCCGCTGATCTCACAGATCTTCTAAGATTGTGTAAAAATGTCTCTCTGACACGGTCAACATCAAAATCACTTGTGCAAGGACGTCCGGAACATATCTTATCTGTGATACTTCCAGTTTCTGGAAAATTATTTTTCCACCGCAAGATGCTGCTTTTGGATGGAGGATCTTTTTGGTAAATTCTTCTGTAATTTCTCTGTGCTTGCACTATCGATTTCGTTTATATGTACCACCATAAAATCTGCTTTCTCTTGTGGTGTATGCATTCTCCTTAATATCAGCTCGAATAAAACATCACATACAAAAATACTACATAGAACAAACACATCAAAAGTAAACATAACATTGCAATAGTTGCCAAAAACAAAAGAGAGAAAAATGCAATTAATACCCAAGTTAAAATCCATGCTAGTACCAGCAAAGAAAATAGGCTAGTTATTGCTATGTTTTGCTTTGTCTGCTAGATTTTAATGCTGTTATATGCTTTATAATGCTAGCCAGCATAAAATGCTATATTAGCTAGCTTACACAGCAATAGCACGACAAGCTATATACAAGCATTTTATGCTTATTTGTTGTTTAAGCTTTTCCAAAGCCTGGAGAGGTATGTACCTTAACAAGCTATTATGTGCTTTTCTATGCTTGCCAGCGTAATATGTTATGTCGGCAGCTTAAGTAGAAATAGCATGGCATGCTAGATGCCAGTGAGAAGTGAGAAAATAGCAACAAAAAAGCATCTGTTGGTTGTGAATTACTGCTAGTATAGCAGAAATTTCAAGCAAATAGTAGTCATAATTACTGCTGGACCAGCAACATACTATTCAAGCAACAGAAGCTGGATTATGTATGCTGGACAAGCAATAAACTGTGCCAATACACACCATGACTTGCTGGTAATTTTGGTGGAGCCAGCAAATATTTTTGGTATTTTATGCTATTTTACATGCTGGGATACAGCATTTAATGCTAGACTAGCAAACAAATACCAGCAATAATTTTAACTTGGGTAAGCAGACGATATTTAGAAAAGTACAGATATTTTGACTGGAAAATGAAATTATCTGAAATTAACCACACGCACAGACGATATTTACAAAAGTAAAGATATTCAAACCTGAAAAGAAAATATATGAGTTATTCCATCAATAAATGCCATAAGTTTGTTTATATCTTCATTATTTTATGAGTTATTAAACATTAAAATGGGTCCGGGACTTTATAAACACCCTGTACACTTTAGCTGAGAAAAATCTCAGGAACAAATTTTACTGTAATATTTTAAAGGTAATCGTATAAAAAATTCGAATTATTCAAAATAGAATTCGAATTATCCACGGTATTTTAACATTATATTAATACAAAATTCAAGGGACCGAGTAAAAAATTCGAATTATCCAGAATTTTGAATTAAACAAGTTCGAATCATTCAAGTTTCACTGTAATAGATTTTGTCATCAAAATCTAGTATTTCATTTCAATGTCCGGTCTTTGCATACAGTTCATAGATGCCAACATTTTAATTTATTCTGGAGTATTTTTAGCTCTGCCTTTATTTTGCACCACTTTATTTATAGAAAAATTTCCTCCAATATATAATTTCGATAAAATAAGAAAAAATTACTTTTAAAAAATAAGTGGTATGGAATAAGGGCAGGGATAAAAATACTCCAGAATAAATTAATATGTTAGCATCTATGACAATTTCAGCTTTTTTGTATTTTTACTAATCTCATCCCTGAAATTCACTTATAAAAATTTCTGTATCAAAACTAAAGTTTGAAATGTGTTATGCAAAAATAATCCTACAAAAAGACTGCTTTTGACCTCCAAAGAGGAGTTCAGGAAATAATTTTTTTAAATATGGAAAATGTCCCTCCATCCCCTTACTTAATCTTCTAGATTGAGTGATAGCTATGTGTCAAACTTTCTTGTTTTTCTGAAATTTCTTTGCAAAGACTTTTATGAAAACAGTAAGTTTGTTGATGTTTTGTTCTGTGTGGTGTAGTGATTATTACATTACCAAATTTTACTGTTTCTAAAATTGTTGCATACTGTGTTTCATGCATCCAGTGAGTTTTTGGTTTTAGGAAATGTGGAGCATTAATATGTGTTTATAGTAATATTAATTATAGTGGTTACCTCATTACTAAATTATTGTGTTAGTGATACTTTTATTATTTATATTGTGTTGTGTCAAACATTGCTATAAAATAATAACAGGAGACTTGGCATTGGAATATTAAAACTCGAATAAACGACTATGTCAGAAATGCCAAAGAAAAATATTGGAAATCCATACAGCTGTTTCGGCAGCATTAAGTGTGCCGTCTTCAGTGCAAAATCCTTTTTGCACTGAAGACGGCACGCTTAATGCTGCCGAAACAGCTGTATGCATTTCCAATATTTTTCTTTGGCGTTTCTGACATAGTCGTTTATTCGAGTTTTAATTGCTATAAAATATTTAATTGAATGAGTTCAACTTATTTTTGTATAATTGTTTATACTATATTGTTCTGTAGTAAAATTGTATTCGTGCATTGTTGCACAAGATCACCAGTGTTGTTAAGCTCCCCCCCCCCCCCTTCTAAGATTGCAGCTATTAGCTTTCAGGCTTTTTCAGTGTAAGCCATTTTCGCCTCAGATTACACGCAAATTTTGCAGACAGATTATGAAATTTTAAAAGCCTGTCGCAGACAGCTACAAAACTTTCTACCACTGGGTGATGTAGGGGTCTAAATCTGGTCTAGAGGCTAGAATTCGAGAAATAGCACCGCATTTACTAGATATCTATGGAGATTCCTGTCATCACTGAAAGGTCAGAAATATTGACCCTGCATAAAATTGAATTTTCTAAATGTCAAATAAGTTCGAGGATAAATGTGAGCAAGACAACTGTGCATCAAGCTATTAGTAAATTTAAAACTTTGGGAAAATTTGTGGATCTTAAAAGAAGCAGTCACCCTAGAAAAACAAGTGCACGTGATGATCATGTGATAAGAAAGATGGTTGTACAAGATCCAAGAATCTCCTGCAATACGATTAGGCATTATCTGGCTGCAAAAAAGTACTAACATCAGTTTGAGTTCTATTTCAAGATGTTTGGCCGAAGATTTTGGTTTATCATCCCATAAACCTGCAAGGAAACCTCGACTTACTTCAAGTATGAAAAAGAAAAACTCTTGCAGGATCCATATTTCTGACCTTTTTGTAACAGTAAGTGAAGGTTTTTACCAATTACAATAATTACACAACAGCACTGTCTATGACAAAATTTAGGGCTGCCACGCTACCTGGAAAACCTGGAGAAGTCAGGGAATTTGAAAATTGACCATGAAAGTCAGGGAAAAGTCAGGGAATTTGAATATTTTAGCCAGAATCTGAAAAAGTCAGGGAATTTCATATGATGATTTAAAAAAAAGAAAACAAATTTTTCCTCCAACATAGAGTCAGTTTTCATGTTTTTTTTTCTTAACTTCTGCCATTTTTTTAAACAAGACCTCTTAGAAGGACCCCCCATCAAGGGCGATCTCTCTGTAGGTCAAAGTAATATGTAACTTGTGTGTTTTCAAGTAGTACCATAATTATTTTCTCCTCAACACAGCCAATGCACAATATATGGCTAGACTGGAATTTTCTTAGAGTATGTCTGGGAAAACCTGGAAAAGTGAGGGAATTTTATTCTACTATTGAGTGGTAACACTGAAAATTCAATAAACGCTCCGGACGTCTTTATTTATATCAGTAGAATGCGTCTGATGCAATCAGTGCATGAGATGACTCAATAATCTGCACAAGTGATGCAATGTGTTAAAATATTGAAAATCGGCTACTGATCTTAAACTTTTGCAGATGTGTTTAATGACTTTAAATGACCTTCCAAGCTTAAAAGATATTTTTAGCGAAATTTGTCTTATTTTGCAGGGATGAGATTTTCAGCTTTTTTGTAAATTTTGCTTTTCAGCTTTTTTTCAGTTTTCTCAACTTTTTTTTGTGATTTTGATGTGCATTTGTTACATCACCAAATCTAATAAAATTTGAATGAATGCTAAATGAAGATTCAAAAACATTTATAGATTTTGTCATAAAAGTACTTGTATACCAGAGCCGGGAATAAAACCCGGACCTTCTGCTCTGGGGGTTTGATTCCTGGCTTTGGTATTTTTCACATAGTTGGTAAAAATCAGTCTTCCACTCCATTCTATCAGAAATGAATTTCCAGGTTGATGAATAAAATTTCTTAATTAAAGTTTTACGAAAACATGTTCTTAGAATACGAAACAATATTCACGAAAACAAGTTCTTAGAATACGAAACAATATTCACGAAAACAAGTTCTGTTTTAAAAATTAAAAATAAAATGATTAAATTATTTCTTTAGTATATCTTTGAAATGTTAATAGTTGAATAAATAATTTTTATTATGTATTTAGAATAAGGATAATTATTTAAATAAAATATTAAATGTATTTTAAATGTATTTTCAAACAGTTTACTGATTAAATATTAATTCAATACCTTTGTATTTAAATTGGTATCTTTTTCTAAGCAATATTAATGCTTTGTGGGTCATTCATATTTTTAAAAATAAGTTTCTCTAGTGAAGAATATTATTATTTTTTAACTTTAAGTATGTAGCATCATAGGCAGTTGAATATGTACATACAAAAAATTGTAAATTCCATGTGTTAGTTGCCCCCTCTCCTAAAAAAAAAAAAAAAAAAAAAAAAGCATATAAAGTATTTAAAAAGTGAAATGTTTATTCGTTATTCTGTACTATCAATAAACACTCAAGTAATGGTGTGGTAATTGCTATTAGAATGGACTGGATAAAATTTAAATCTTACATATATATATATATACATATACCACCCTCTTAATTTGCATTTCTTTTATTGATAAAAACTTAATTCATCATTAGTTGACAATAACTGTAGGCCAAAAATTTCATATTGCACTTTTTCATTTTGTAAATTTGCTGCAGGTTTTCCTAACTTTTTTTTCCCCATATGTTAAACTTTTTCTGCTTTAAAAAAAAACAAATGTCCCGGCATGACTTTCTACATGAATATTACTAAACCTCAACCAACCACCCTCACCCTTAAATGGTTTTCAAGGTTTTTTAATGCAGGTCATTTTCACTCCTATGTATGATACAATGGCGGACCTACAACTCTCGAGACCCGGGGCGAAAATCTCTTTGGGGGCTCCCCCCTAATTGGAGTTTCTCCTATATTGAGGCCCCCACCTTGCATTTCTTTACTTAATTCTATTACTATAAAAAGGCAATAAAGTGTGTTTTAAGATTAATTCAGAAGCCAAACCTAACAAGAAAGCCAGGGGCATTAGTCTTGCTTTCCCTGCTTTAGACAGGCTTTGCATAAATCAGTTTTTTACTTCCTTCTATATTCAATAACAGAAAGTATTGGATTTGCAAAAATTTTCGACTTCTGGTTTTTAATGGATTTGTACATTTCAAGAGGTTTAGAACACAATTTAACAATTTTTAGAAAATGTCTGCCTGTCTGTGTGACAAAATTTTGTGGCAACTGTATTTCAGTAACTACTGCAGAAAATTTCATAAAATTTGATATGTAGTTGCAACTTGACATAAATTAGTATCAACCAACGATTGATGGAAATCTTCCAACAGGTGGCGTTGCCATCCCGCATTTTATAAATTTTTAAAGTGTTGTTATAGAACAGAATTTCGTATAAATATACATAAAAGGAATTATTTTTTAATAATCATTATGAAATAAAGAATAATTATTTATAATCGTGATATTCAACTGGGAATTTTTTTTTTTTTTTATTGTAAATGTAGGAGCATTGCTTCCTCCCTGGTTGTGGTCCCCTCCGAGGAGGGCAAAAATTTTCATTATGGGTGTCTTTCAAAATAGCCCATCCATACTTTTAAAACGATAGGTTGAATCATCAATCCGCAATGATTTAAAATAATGTTATCAAGATTTTCATTTTTAAGGAAAAAAAAAAAAAAAGCATTTTTTAAAGATGTCATATAGAGAATAAAATTGACTTTCTTTTGATATTAGTGTTATACTGCTTCTCTAGGATGGAAATCATCAGCATTCATCTGGAAGATAATTTTAATAAATAATAATTAATAAATTATTTTTACTGGGGGAATTTGCATACGAAAATATAAAAGAAAGTCAGGTGGTGGCCACAATATACTAGTTCGTTTTTGGAGTTGTCGTTCTAGGATAACACTTGGTACATTAAGGCTCTTTAGACAGAAACCTACAACTTAAAGGGAAAATGCAGGGAATGTTTCGTGTTAAAATAATGGCACAACAACTTCACCGGATATATATACGTAAGGTTCATTTTCTTCGGAGGCCCCTGAAGACCAGAGCCCAGGGTGAACCACCCCCTCTGCCCCATCCTTGGTATGCCACTGGTATAATAAGGATTTGCAGTTTTTGAAGAAATGTGGTTTTACAGATTTGCCAGTTACAAATACTTTCTGTTTTTCTGTTCCTGATTTATTACAGACAGCAAAATAGGGCTATAATTGTTTATTTGGAAAGTTTTCCTCCAATACTCTTATTGAGCCAGTTCACCTTTGGTGCATATGAATTTTGTGCTTTTGTCAATATTGATTCCCAAAATACATAATTATTTTTACTGAATAAATAAATATTATTGATTTCCAAAATAATATGATTTTTTTTGTGGCATATTGTCAAATTGCATTATCACTACTCTTTAGGGAAGATAAAGTAAGAAAGAAAGAAAGAAAACCTGCTAGTTTCAGATAATAATCATTATTTAAATTTTAATTAGTTAATTTTGGCAGTTCTTTATTTGCAGATTAGGTGATTGTTTTGGGGAATAATAATAATACCCCCCCCCCCTGCATTTTATTTATTTTTTTTTTCCTATGACTGATAAAACACATTTTTTTTTCTTTGTACATTAGTTAATTTTATGCTTACAGAGATTTAAAAAAAGTCAGAGATTAAAAAATTGTTTTAAAAATTAAATTTTATAAAACAATTTTTTTTTATAACAGTTTAAAATTATGCAACTTTTGTTTTCCTATCCTTAAAATTTCCGTTACAAATATTTTCTGTTTTTATCAAAAGTAATTTGTATTAAATAAGATTTAACCATTTTCCTACCGGGAAATTATTAATCTCTCTTTATCTCTCTTAAAATTATGCAAAAACATTATTTTTTCCTACTAGTGTTGGCAAGTATGCTTATTTATTTTCCCTAGCCACAGATAATTATTACATACGTAGAGATAAATTTTAGAACAGTCGCCAGTTCAAGTTAGGGGAAAAATAAAATTATCTATGCTTGTAAAATACAATCCCTTGAAAAATGGTGCATAATAAGAAATGCTTTTTTTTTGTTGTTGTTTAATGATAAATTAGTATTGAATCTTGTTGTATGGGGGAAAAAAAACAAAACCCACCCTAATGTGAGGTGGACATTTAACACATTGAGCGCCATGCGAATTCTGAAGGAAATCCCCATCAGGTCCCGCGCGCTGCATAGAAACAATGCACTGCAGTATAGCAATGCGTTTTTATGTTTACAGTGTTTTAATAAAATCTATTAAAATGCCTTAATAATATAATCATGTAATAAATAAAAATTAAATTTTAAACACTTTTTTAGTAATTACTTAAATCAATGTACATTTTTTAGTTTTATATTTTATACTATCAGCCACTGGTGGTTTACGTGGCCTAAACGAAAAGTTTAGTATCAGCCACTGATGGCTGACATGGCACTCAATGTGTTAAGGAGGTATTACTGTACATCAAAATTAAGATGGTGTGTCTAGAACTTGAATGTTGTTATTTTTAAATTATTTATATCAATTATTTAAACTTTTCCTTAAACAAGTGTGAAAAATAATTTAACTTTTTGCTTCTTTTCCATTTAGTAATAGAGTTATGACAGCATTTTATATTAGAGAAATTGGAGAAGAAGAAGAATCACAATCCAGCTCTGCATCAGCTGATGATAATGCATATAACAATCATGTTAAATCAGAGAAACAAATCACCGATGATACAGATCATGATGGCAAACTTACCATTCCAGCAACAAGTGTAGAGTAAGTCCAGATATTTTCCATTTTATTTGATTTCTGTCAAATTATTTTGACATCATCTAATCAATCAAATTATTTTGACTAACTGAAAATTTTGATAACTCCTTAAAATTTATGATGTCACAGAACACTTCAAATTAAGATTAAACACTATAAAATAAATAAAAAAGCAATGTACAGTAGCTGCCGCTTATTAAAATCACATTCGTCTTGAGACAAAGTGATTTTATTAAGTGGCTGATTTTTTTATCCAGCAAAAGTTCCTGCACTCAAGAAAAAGGTATTACTTTCCTTAATTTGGAAAGAAATTTCAAACAGTAACAAATAATGGAATAAATAAACAATATAAATTAATTTTTGAAAAGTAACTGATTAATTCTGTACTGATAAGTATAAAGGATTTAAGTCCAAAAATGTCGATTTTGAGTTAAATACATAATCAGACTCAGAAAAAAATTCTCAATTGATTGGTATAAAGTATTTAAGTCTATGTCATTTAGTCTTTGAGAAAATCCATTGGTAAAATAAGGTTCAAGTCAGAAATTTACCATTCATGTATGGTGTAAAATAATTAATTCAATTTTTCCCCGTTATTAAATGAAGGTTGACAATCACTGAATGGTATAAAGGGTATAAGTCAACGAAATACCTTTTTCCTAATCGATTCTTCTGATTTGTTTTTAGTTAGTTTAACTTTATTTTTCGTCTCCTGAAAAATCAAGAATATGGACTTAAATCCTTTATACTTATCAGTACAGAATTGTTCCTTTAAAAGAAGTAAATTAAACACATCCAAAATTCTAATGTGCTTTTCTTTGAGGAAAATCATCATTACTCTGCCGAAAGTTCATGCCCCCCCCCCCTTTTTTTTTTAATTAAAAATCTTTTTTAAATGTTTAAATAAAATTTCCTGTTTATACATAACATAAATTCAAGAAAACAGCCTACTTGGAAATTCTTGCTAAATTTATATATCAGTTTCATATTTACCAAATAAAATATGAAACTGATAATAACTAAGAAGGATTTTATATAGGAATGACTAAAAGGAAAATAAAAACCAGGATAAAAGAACATAAAAACGATATAAAATTTAATAAAACTACCACTGTCCTAACTGGAATTTTTCAAAACAACATTAAAATAGATTTCAACAATATTAAAAAACTTGCAAATTACAAAAACTACCATTACGCTATAAATTGCAAAACAATGGAGATTATCAATAACGTGCACAGTTGTAATCAAAACGAGGCATCTATAGACATTGAAAAATGGAAACACCTGATAAAAGGTAGAAGGAAAGTGATAGAAGTGCCGACACAACACCTGGGATTTTCGGAGTTCAAGCCTGATGATGGTGTGGATCCACACCGAAAAATTTAGCAAGAATTTCCAAGTAGACCGTTTTCTTGAATTTATATTATGTAAAATCTTTTTGTTTAAATCTCTTGCTTCTTAGTTACTTCAAAATAAGAATTAAAATTGTCTTTTAATAACTAAAAATTAAAGAATATATATATCAGTACAAAAAACCCTTAGCGGCTTAAAAGTTTGTGACGCCGCTACTTTGTGGCTATAAGAATTTGAAATATGAGTCTTAAAAATAATGATATTAAATTTTAAGTGACGCTTTGCAATTAGTTAAAATATACATAGATTTTCTTATTTGATCTTTCACTTTTATCCTTTATTTATATTTATAATACAAACGTAATATTTTTAACTTGAAGATCAGACAGATATATAAAATACACTCACTGATGCTTTTTCATTCACATTTCAAATTCAAAATAACAGTTTTAAAAGGAATGATATAAAAATTCCAGTGGCGCCTCGGTGTTATTTTAAAAGATTTGTTTTTAGATTCCATTCAAATTACTTTTGTTTTGTCTAATAAAGTATATTTACACATTTAAACAGTGCTTTTAATTTTCAAATATACTGTCAAATAATTATACTTTCACTGAGTTAGCATTATAAAGTAAAATTATTTATTTCAATAAATTGATTTATCTTTTGCATCATGCTATCCAAAACATAGTATCATAGTGTCCAACTAAGTAAAAATTTGCTCAAAGAGGTAGTGTGACGTAAAGAAAACATTTACACAAATTTTACTGCAGTTTTGGATAGCGTGACGCAAAAGATAAATCAATTTATTGAAATAAATAATTTTACTTTATAATGCTAACTCAGTGATACTTTATCTCCAGATGATACTTTATCTCCAATAAAACAAACCAACATTCCTACCCCAAGTACTAACCAAACTAAAGCTGTGCCTACTAAAAGAAAACTTGATTCCTAGCAGCCCTTCCTCTAAGAGTGGTAAAATTAACAATTTCGCCATCCTTACTAAAAATAGATTTGATGTTTTAGATGAAAAAGAACTTTGTGACCAAAAGGCACCATTAGAGGGCGCCTGCAACCAGGCCCCAAAAACCATTCAGCCTAGAAGAAATAAGGAAATTTCCTTGCCGAAAGGCCGTTTTATCAGTGTCAAATGTGGTAATAAAAAACAACTGCTTAGAAATCTTGAAATAGCAATGGGTTATTGCAATTTGATTGTAGCTGCAGGCGATTTTATTAAAATATTTCCCAACTCTAATGATGTTCATGACGACATCACTGCAAAGCTTTCAGAAATGAAAGTACAATATTACTTAATGAATGAAAGAAAAGAAAATCCTCTCCTTAAAGCTGTTATCCAAGGTCTTCCTGCAGAAACTACTCAGTTAGATATTAAGGATGCTTTAACAGAATTAAATTATGATCTAATAAAAATCAACCAATTACATACTTGCCAACTTTTCCGGTTTTCCCGGAAGACTTCCGGTTTTTTAACGTATCTTCCGGTCTTCTGGACAGATGATGAAATCTTCCGTTTTTAAAAAAGTCGCGGATATCGTTCGTTTTAAAAAGAAAACCCAAATGTTCTACGAAAACTCTTGATTCCCAATCTTTTTCCATCCATAACATAAATGTCAATATTCATTTCAAATTTGCTTTATGAGATTCTAGAACATGTAAAGAAATAGAATTGTTAGATATTTCTAGCTGATGTAATTATTTTTTACCCCCCCCCCCCTTTCATTTATCTCCAACTAGTGATCAGCAATCAAATGTTCTGTAGAAGTCTTTTGTTTCCTAATTTTTATCCATCTGCAACATAAATGATAATATTAATTTTAAACTTCTTTCATTAGATTCTAAAAGTAGAGTTGAAAGAGTTTAATATTTCTTACTCTGTAATTATTTTTGTATCCTCCCCCCCCCCCCCTCCCCCGGATTGTGATCAATGATCAGTTCTAGAAACAATAAAGCAATGGAAATGCTCAATATTTCTTACATATGCAATTATTTTTAGATCTTTATTGCTGAATTTAATGAATCTGTTTATTTTTCCTCAGTTAAATATTTGCATATCATATTTATACCAAATGTGTAAACCTGGGAAAAAAATGAAGAATAATTTTTTTCAGGTAGGAAAATTTTTTCCAAATCAATTTAAGAAAATTAATACAGTTTGTTTTATGCACATTTGAAACTGATAATTAGCAACTGCTATTTTTTCCATATGTATGATTAATGTACATACTCAAAAATCATATTCTATTTATAAAAAAAATTAGTTATACTTTAACTTAACTAAGTTTTTTGTCTATTGTTAAGTATATTTCTTACACATTCGGTTTTGTAGATATTTATTTGTTGAAGAGGAATAACTTCATTTAAAACTTTTATATATTTAGTATAATCAATCTATAGTAAAATGTTTTTATAGATTGCTTCTAAATATTAAAATTCTAAAACTGTATTGTTTAATACGTCAAAGAGAGAGAGAGAGAGAAAAAAAAAATCTTCCCTTTTTTTATGAAATCTTCTGGTTTTTCAACAAAAATCTTCCCTTTCTTTATTAAAATTGGTTGGCAAGTATGCAATTAGTAAGCTTTAAAATCAAAAACCCCTTCCTCTTTTCCAAATCCAGTTAAATAACTCTGAACATAGCAAAGCAATTTTTCAAATAAATAAATTATTATACTACAGAATTCAAGTCGAAAGTTATAAAAACCCAACCAGAACTTTTTGATGTCTTCACTGCCAATTATATTTTCATTCTGCAAAAAATTGTAATATGAAAGTCAGATATCCTACAAAAGAATGCTCCCTAGGAAAAGGAAAAATCCCTAATCCTGTTTGCTGTAATTGTGGTGGGAATCACTTAGCAAATTATAGATGATGTCCCAAATTTCCTGAAAATAGAAATATTCTTCGACCACATTTCATGAAACCATGGAAGCATCTACGCAAGTGCTAACACAATGAGTCCAATGATAAAATAGGGGTGGCAGTCATCTGACTCAGAGAAAATGAGCAATAACAGAACGTGGAATTACTGGATTTTTCCAAATTTCAAACTGTTGGTCAAACTGGCATCACTCCAACATTTTGGACGTGTCGTCATTGCTAGTTTTAGGATATGTAGCTGCACTGTAAAACTCTCATAACTAAATTGGCTCTCTTAAAAACTGAAACTTAAATAAACAATCCGAATTTCCCTCATGCTCCCATGCCACGTCCTTACACACACACCACACACACACCAAAAAAAAAAAAAAAAACACTCCTGTACTCCAATTAAGTTAAACCTAACCCCATTAATGAATTAACTGAAAATTTTAACGACATTGCCTCAGAATTTAATGCTAATAATTTTAGTGAATTAATTGTTAGACTTAAAAACACACGTAACAAAATAAAGGAAACTGACAATGCTATTGACAAGATTGGCATTCTCTGGGAAGCCCTCGGAGATCACACTTCTGATTTTCCATAATTTGGAATATAGTTACTCTTAATTTGCAATGGCTCATGTTATTTTAATTAACATCTTGACTGGTTAGCCTTACCTAGCCCTTGCTTTCTCTTTTTATCCCACTATCATCTGGTACTTGCTATTTCTTATCTGTTACCTATTGTCTGGTTGCCAAGGTGTGAGGCAATTGGCCCCGGGTACTTTGGATGCAAGCATCTCTCAAACTACTATGGAAATACCACAATTATTTCTGCATAAAACTAGTGGTGGCAGAAAAAACCTGAAAGAAGGGTGGAGAGTGTGACCCCTGGAATATGTTCCTTAAGTATGTTAATGAGACAAGCAGTGGGGCGATTTTAATTTGTAACTGTGTTGCAATTGTAAAATTTTCGTCAAGGAAAGATAACAAAGGAATTGCTGTTTTTTCTTTCATTTCTTTTTTTTTTTTTCTAAAAAAAAAAAAAAAAAGAAGTGTAAATAAAAAATTTATTTAACATGCATAAATGACATTTTTGCTGCTGAAGAGATTTTTTGAGTTTATTAACCGGCAATACTGATTTTATTAAGCAGCAGTTTTAAAAGTAGTTTGTATTGATTTGATTCCGTTCCTGACAATTTGATCAGATTAACCAATGAATTTATTAAGCAGCAGTTACTGTATCTACTAATATGAATATATAAAATAAAAAAAGTTTTATAATGTGATAACTATCTAGCAAAAAATTCTTTTAAACATCAAGAAATCTAGTTGTGCTACTTGTGTAGTACTCACATACAGTATTCTCTCTATAATCCAGTACTTCATTTCTTGCCCTTCTAGTAATTTGGCTATTTTATACAGGCTTTTTTATAATCCGGTTGGAACATTCTAGTATTCAAGCATCTTCAAGAACAAGTGTTTAAATTGTCATTTAAATATATATATATATATATAAGGAAGAAAATAGAAAGTTATTTTATGCTTTCTGTTTCAATTGAATAATGTAGAATACAAAAGTATTATATAGTCAGGATGGTAAAAAATCTGTACTTTTTGTAAAAAAAAGTCTAGCCTGGGCAGGTTTTATTAAAACCTCAGTTTCTCCCCCAAATTATAAGAATACTTTGATTTTGAAAATTATGAAGTAAAAAAATGTTCTAATTATAATTTAAACACAGGGATTATCAAAATTCAATAGTCCTTTTAAATTTAAATTACAATAACTTTGAAATGCAATAAATATTTAAGTTAAAAAAAAAAAAAAATCAATTATTGAAAAAATATATTGTTAATAAATTATAAGACGACTTGTCTATACATAAATTAATATGATATTGGTTATTAATTTTTCTTATAACCTCCAATAGTCTTTTTTCATAGAAGTGACCAGGGGGTTAAGTTCAGATTCAGCCATACTGTGCTATCACAATGGCTACTTCTAGTTCATTGGCAAATAAAAACTGTTTACTATTAGCATAAACTTTGCAATATAATATACTCAAAATTTCCATAGGGTTCAGATCTGGACTTTGACTCTGTTATTACAAAATGTTAATTTTTTCTCGTTTAAACCATTCCTGGGTGGATTTAGATGTATGCCAAGAAGTATTGTCTTTTAAAACAACCACTTTCCCAGACAGCACATCACTTCCCCAGGATATCTTCAAGATGTCTTCTGGATGAAAAGGCATCCCAGAAACGTCCTTAAGATGTACTGTGGATAAGTTAAGCCTAACTGTGCTGTTAGGGTTGTGTCCCTCCTCCCTCCCCCTAAAAAAAAAAAAAAAAAAAAAAAAAAAAAAGACCCGAGTGGTATTGAATTATCACATAACATAGCCTGATATTATGCAGAGTCCATACGTCTCGAAATTTTCTATAAATAACACATTCCATCATGACTAAAAAAAAAAAAAAAAAAAAAACCACACCTGAATTTTTGCATTTAAGCTATTTAAATATGTAAATGATTTTTATTACTTGTTTTATTTATAATTAAATTTCTTAAATGCAGAGTAAAACCTCTGCTCCTCGGCATTTAACTGACCCGAAACCTCATGTAGCCCAAAAATCTTGTTGTTGTTACAGGGTTCCCCTTTGAGCCTTTGAGAAGGGCGTCGCGCCCTGCCTGCCCTTTAAATTTTTATGAGCTCCCTAACTGCCCTTTAAAGTACGAAAATGCGCCCTCCTTGCCCAAAAAACGCACCCTTTATGCCCGAAAATCGCGCCCTTCTTGCTCCCAAATTTAACCACCACGACCCAAAATAGCGCATTTTTTCTCCTTTTTAAATATTCTTAGTGCTTTATTAATACAAATTTTCTTTCTAGAAGCTTTTTCACTTTTCTGTGTGTTCTACTTATTGCAAAAGCGAGTTGACACTTAGCAGGTCAGTGGCGTATTCTCTGGGTATGCTAGGCATGCGCCGCATACCCACTAAAAACTATCTAAACTTTAAACAGAATTTATTTAAAAATAAATTATTTGAACTAATTTTGTTAAACACTCGCTTCCATTTATACAGTATCAATCATTCAGTTTTGAAAAATTATAGTGAAAGGAAATTTCTTTTGTTACATTATTCCATTATTCCTGGATAAATCCGAGTGATTTTTTCCCCCCTTACTATTGTCGTTACTTCCCTCTCGCTTTGTTTAGGAGACATCTGCTGACCAGTATCGTCCCGGAGATACCCTCCCTCTCTTCTGCTGACCGGTTATTGCTTAGGTCATGCTGCCTTTTTAAAGCATGCCCTGATATAGGGATTTTTTGCTATTTGAGGGAATATTCAACGTCCCTCTAATTTTCACTCGTAGAAACTACAAGGGGAGTTCCGCTGTATAAACGACCCAAGGCATGCTACCCTAGGAGAGCATATTCTGGAGTTTGGGGGAATTTTTTAAAGCATAGGGATTTTGTTACCTTCGGTAGAGATGTTCGCATAGAGGAGAGACTTTTCTGACTGATTGATAAATTAAAACTTATACTTTATTTTACAATAGTGAAAAAAAAAAAAAAAAAAAAGAATTGATTTGAAAATGATGATTAAATTACAAAATAAAATTTGGATAAATTTCCAAAAGTTGTTTTATGTGCCAGAAAAGTTGCTTTTTTTTATGTATTTATTTATTTATTATTATTATTATTTTAAATCTAAATAACTTATTCTAAGCGAAGACTTCCTCCAGAAATAAAAGTATGTACAAATTTTGTTTATTCAATAATATGAATAAAGCAAAATGTCTTCTTCATGTGTGCCTGTATGCGCTATGAAGGTCAGGCCACTGACGCAGATTTACAAAAAATTAACAGATGCGTGCGTAGCTTTGATCGTGCAGGTGTGCATAGAATTTTTTCTTTCTTTCTTTTTACTTTCTTTTTCTTTTTCTTTCTTTTTTTTTTGTGTGTATGTATGTGCTTATTTTCAAATCTGAATTTCTTAAATTAATTATTTTATTTGTTTATTTATTTATTTATTTTGGAATGTTCCGTTAATTTTTCTGCTTTTTTTTTCTTAAATTTTATTTAAATTGCGTGGTTTTTTTTTTTTTTTTTCAATCCATCTGCATTTTTTATAAAAGATCGCTATTCTATTTATTTTTCCTTCTTTCGCATTAAGTCATGCGATCAAATAGTTTTTATATGATAAAATTTTAATACTGTTTCTTTTTTCTTTTTTTTTTTTTAATACACATAATAGTTGCGTTTTCAAAAATTGTTTATGTAAAGGCGTAATACCCTCTTTTGAAGAAGAATGTTTATTATTTTTAATGTATTGTTTCTATCGAAATCAAATGGTAATATTATAGAGAGAATTAAACTTATTAATTTTTTAACTTTATTAAAAATTGTAACAATTAACTTCTTGTGTACGAACTATCAGAGATCAGATAAGCACCTACATTGAAACGCTCGCTTAAGGCACTGCCACTAGCAGTGGGGTCCCCAATCTGACATAGTGTGGTCGTGAAAGACACATTAGAACGCAGCGAACACCTGAAGCCAAGTTTTCAGCGATTTCAGTGGATTTTTTCTTGCCGGTTCTCACTATTTGTTCTTTCTTTCTTTCTTTTTTTTCTCTTTTTTGTTTCTAAAGTGATATAAAAAATTGTGATTAAATTTCTTTGAAAATTCATTTAAATACAGCGATCAATGAAGCGACCAAATGGGCCTTCAATAAGTTAATATAAGAGTCCTTTAGATATATGATATATCTAAAATTACCAAGAAATTGGAGGCCCATCAGCGGCCGAACGGTTCTGCTCTCAAAGTTGGTAGATGGGAAGTGTCGGGTTCCATGGTTTTCTCCGAAAGACGCGTAAATAAGGCTAGGACCCCTTAGAAAGACCCACGACGGACGGCATTTCACCCATAGGCCTAGGACCCAAGTGTAGTCAATCGGACTTGAATTCTACCAACCAACCAACCAAGAAACTGGAAAAATGCAAGCTTAAATTTGATGAAGTGATATGGTCTTGATCAGTAGTGTTCTTTCCATAGTTCGCTTCAGAGCATGCCCAGATTCAAATGTCACGGTACGCCACTGTAGCAGGTGTATAAACTATTTATCAGCGTAAACATAGTTGCCCTCAAACTTCTTTAAATGACCCTGCAGCCTGCTGGCTATAAGGGTGGGGTGGGGAACAGACAAATAAGTGCCTCCCCGGTGTTCGCAAAAAAAGAACGGGAAAATATGGAAGATATTGCTCTTTTCTTATATTCCAATAATCCTTTTGCATCATAATATATATATATATTTTTTTTTTAATCTTTAAAATCACGTTAACAAAAATAGCAAATCTAATTACTTTTATGATCTAGCTGAAGAACCACAAAAATCATCGTTAAGTTCAATCTCATAAATAAGTAAAAAAAAAAAAATGACTCAGGAAAGAGAAGTGTTTGTTTATATTAGATGAAAAACCACAATCAATTAGAATCAAAAGCTGAAAGAAGGGGGAATGAAAAGGAAATCTAAATTGTGCGGTGCTTTGGTTTTTATTTACACGATAACCACAGACAAGGATATTCTTTTTATCTGTGACAATAACAAAAGTTCATTTATTTTAATAATATTTTGAAATTTGTGTAAAAATGCTCTCGCATTTTGGTAATTAGTCCACAAATCATAAAAAAAAAAAAAAGAAAAAGAAAAAACTAATTACATCGATTAGCGTAAAATTAAAGCCTATCTTAGGTATTGCTATTAAACATAAATTTTGATAATTAACGGCAAAATGATTAAATACTTCCGCTATCGGCTAAAAAAAATATTGTGAATTTAGAAAGTCAGCTTTTTATAAAAGTACGGATTTTATTAACATCGGAATAATAAAGTATTTCATAAATAGTTGCAATTAAACGTAAATTTTCGAAAGTTAGCGGTGAAATCGAAATGATCCTGTATTTCCGAAATCGGCTGCAAAATTACTGCATATTTTGAGATTAAACTATAAAAATAACTCAAATTTTATCGATTAATGACGGAATAGATAATTATTTGGAAATTTAGCTTTGAAAACAATGTGCTTTTAATCTTAGCAGCAAAATAATAGAGTATTTCGATTCTTACAGTTTCCTTTTTACTTTCTTCTATATTTAATAGAAGAAAGTACTGGATTCGTAAAAATTTTCGACTTCCGGTTTTCGACGGATTTACACGTTTTGAGAGGTCTAGAACATGATTTGACCATTTTTAGACAATGTCTGTCTCTGTGTGTATGTGTGATAAAAATTTTGTGGCAACTGTATCTCTGAAACTACAGCTCAGAATTGAAAAAAATTTATATGTCGATACACCTTGACCAAAATTAGTACCTATCAACTTTTGGTGAAAATCGCTCAACAGGTGGCGCTGCTATACAGCGATTTCTGAAATTTAAAGGAGGCTATATCTCAGGTTCTATTGCATATAATCGAACAAAACTTGATTTTTAAGGTCTTTATGAGACATTATGATGATTCAATGTAAATGTTTATCGGCCAACAGATGGCGCTGCTATACATCAATTTCTGCAATTTATGGGAAGACTATATTTCAGGAACTACTGCACAAAATTGCAGATAAATTTATATGTAGATGCACCTTGACATAAATTAGTATCTATCAACTTTTAGTGTCAACCACTCAACAGGTAGCGCTGCTGCACAGTGTTTTCTGCAATTTAAGGAAAGGCTATATCTCAGGCTCTATTGTGTATAATCAAACAAAACTTGACATGTGCAAAGGCCATTATGAGACATTGTGCTGATTCAAATTGGATGCTTTCAACCAATAGATGACACTGCTACACTGGAAATTTCTTCGATAATGGGAAGGCTATATCTCAGTTTGTATGGCATATAACTGTACAAAATGTGATATGTGAGATACTCATTATAAAAGCATATTTTTAAGATGTTATTTATAGACAATAAAACTTTCTCTGGATATTTAGTGTTAGCTTTCTCTAAGATGAAAATCATTTGCATTCATCATGTTAGATAACTTTAATAAATAATAGTTTTAATAAATTATTTGCCCTTAGTGAATTTGTATAGGAAAATAAAGAAGAAAGTCTTGTGGTGACCACAACATACTATTCCCCCCCCCCCCCACAAAATAAATATATTAACCTGTGATACTCCTTGATGGTTAGATAATGCAGAGTTCAAAATTTAGCAACCTCTGATTTTCATGCTAGTTATTTTGTTTTTATAGAAACTTCTCATTTTGGTGTTAAATTTGCCTTATATGTATAAGAACTTTATAAATTTAACTCATTATAGGTACAAATAAGTACTTTTAATAATAACCTATATAAATATTCCATCCTCCATTATTCATTCTACAGCCAAGTAGTAACAGTTTCCAGGGATTTTGCATGTTGGGTAGTTTCATCCCTAATAGTTGTAGGAGCTACATTTTTAGAGATCAAATTTCAAAAGAATATTTCATTTACCATTATTGAAATCCAGCAAACAAAGTGAGTAAATTCCAAGGATATATTAAATTTACCAACTGATTGTAACATTAGAAATTAGCAATAATACATAAAAAATTGAAAACTATTAAAAAAAATATCATTAATTAATTAAATCGAACTTTTTATCAAACTATTTGATTAGAATGTTTAATATTTTTCTTTAATAATCACTAAAAAAGGTCTTTGGTTTTTATCTTAAGAAATTTGCGAAAATCTTATTAAAGATAATTTTTATTATAGTTCTTTACTTTCATTTCAACATTTATAAGATTTTCAAGAGCTTTTTACATATTTTTCAGGAAGCAATTTTAATACTTTTTATTAGGTTTAATAGAACTATAGTTAAAGATAAAAGAATGTGAAAAAATAAATTTATTTATCTAATTTTTGCTGACTAATTTGTACATTTAGTGGGGGGGGGGGGGGGAATTGCTGATTGCTTAGCAACTGCATTTATAAATATAATAAAATTGTTTGTAATTTTGGAGACTATTTTTTGCAAAGCGATATGCCCTTTTTATAAAATGTGCCCTTTTTCATTCTCCACAAATGTGCCCTCTTTTTATAGCACCCTCCTGCCCCTTTTTCCTTGGTAGCAGCACCCTGCCCTTTTTCAAACCTAGGGGGAACTCTGTGTTGTTATCTATCCTTTCCTTTCTAAACAACAAGCAGATGATCAGCCTCTAACAGTCGGCCGCTCTCTCTCTCTCAGTTTCTTTGCTTTCAGTGGTGGGCACATTCAATCTGCCACTGAGAAATACAATCATTATTTTGGAGAACTATTTTGATTCCTTAATTATCACAGATGTCAAAAATAGCACTGAATGACCCCCACCCTTAATAATATCATATACCTTGTCATAACATCTGGAAAAGAAAGGGAGAAGACTCATTTCTTATCATAGATGTTAGATCAGCTAAAACAAATTTATTTCTTGACGCTGTGGGTTGTGACCACAAGCATAATAATGTAATAACACTTGTTAGATTTATGTTAAAAAATGAACTTGGATGTAATAACACTTGATCCCTATTAGTGGCCGAGACATTATGTTCTTAAAGCTGCTAGATGGGAGGTGACGGGTTTGAACCTAGATCACTCTCGTCGGCCCTGTCATTTGAAGTTTTCAGTGTTTTTTTTTTTTTTTTTTTTTTTCCTCTTCTGAAATTCTTGGAAATACAGACTAAGATCATTTAGAAAGACCTATACATTAGGCATTTTCACCAGGCTTAGGCAGGTGTCGATCTGGGTGAAAATTGGGTCCCCTTTTCTGCCCCTTCCCAAAATTCCACATCATAAAAGGGGACCCTTCATAAAATTCAAATTCATAAAAGGCCTTCACAATATTTAAATCCATAAAAAGGGACCCTTCACAAAAATCAAATTTATGAAATGATCCCCTTCACGGGATTTTGTTTTACAAAAGTGATCCTTTTATAAAATATTTCCTTGTTTTCAGTATTATTTTTAATTAATTGGTTCATCAAAGAAACTGTTAATTTGATATTAAACACTTAGAATGACTGTTAAAATGAATAGTTTGATACACAATTTTTTTTTCCATAAAAATAAATAAAAATTTCACAAAAGTATTTTGTTTTTCACAAAAAGGAGACCCAAAATTTAAAACCTGGGTCGACCACTGGCTTAGGTTCACAAGTATATTACCGTCCTTAATCCCAAAACCACATCACTTGAGTTCAAGTAATTTTACTTACTGTACATACTCATGTGTAAGCTGATCCTCTATCTAGAGAGATGTTTTCTTAAAAAAAAAAAAAAAAAAAAAGATAAATATGCATGTTAAAAATTATTTTTAAAAAGTAAGTTTATATTTTAAATATCAATATGAGGTCATTAAAAATATAAACTTTAGGGATATAAATCAGTCTCAAACCAGTCCCACAACTCTCTGGTGGGGTAAACTGTGGGTTGAGGAAGACTACAAATACTTAAATGCATGTCAACAAAACAAAATTACTAAATAAGTAAATAGACGTACACAACAGGTCAGTTATGAAATATTTGGAACCAATATTCAATGTTGTGTATGTGTAACATTTTTTTTTTTTTAAATAGACCACTTATTTCTTTCCTCATTAACATTGGTAAATGTTTTTATTCTCAGCCTACAGATTATTATTACATTAGTGGAGATAAATTTAAGTTATATTGTGAACTGTAGTCATTTTAAGGTTCAGGTAAAGGGAAAACTAAAATTACTTACTCTTAAAATGTTATATTCTAGGTGGGGTAAACCACTGCTCTTTTTTTTTTTTTTTAAGGAGATAAATTAGCCGTCCAATGGGAAAAATTTGAACCAAAAAAAAAAAAAAAAAAAAAAAAACTGTCCCTAATGTGAGAAGGCCCTTCAGCAGATTTTTAAACAGCTTTCACTATATTTAAAAATTAAGATTGTGTGTCTACCTCTTGAGTATTAAAAGTTATATTTAGATCATTTATCTCAATTATTTAAGTTTTCCTTGAGAGTAAAAAATAATTTATTTTTTTCCTTTTTTTTTTCCCATTTAGTAATATAAGTTTGAGTGGAAATAATGTAAGTAAAGATGTATCCAATGCCGATTCTTATTCAGCAACATGTAGCAACAATGTGGAATTAATGGATTCAGATGAGCCAGCCACTGACATTGCACAACAAAATAACGATATCTCTGTGAGGCCTGCCACTCCAATCTCAAGTACTACAGTAAAGTAAGTACAGATATTTTTCCATTTTTATTTGATATCTGTAATAAATAACATGCTTTTGACATACTGAAATTTTTAATAACCCCTTAAAATTTATTATACTGTATAGCTTACACTTGGAATTGAGATTAAAATAACATTATTAAAAAAGAAAAGTCAGAAAAGCATAGTATGTACTAATATGAAAGTTTTTAAAAAATGTTTCATAAATTTATAAATATCTAACAGACTTTTGAATTCCAAGAAATCTTGTTGTGTGATATATGTAGTACTTGCATGCAATACTCCCTCTATAACCCAGTACTTCATTTAGCCCTACCAGTGATCTGGTAATTTTATACATGTTTTTTCATAACCAAATAGGTACCTGGGCAACTTAGCAGGTAGCTCAGTGATACCTGATGATATGGTCGCTGATTCTTTAGCTTGCTTTGTGTATGTGTGCCTTTCATTTTTTTCTCCCAAATTGTAACTTATTTTATTTATTTATTTTTGTTTTTATCTGTTTTATGGTACAAAATAGATGTGTGCCAGAGCTCTGTATCCTGATATGTTTTTTTTCTTCAGTGGGTTTAGTGTGGATCTTTCGTAGAAATTGTGTAAAAACTACAAACTATTTTTACTATTCAGCTTCTACATTATATCTTTTATTATTATTATTTTAAGTGTACTAATTTGATGATGCTAACCTGTTTTTCAGGAAATTCTTCTAATCAGTTTTTTTATGTATACTTCTTGAAAGAAGTTTTTAATAATGTTTTTATATAGAAAGTGCAACGAGGCTGTGGGTTAATATAATTTGTTGCCAGAATGAAATATTTTTCTGTGTTTACTTGCCATTAGCAACCAGATAATAAAAAAAAAAAAATAAAAAAAAAATTAGAAAAGTTATGTAGTGCTGATTTATAAAATGTGATATATGTATGTATAAATAGCAACATATTTAAAGAAAAATAAAATTAAAAGTTTCTTTGAAACTTTCATTATTACTTAAACTTTTAATTGCATTTTCTGGCCTGTGCGTGTGAAAATTAATTACTCTGTGCTAGTTCTAAATTAAAGCTCATTTTTAGGAACATGCTACGCACAATAGGACTTAGACCTGATATAATATGGATTAGAAAGATTTTACTAAAAGCAATGAGCAGTGGCAGTCTGTCATTGAGGGCACCTGGGGCCTGGCCCCACTTGAATTTTTCTCTATTAAAAATCAAATATATACATTTTTATTTTAAACTTTGACGCTTGTAAAAATATATCTATCAAGCGAATTCAAGTAATTCTATACAATCGTAAAATGATCTATCTGCTTTTAAAGTGTTCATGATTGAAAATAATGTGTGTTTTAATTTGATTAATTCATAGAATTAATTGGTTAATATTTAAATGTTAATTATCCCTTTGTTTTAATAAAAATTTAATGGAATTGTGAAAATTATTTTAAATTTAAAATCTAAAATCTGTCATTGATTGTTATTTAATTCATATTAAAACACTCATCAACCCTTTGTTTTTTACAGTCAAAAATACTAATTCCTCAAAATACATTTTCAACCTCTGAAAAAATTCTGCGTTTCCAGGTTTAAACTGTTCATTATTTGTTAATTATAATTATGATAATTTCCTTCATCCACCCTTTATTTCATTCAGTTAAATAAGCTAAGATCACAAAATACATTTTCAATAGCGAAAAATGCTAAGTCTAAAAAATTGTGAAAATAATTCTGAGTCCCCAAAATACATTGCCTATTTTTATCTCGAAAGATCATAACTCATTGTGAAAACCCTCTTGAAACGTGACGTGATCTCACTCCCCGCGCCAGTGAAGCACCTGCACCCCACACTTCTCGCTGCATGCACCCCGTGCTATGGGCACCCGACTGTCATTTTCCATTTATTATTGGAGTATAAAGTCTGCTGATTTATGATAAAGCAACTTGTTTATTGTTAACATTGCGAGCAATTTATTTTCAGAACTTATTAATGTATTATTGAAAATATTTGTTACTCACTTCACTGCTAAACTCTCAGAATATTGCTTAGATAATTTCAGTGGCGCCGGAAGTCTATTGAACTTGGTATGGCAAGAAAAACAAAAATGACGCAATGGGCATTTGGTGATGGTCTGAGCCCCCCCCCCCCCCCCCCCCCCTGGTAGTGGTCCGGAGACATGCCATCACAATTTTGATCCTCCACGGAAGGGATGGCTCTCTAGATTTGATGTTATTTGGGTTGGTTGGTTGGTTGTGTTTTACGTCGCACTAGTGCTGCGCAATGGGCCACGGTCTGGGACTCGCATCTAGTGGTGGTCCGGAGACATTCCATTACAATTTTTATCCTCCACGGAAGGGAGGGCTCTCCCACTTTGGTGACCCCCCAGAGGTATAATTTTGATGAAAATGTGGAGGACGTTGCGGCCACGGCTAACTTTACGTGGACCAGCCGTCATTAGTGTACACGACGGTCTTTGGCCGGCTCGAGTACCGAACCCGCAATCTTCCAATTATGAGCCCGGCGCTCTACCGACTGGACTACCGCGGCCCCGATGATATTTGGGATTATATACGATTGACTACGAATGGATCCTAGGTCTGAGCGTCTTTCTAAGAAAACCTAGCTGATTTTTATGGAAGTTTCAAAAACCGTGGAAAACACCGAAAGGCTAAGATTGACGTGTGCAGTCTGAGCACCTCCTGTCTGTTAGATTGGAGATCAGAACCAGAACCTCTATGCCACTGACGGGGCCCTCTCTATCTAGAATTTAGACCTTACGCACATACACATAATAAAATACTATGTCAAATTCGCAGATTCATTCAGTATGTCCAAAGATATTGTTGCGTACTTGGGTATTCGTAAGTTGTCCGAGAATGAAAGGTGAATCTTTCAGAGGCTGGAAACTTTATTTACAGAAAATTCGAGAAGGCTACAGGTCTGTAAACCAAGTAGCAACTTCACTTTCAAAAGTAAACACAGTTTAAATAACAGCTGTCAAGAGCAAATTCACAGTAGAAAACTGTATCAGAGCATTAACATACAGCAATCGACTGCAATCTAAAGAAGCTCAGAGCTCTTTCAGTAGCAATGAAAGCATTGGCGAAAACTAATCTGAGACTGACTATTGACGTAAAACAACTTCTTAAATACTTTTAATATAATCGTAGAAAAGTGGGTAAAAACTCCAGAAACTCGTCGGCCAATCAAGTTATAACTTCCATATTTGGTATATCGATGATAAGGATTTTCTCTCTAAGGTCACCAAAAAATCACAAAGGAGTGAAAAAGTTGCCAAATTTGACGCCAAATCCATTACCGTCCTTAATGTGGCTTACAGGTTTTAAAACTATTTTGATGCGAAAACAAACTAGAAATAATGAAAATTAACATTTTATCACAGCTTGCTTCCTTCGAGAGCACTTGAAATTAAATTATTCTAGCAACGATATATTTTTATAAATTTTAATGATATTTCCCAGGTTTTTCCCTTTTTTCTCCTAAGAGTAAAGCTATACATTTGGCTAATAAATAATGACTACTCAAAGTATTTGGATATATTAGGGATTGTTGGAAATTGTTGGAATGTGTTTCATAAAGAACTAAATTTAAGAAAACAATGTGCTGTGTATACAGTTTATAGACAATATGCAGGGCAAAATTTTGCTAAACGTTCTTTTGTATGGAATATAGGGCTGGATTATTTATCAATATATCACAAAATATCAATATTTTTTTAGTATCGCAATAACAGTATTTAAAATCTTACTCTGCCGATATATCACTTTAACGATATTTCTCAGCATGCACCATGCAGCCGACCGATCGCACATCGATAAATAACTTTAAAACATCCAATCTTACTACCTCCTTCAAACTCCGCTTCTTTCCCTTTCTTTCAAACTCCGCTTTCCGCTTCCGCTTTTCCCTACCACGCATGCACAGCACGACCGATTAAATCCCGCTCGAAAAATAGCACCGAATATGTCTTACTCTAATATTCCTTTCCTTCTTTCCCCACATCCCCCTCTCATAGCCCCAAACGATCTCTCTCAATGTTACCGCAACCGAAATACATCCCTCTACATCCGATTGTAATATAACCACTTCCTTTTTCTGTCATACCTGGGATCTCTCAAATCAAAAATAAATACCAGTATCACTGCTTAAAAAGTCAGACGTTGAACGATAACATATAAAATATTTCATTCATCAAGTTATCGCAGTATAATTTCCCAGCTTCTCACATTCGAAGATGTCCCCATACCAGTAATATTGCAGCTCATTTCCTGCTATTGGCTCATTCATATCGGTATTAAATGGCCAATGACATGCGAGATTCAACATATGTTTATCAAACATGATCAAAGCCGAATTGCAGTATTTCAGACACTGATATCCACTAGAACTTTGATCGCAAGAGTAATATCGTCTGCCGGATATTCAGTCATTGACATCGATATATTTTCTTCATGTAGTATATTGCGGTTTACGTGAAAGTAATATTTAGAATATTGAATGTAAAATGAATGTTCGCATCGATTGTTCGAAATAATATCAAGTGGTATTAAAAAAAAAAAAAAAAAAAAAAATGGAAATATGGAAATGTTTTGGATGTCTCGGAGATGAAAATAATAAAATAATTTCCGAACATATTTCGATCTGTAATTTTTAATCATGTGCAGTATAATGTAAATTTTTTTGTATGTATAAGTTTACCTTCTATCATTATTATTATTAAATATTTTAATAAACTCAGTTCTTTATTAAGCTAGTAAAATAGATTTTTATCTTCAGAAATTTTATAGGGACAGTTTTCCGACTGAACAATGATATAACACTGAGCATTTTATTATTATTTTATTTATTCATTTTTATTTTTTTTTTTTTCTTGTGCAGCATTTTATTATTATTATTAGTATTCATTTATTTATTTATTTTAGCTGTTCTTATTAAATATAAGAGATTTAAACAAAAGAAAAGTGGTTAAAAAAAAAATAAAAAAAAAAAATAAAAAAAAAAAATAAAAATTCTACTTACATTCTATGTAAACAGAATTTAATTTAGTACGACTGGACTTATTTTAATAACTGTGTTTCATTTACTAGCATCGATTACTATATTCATTTCTTAAAATGTCTTTGGTATAACTCTAGAAAAGGAGCCCCTTTGTGGTTTTTAAATTTTTGTTGTCAATTTATTGATGAATTAAAGTGGCTATCGAAAATTTTGGAAAGAAATATCCGGGTTACTTCGGTACCAAATTAAAATTTTGCAAAGGGCTATGCTGAAGCGGTTCCATTTCTTTAGCACTGTTTTTTTTTTTTTTTTTTTTTTTTTTTTTTCAATTCTATTTTAATATTAAAAAAAAAAAAAAAAAAAAAAAAAAATGTTTGTACCATTTACATATTTTTTTTTGACATAAAAGTAATATATTTACTTACATATTCATTCATTTATTGACGTGAAAACTTCTTTAGGCGCGTTGAGCACTTTTGGTGAACAAAAATCATAAAACTCGCGTCATCGTCAGCGAACGCTTTCCATCCTTGTATGATACAAATAATGTATCATACAATTAACTTGTTAATGTGAAGTGTTAATAATTATATACTGTATGTTGTTTTACAATCTGGTGCGGCTCTGCACGACTTCTCTCATCTCCGGACGCTGTCTCTTAAAGATTGCATCTGGAAACGTTGCAGTTAGACCTCACAAAACCATGAGAAAGGCCAAAGCCGCCATTTTTCACACGTTTTTACAATCTGGTGTGGCTCTGCACGACTTCTCTCATCTCCGGGCACTGTCTCTATAGCAGTCAGACCTTGCAAAACCATGAGAAAGCCCAAAGCCGCCATTTTTCTCACGTTTTTTACAATCTGGTGCGGCCCTACACGACTTCTCTCATCTCCGGACACTATCTCTTAAAGATTGCAGCCAGAAACGTTGCAGTTAGATCTCACAAAACCATGAGAAAGGCCAAAGCAGCCATTTTTCTCACGTTTTTACAATCTGGTGTGGATCTACACGACTTCTCTCATCTCCGGGCACTGTCTCTATTGCAGTTAGACCTCACAAAACCGTGAGAAAACCCAAAGCCGTCATTTTTCTCACGTTTTTACAATCTGGTGCGGCTCTACATGACTTCTCTCATATCCGGACACTGAAAACAATCCACGCTTGTATACATTAAAATTGGTGTTCATTTATCTTTAAAAAATAGCAAATGTCTATTTTCCTTTTCTTGAAAAAATATCGATAATATCATTAATATCGATATTAACTTGGCGATATATCGCGATATTTGATTTCTGATATCGTCCAGCTCTAATGGAATATAATTGGTTTAAGTGCTTTGCAACAGTTTACTAAATCGACAAACATTGCTCAGAAAAGAACATTCATTTCTCATACTCGTACTGTAAACAGAGTATTTTCTGAAGTTAGATTTTAAACTCTGGTTATTTGTATAATATCACGTTTCTAGGTAACCTGAATACAAAAGCCTTTTTTTTTCGGTTAATCTGTATGTATATCTGTTAACAGCATAAATTAAGAACAAATAATTGCAGGAAATTCAAATTTGGTTGTTTAAAGTTCGTATGATGCTAGGCTGTAACTTGGCAACGCCTCTTGGAAATTTTCAGTGGGGGCAACAGCCTCAAAACGTCCTCCCTTTCTCCGCAATCGGCGTCTATGGCGGACTCGTAATCTCTCAACCCCTTCGTTTTTAAATATAATTTCAATTCTTCGTATGATAATTCGTTGTTATGATTCCAAATTGATTTTCAACTGATTTTTATGCTATTTTGCTCGCTTAAAAATTAAAAGGGCAAACAGAAAGAGATTTACGAAGTATAACGATGAGAGAAAGAAAATGGTAAAAGCTACCCGAAAGTTTAGAGAAAAGTTGAATTAATAGTTCGTTCACATTAAAATTTATGGAAGTAAAATTTTCTCCAAAAAATACGAAAGTTGAAATCTTTTTCACATTAAAAAAAAAAAAATTGCCACATCAAATTATAAATTGGTATGGCGATGGCCATACTTGCCATACCGGTTCCGGCGCCACTGGATAATTTAAAACATACAAATTTTATTTAAAAAAAGAACAAAATGAAATTCTAGTTTTTGACTATTTATTTGTACTGTGGTGCATTCCTGATATTTTAGAACTTTGTATTGCAAATTATTGAATATCTCTCAAAAGTTCGAAAACATATTGCGTTAATACCCATCAAAACTTGATGGATCAATGACATGTAAATCTGCATCATAAATGATTTTTATTTAATCTTAAATGTATGAAAAAAAATTTTGTAAAAGAGATGAAGCTATTTACTTTTAGATATAATATTGTTTATCCTAAATTTTATCTAATTATAAATGACAGTTGTTACTTATATAATAAAATAATTCTTAATACTTAAATCAAAGGAGCCAGGAACTCAAATAAACAGGGCTCTATCTTACATCAACGAATCCTTTATATACGTATTCTATATACACAATACGCTATGTACATATATACATTATTACGTAGTAACAATATAATATAATTAAGTGAAGGCATCTTTCTTTTCGTATCATTATGACAGATACCAGCGTAGCTCAGCTCTTCCCGCGGAAGTCAGAGTAAACACTAAACTTATTCTTTTCTCTCGTAACCAGTGCATGCGCCTCTCGCACAATACTGGCAGGTGTTTCGCTTGAGAATCGAAACTGTTTTCCACATTTTCTCCCACCTTTTGAGTGGACAATCTGAAAATATATTCAAAACATACTTAAATACATGATACTAAAATATGAACTTAGATGAAAAACAAAATAATTATATAAACAAAATGAGTAAACAAATTAAAGTCACTTGATAAATATTTAGAGACTAATAGGAATTTTCACAGTTCTTCCGCTGCTCGTTGTTACAGGAATATTGTCATCACTTTCATTATCACTTTTGGTAGAATGGTCTAGTTCAAGTCTATATAAACGTTGTATAGGATGCAAAAATTCGGCTTTTTCAGTTTTCACCACAGCAAGTCTTGTTATGCCATCACGTCCCGGGATCAATTTTACCACTTTGGCCATATTCCAGAAGGCACATTTTTTGTTGTCATCCTCCAATAACACAACTTCGCCCACTTGTAGCAGCTTATCCTTGTAGTTTCTTATGGACTGTTGACGTAGATATCCTAAATATTCCGTGCGAAATCATAATCTGAGGTTCTCTCTCATTTTCTGTAGATACTTAGCCCGTTTACTGAGCTTCTTTTTGTCCAAAATGTCAGTGTCAAACACACCAGAATGGAGAATTTCGTGCAAAAACTTCTCGGAAGTTAAAGGGCATAAATCGTTCACATCTTCGGACACGTAAGTAAGTGGTCTACTATTAATTATTTTTTCACAATCGCACAAAATGGTTTGCAGTTCTTCATAACCAAGTGCAGCACGCCCCAAAATTTTTCTTAAGATTTGTTTAACCATTTGAATGAGGCGCTCCCACCAACCTCCCCACCACGGAGCGGTCGGAGGATTAAATTTCCACTGAATTTTTTGTTCAGCAACTTTGGAGGTAATACTCTCCCAGTCTAGTTCATGTAAAAGCTTCTCTGCTCCCCTAAAGTTCGTACCATTGTCTGAATATATAATTGATGGTCTTCCACGTCGTGAAATGAAACACCTTAATGATTGCAAAAAAAACCTCGGTTGTTAAAAATGTGATCAACTCTAAATGAATTGCTCTATAGACGGCACAGGTAAACGGTACAATATAAGATTTTTTACCTTCTTTCAAATAAAGTGGTCCAGCTAGATCGATGCCTACGATTTCAAAAATAGCTGCATCGTTTACTCGTTCCTTTGGCAAAGGACCTGGTAGAACATCAGAATGTCTGACTTTAAATCTTTGGCATTTAACGCACTTTCGTATACAGTTTCGTATAGTCTTACGAGCTCTAAAAATCCAGTATTTTTCTCGCAAATATGACATCATCAAATTAACACCAGCGTGTAGTAATTCGTTGTGAGTATGCATTATTAACAGTCGAACCACTGGATGATCGGATGGTAAAATCACAGGAAATTTAAAACTGTTAGTGTCATTTCTACAAGAAATATTTGTTTTTGATCTGATTAAACCATCACTGTCAATCATCGGTCTAAGGTTTTGAAGTTTGTCGTAATTTTTGTTATTAAATGAATCCTTATGCACCAATTTCAGAAGAGCGATTTCAGCTCTTTCAAGTTCGGAAGCTGACAAAGCTTTTGAGGATTCACTGGGAAATTTTCTTAGCTTAAAATAAAATCTATAGATAAACGCTATCATCCGAATAATTTTTCTTATAGATGAAAAATACTTGTAATACCAGTCGCTGTTATGGTCAGTTTGGCTTAAGGCAGTTATTACAGTTTTTCGTATTTCTGAGCCAACCAAATCCTCATCCGGAGAATCCTCTGAATTTGGCCAACTCTCTTCGTTATTGCGTAACCACTCGGGTCCCTCCCACCATCTTAGTTGTGACAGTTTTTCGGCTGAACATCCTCTAGAAGCTAGATCGGCAGGGTTAAGAGCACCCGAAACGTGGCGCCACACGGTGGGAGATGTCAAGGTAACTATTTCACGTACACGATTTTGGACAAAAGTCCCCCAATTTTGATTTCTTTGAATCCAACATAACGAAGTAGTAGAATCCGTCCAACAATGAATATCAATACTGGGAAATTGCATATCTTCTAGCACAGACGAAAGCAACCGAGCACCGATCAAGCAAGCAAGGAGCTCTAACCGCGGTATAGTTAGAACCTTTAGAGGTGCTACTCTACTTCTAGCATGTATTAAATTGACGGTCACGTGATCACCTCGACAGACTCTTAAAAACACACACGCCGCGTAAGACTTTTGACTCGCGTCACAAAATACATGCAAACTTAATGAATCGTCTGGGGAAATATTAAGCCATCTTGGTATCCTTATTTTTGATATTAAATTTAGTTGTTGGATCCATGCTGTAAATTTTCGTATGATCCGGAAGAATTTCATCCCACTTAAGTTTTAAATTCCATGTTTCCTGCAAAATTAATTTCGGAATTAACGTCACAGGTGCCGTAAATCCAATTGGATCAAAGACTTGATGAGCAATGGCTAAAATTAACCTTTTCATAATTAGTTTATCGGGCTCATCAATTGACGGCACTTTGCAGGATAAAGTATCACTGTCTGTATACCACGTAAGACCCAAGACGGAGATGTTTTCTTCAGTGATTGATTCATTGTCAGGAGTGACACTATGCAAATTAGATTTCCACCCTCGTAAATTAAAATTGCCTGTAGACATTATTATTTGTGACTCCAGGATAAACTTTTTCATTTCTAACTCAGAATTCAAACTAGTTACACAATTATCGACATAAAATGATGTCTTAAGAATTTCTGCAGTATTGCTTAAATTTTCGGGTACTTTACTTAAATGATATTGTAAGGTAGCGGTTAATAAATAAGGTCTACATGTTTAACCAAAAACAACCCTTTGATGCCGATAGTCCTCAATTTGTTCCGAATTATCTCTATCAAACCACAGAAAACGTAAAAAGTCGCGATCCTTTTCTCTTATTGAAATCTGTAAGAACGCCTTTTCTATATCTGATGGAACACCCACGTAGCTTTTACGTAATCGATTTAGTATTGTTGGAATAATTTCTATTAAATTAGGTCCCGCAGATAAACAATCATTCAATGAAGGAAAACCCTGAGAATGTGAACTCACATTAAACACTGGCCGTAAACTCGTAGTACTACCCTCTTTTATTATAGGTCTATGGGGTAAATAATGTATCTGTTCTGATTTAGTCTCTGTTACGTTTTCTATTATGCCAAGTGATAACCAATTATCAAAAACCCCATAGTAATCCTCTAATTTGCCAGAATTAACTAATTTTCTTTTCGTACTAAACAGAATTTTTTCAGCAAGTTTTTTATTGTCAAGTAAGGCAGAATTATCCGTTACCCATGGTAAAGCTACCTCGTATCTGCTGTCGGAATTTACCCGAAGAGTCTCCTTAAAATACTTGTTAGTCTCTTCTTCTAACTCCTGCTTAGTTTTACGGTGTGCAGGATCTTTAATTCCCAATACGTCTAACTTCCACAGATCACTTACACACTGGTTTTTAACCAAAAGAGAAGAGATAACGAGAGAATGATTACTAGGTGTATTGCTCTTGGTGCCAAAAAATTTTCCTAGAACAGTCCATCCCAATTTAGTCTGTATAGCAGTTAAATTTGATTTGAGGGGTACTATTTTTCCCGTTAACAATTTACCCATAATATCAGCCCCTATTAACAATTTTATTTCTTTATCCACTTTGTATTTATTTTCTAAGTCTGTAAGCTGTATACGATGCTTCTGAAGTTCATTTAACCACGGACCAGATGGGATTTGGCCAAGCTCAGAACAAATACGTTTTTCCGCCAATGTATCAAATTTGCATTTATAACTTCTGTCCATACTACTTAATTCAATTATATAATTTTTATAAACATTTTCATTCGTTTCAATACCTCCAAAAAGTGATTGACGTAAGTTTATTTCATTACTAGGGATGTGCTTCATTTCTTCAAAAATATCGGTACATATATAGGATTTCATACTACCGGAATCCAAGACTGCCCTTACGAGCATTTCTTTATTATTATTGTGCAGTCTAACAATTAAAGTTTGCAGAAATACATCAGAGAGCTGTACATGATTATTTAGTGTACTTATTTTTATTTCTTCATTATTCTTATTTGAAATATCTGATTTGTTCGAGGGTAAATCCGGGCATATTATAGCGTAGTGTCGTCTTTTACAAATAAGACATCTATGCCCTGATCTACATTGGTTTGCTCTGTGATTTTTCTTCAGACAAACAAAACAAACCCTTTTTTCTTTCAATATATTCTTTTTAGATTCCAAATTTAACTTAGAGACCTCATTACAAGTCTCCGATGCATGTGATTTATTGCAAAAAACACACACTATATCAACCTTTCTAAATTTTGAATTAATTTCCTTATTATTTTCATTAGTGTTCATCAATTTACACGTTGTAGGGAGTATTTTAGACTTGGGAATTTTTTTCTGTTTTTCTTTTACGACATTTGGATTTTGTGTAGACAGTTCTTGTATTTGTATCGCCGTTTCACGACACTCAATTTCAGCTTTTAAAAAGTCTAGTAATTCATCAATGTCAAAAATTTCAAGACTTTGTCTTTTTCTTTGATAATTTAAATTTAAATCAGTGGAAATCAATTTAAGTAAAATTGGTGTCAGCAGAGTGCCGTATGTTCCTGATGTTACGTTTAAACAATTTAAATTTCTTATTTGAATCGTAATGTTATCGTAGAGCTTGCACAGCACATCTGTGTTATTGGAATTTTTAACTGGTTCTAAATTCAATAACTTTTCAATGTGTGCATTAATTATCAGGTCATTACGACCAAATCGATTTTTAACACTTTAACTGCAGATTGATAGTTCTCACTGGATAACGAAAAGCCTCTAATGGCATCAGCCGCAGATCCTGTTAACAGAGAATGCAAGTAATTAAACTTATCTATGTCTGTTAAGTCATTATTGTTATGAATTGCATTCTCGTATTGGCTCCAAAATGAGAGCCAGTTAGCGGGATTCCCGCCGAATTCTTCAATTACAAGACAAGGAAGTTTTATTCTAGAATGTGAACAAGAAATTAAAGAAGATGACTGTTCACTTATAATATCATCTTTTTTAGTATTTGTGCATTCTGTCTGTTCTTTACTTTTTAAAACCGGAGTGATTTTAGATTTAACTGATATAATTTTCTCTGCATAAGTTTCTGCTGTTTCAAATTCGGACTCTAAATCGTTTTCCTTCTTCATAAGATTTTGAATCTCTTCATCGAGATCCCTTAAATTTTCGTATTTTACTGCTAATTGATCTAAATGTTCTTTCAGAACAGATATTTCAATTTCATCTTCTTCTATGTACTGCTCGCAATTAGTAATTAATTTCGTAGTGGAACTTTTAATTACTGTTCTTTTTCTTTTTAATTTTTCTAACTCTGCCATGTTTAAAACTCTTATTAACAATTTTTAATAAAATACAAAAATTTATTACACTTATTTTTATTGTTCTGAAATCTCAATTCAAATGAACTTTTTTTTTTTTTTTCGATTACTTTCACATAATACTCACAATAATAATAATAATCTTATTTTATAATATAATTCACTCAATAGATCACAATAATATATTAAATTTTCTTAATAATAAGAAAAGAACATGACTTGGCACCCTACATTTGGGTGCTACGTATTATTGTTGTAATACTAATTCTTAATTATTCTCAAATGATTCAGAATAATACTTTATTCGTAAATAAATGAAATATATATATATTTTATTCAATGTTTTAATAAAGGGGAGAGAGAGCTTACCTGATAATCGTATTCAGCTCCGATGTCAAAACAAAACTTGATTCCAAAACTTGATTTAAATACTTCTGTTCTTAAACGAAAATGTAATTTTTTTCTTTTACCATAGATATAACTTAAGATCCCTTTTAAAATCGTATACTTTACGAATCCTGGCTGGCTGGCTCGCCAAAAATGTTACTTATATAATAAAATAATTCTTAATACTTAAATCAAAGGAGCCAGGAACTCGAATAAACAGGGCTCTATCTTACATTAACGAATCCTTTATATACATATTCTATATACACAATACACTATGTACATATATACATTATTACATAGTAACAATATAATATAATTAAGTGAAGGCATCTTTCTTTTCATATCATTATGACAGATACCAGCGTAGCTCAGCTCTTCCCGCGGAAGTCAGAGTAAACACTAAACTTATTCTTTTCTCTCGTAACCAGTGCATGCGCCTCTCGCACAATACTGGCAGGTGTTTTGCTTGAGAATCGAAACTGTTTTCCACAACAGTAGTCCGTATGAGGAAAACTATAAATACTTATAATGTAGTTTGCATGTCAACCAAACAAAATTACTAAATAAGTAAATAGACCAGTGTTGTGCATGAACGCGTTCATTTGAACGCGTTCATGAGCGTAGCTCAAAAATTTTGAGTTTTGAGTTGAACTTCGCTCGTTTTTTAAATTATGAACTTGAGTTGAACGAAACTCGTTTTTTTCACGAACTTGAGCGTGAAAAAGCAATTCAAACTCAAACTCATATTAAATATTTCTGTCTGAAATATAAAAAGGAAAATAGAAGAAGAAAAGGACAGAAAAGAGAATAATTATGCAAAATGGATACCGGAAAAAAAGGCACTCATAAAAAAGGCACCCGGAAAAGAATGCCCAGGAAAAAAGGGCATTTTTGCAATTTGCAAATCGCAAAAATAATAAACATCAAAGAATAAATTTAAAGAATTATTTCATAATACATTTTTAGAAATTTCAATCAATGAAATTGTTACATTTTTACTTAGTATCTACCTGGGGGAAGGGGGAGTCAAGGAGCAGATTGAAATATAATAATTTTCTTTATATTACCTTTTCTTTGATTTTAATGAAAAAATGTATCTAAATATGCATGCATCTAAATATGCATGCATGATATTTATTATGCATGCATCTAAATATGCATGCATGCATTTAATGAAAAAATGCATCTAAATATGCATTCTAAAAATGCATCTAAATATGCATCTGCATATAAATTTATATGCAAATTCGTGCAGTAGTTCCTAAGATATAGCCTTCCCTGAAATTGTAGAAATCGCGGTATAGCAGCGCCACCTGTTGAGTAATGATCACCAAAAGTTGATAAGGCACTAATCTGGATCAAAGAGCGTCCGCATATAAATTTATATGCAATTTCATGCAGCAGTTCCTGAGATACAACCTTCCATGAAACTGTGGAAATCGCGGCCTAGCAGCGCCACCTGTTGAGAAATTGATACTAAAATTCCGTAGGCGCTAATTTTAGTCAAGGTACATCTGCATATAAATTTACATGTAATTCTTTGCTGTAGTTCCTGAGATACAGTCCCCAAACATTTTTGACGCACAGACACAGACAGACATTTTCTAAAAATCGTCCAATCGTTTTTTGGAACTTTAAAAACGTGTAAATTCATCGAAAACCGGAAACCGAAAATTTTTACGAATCCAATACTTTCTTTTTTTGAATATAGAATAAAGGAAAAAAAGAGGAGGGGGAAAGAAATGCAAAATTAGAATCTGTAAATACATTATAGTTTTTGACTGAAAAGTGTTTAAGAATTTTGCCAACTAAGTTTGAAATTTACCAAACGTGCCAGTTTGTTTTAACATAGTGTGTGTAGGACTTGGGGGAGGGGTGAGTGTTCACTCTTACCTCCCGTTTGCAAGCGTTCATAGAAAACGATGCGTTCGCCTTTATCTGCATTTTCAAAAATTCAAAGAAATCGCCTTATAAAGTTTCGTCTACAAAATACTACATATTAAAAACAGTATTAGTCTCTCTCTCTCCCTTTTTTAATAGTTTTTAAGATTTATTCAATTTCTTCAGAAATATTAGCGAGAAAAAATGTGTAGTTTTGAAACTTCTCAAGTCTTCGTGGACTATCTTGAAGTGTGTACATACGTCTCACTCATGAACTTAATCTCTGCTAATGTAAATAGCATGTACACGAAAATTTTACTATAGCTTCAAAAATATTTTAGATGATTATTTTAATTTGTTTCAAAATTATATAAACAAAACTTCTTAGTTCAAACCATTTTTAATTTTAGAATGTATATTCAAGAAATATCAATTGAAAATGATCTGGAAGTGTTGTAACTTGAACATAAAATTAACAGCAATTTTACAATTAATTTTGAACAATAAAAAAATACAATCAAAATTTTATGTTTTTTTTTTTTTTTTTTTTTTTTTTTCCTTCAACCCAAATATTAAAATATAGGGATGTGACTGACAAGCAAACAAACAAACAATGTTGAAACTTTATGTGGGAAAAAAAAAAAAAAATAAATAAATAAAATAAAATAACAGAATTTGGATGGCAAAAGTATCATTATTACAGAAATTATTTTACCTTTAAGAAATTTTATCTTTCACTTAACCTATTAAGAAAAAAAAAAAATCACTAACTTGACCATTTACAACCTTTAATTATGTAAAGAAAATATACATAATAAAATTCAGTCTTTGATTTATAAAGCTTTATTAAATGTAGGGGAGCACGGGGCACAGTGGACCACCCCTATTTAAATCTATTAATATTCAACTCTTTAATTCATATGGATACTCATGTATGGCAGCATGGTACTAGTTGTATCTATGCAGCCAAAAAAAACCACATAGGAAATAGTAAGGTAACCATTTTGAGCAGTTTTTTTTTTTAACTGCTCAAAGTACTTTTTCCACATTGAAGAATTTTAAAATTATATAAAGATTGAACTAGCGACTATAAATACTATATAGCTGTTAAAGGAAGGCAAGATATTGCTGTTTTTAAATTTCTAAAAATTATTAGCATATTTGTAGTCTGTATATTTTATTATTATTATCTGTTTTACTCTGGCACGGGACACAGTGGACCACCTTCCAATGTGCCTAAAAATATAAATTAGTTTAATACTTATATTAGTTCAGATATATTTATTCCACTCCTATGTTTATGTGTTTTTTAACATCATTCTTCCCTGAGGAAGGCTAATGAAGGAATTTAGCCGAAACGTTGGATTTAAAATTTATTAAAATTTATAAGATAGATATGCTGAAAGTTATTTATTGCTTATATTAGTTTTAGTTAAATTTATAGATGCAAATATAATGTAAAGTATTAATATCTCAAAGTAATAAATATCTTAATGCTATGATAAAATAAATAAAAATAATTATAAATTTCTGAAAAGAATAAATATTTGAATAGTAATATAATAATTATTGATATCTAAAATAAATATTTGAATTATATAGCATTAATAAAAGGAAAAATATCTAATTTAATAAATAGTAGAAAAATTTATTATTATTGTTGGTTTTAGAGATCACATGTGAAAAGCAAAAGAAAGTAGCTTCATACATTTTAGTTAAATTTATCCTACAAATATAATGTAAATTAATTATACCTCAAAATAATAGGAAAAAATATTAAATATTTGAATAGTAGTATAATATTTAATAATATCTGAATTAAAAAAAAAGTATATCTGATTTTAATAAAAGAATAAAAAACAATTATCTATTTCAACTTAATAAATTTTCTTAGTGGAATTTGATTTCTTATTCGTTTATTTTAATTTTGTTTATTTTATTTCAGGAAAATGCTTGAATTATACTTGTTAGACTAGAATAGCATAAGAAATTAATTTTAGAGAAAAAAGAAAGTAATTTCTATTAATTTAATATAAACAAAAGAGGCTGGTCCACTGTACCTCGGTCATGGGGCATAGTGTTCCACTCTGTGAGTGCTCACATTTTTTTTTTTTTTTCATTCATAATGTATTGGAAATATTATTATAAAAAAATTAAGACATGTCAAGAAGGCTTAGAGTTTGTTTGCTATATATATATATATATATATATATATATATATATATATATATATATTAAGTACATTGCTTTTCTGTTTTTTGTGAAAAAAAAAAAAATAATAATAATAATAATAAGAGTGTAAAAATGGTTCACTGTGTCCCGGTCTCCCCTATATTAAGAACTAAAAATAAATCTTAATAATAGCTTAAATCAGTTAAAAAATAAATAAATAAATAAATAAAAACTCATCATTTTACGTAGTAATATATATTGATAAATCTGAGACATGTTTATAAAATTTCTTGGAAACATTGTGAACAAATACATTTTACTTTAAATAACAGTTCAGTGGTAAGTTTCCTTTTCAGGAAATCTGTTGACCATTTTTGAAGAGAGGGATTTCTTTCATGTTTTCGACACAATTCGAACATATGGGTTAAAAATAATTAGTAAAGGGAGCGCAACGTCTCCGACAAAACATGCACATGGCGACATTGTATTGGATTCAAAAGAAAAAAGCGTGAGAATCTACTATACTAAACATTACATTGCTTTGTGCGGGTGAAGACCACCCAGAGACGCGGGAGATGTATATACTACACCTCACAGCCCTGAGGACAAATTGTGTAGCCCTCATAAAAGTACCGGACATTTCATTTTCTGATAAAGACGATGCTAATCAAGAGAAAGGATCTGCTTTCACCGAACTAGATATCTTGCGAGTCACATGTCCATATATTCTCTTTTTTTCTTTAAAAATAATGAGATATCTGTTATTTGCGAAAGTAATTCTTTAATTCATGAAAATAATCATTATTTTATAACTTTTGCATTGAAAGATAGCATCTTTAAAAATTAAAGCATTTAGACAAGGATTACTGGTTTAACACATATTGTACATAGAGTAAATAGAATAATATTAAAGTTTTTAATTTCTATTTATATTTTTAATACTAAAAATAAAAATGCATTCAGATTATTGAAATAATTTTATGTCAGAGATGTAGATTTTATATCAATGATTATTTTATTTTTAACACTTTCTGGAAAATGCAAATAATAATAATTAAAAATAAATAATTTTTAATAAAAAATAAGAAAATAAAAATAGAATATTAATCCTCCTTATTACAACAAGCTATTTATAATCTAATTTAAATTGTCTTAATGTTTCTTTTTCTTTTTTTTTTTTTTTTTTTTCTAAAATGAATATATACATCCACAAAAATTCAAATATAGTACGTGTACTAAGCTAAAGATTATTTTTCTTTTTTTAAATGTACAGCTAGTTTTAAAATATCATTTATGATAACAGCAAACAGGATTTAATTATTGGGATTTAATACTATACTTTTATTTATAATGAAAGGCTTTCTTAAAACATTTCTTAAGTCACTCTTAGAACTTCCATAACTTTTCATAATACGAGGTATTTCGCATAAATTTCTGATATTGAAATAGCATGGATTTGATTGCATGAAAACTGAAATACAAAATTGACAACAGTATAATATCGTGGAAAACTGGGGTACACACACACACCAAAAAAAAAAAAAAAGATACTGTAGCAAGGAAAACGGTAGGCTTCTGGATATGGCATTTAAGTATTCAATCGTACCAGGTGACCAGTGGAATTTATATTTCTTCTTATGAAAGGATTAGCTTAGAGTCCTGCGTTGTTCGAGTAAACTTGACTCGCAGCCGACCCGACCTGCAAAATGACTTTTGACCTTCAACACGAAATGAATCTGCAGCTTCTGACCCGCCATATTGTTAAATTTGTGTTAGATAATAAGATGAGTAGAAGTTCTTTTACACAAACTACAATTATATTATTGAAGAAATCTTTCAGAAAATTAAATATATTACAACAATGTGTTTATCTAATTATAAACAAACATTTAGTTGTATTAAAACTTATATTTAAAAGATCCATTGTCCCAAGTAATTTGACAGTAAAATAAGAAATAAAATATAGGTTGGAAAAAAAAAAAATGTTTTCCATATAAAGCTTTAAACGTTAAGTATTAATATTTAAGTAAATGTAATTAAATTCATGTTATCAGTCATGTCTTTAAATTACTAGGAAGGAAAACAATGTCATCCAATTTCTTCATTTAAAAGTTTCGATTCATAAGTAAAGCATAAAACAATCTTCGGAGAAAACATTTTGTGAATAAAAATTAATGCAACTTTTAAATTTTAACTGCACCCGACCAGCAAAGCAGGTAATAAGCGATTACCCGACCCGATGCGTTTCTCTCTTGTGAGAAATGCGTCCTCTCTTGCGATTAAAAGGGTAGAAAGTATTGCTACCAAGAATATAAAAATTTTTCCCAAAGGAATAAAATCCATATGAGTTTGAGTTACTTTTCCCGCTCAAATTCATGAGAAAACGAACTTTGCTCAGCTCAAGTTCACAATTTAAAAAACGAGCGAAATTCAGCTCAAAACTGAAAAAGTTTTAATTAAACTCATGAACGCGGTCCTGCGCAACACTGGTTTAAAACAACGGAACCTCTAAATGATAGAATTTGTCTCCGATTAATAAGTTCTCATTCGCATAAACAAACGTATTGAAAATTGGAGAATAAAAAACCATGCAAAAACAGTGGGTACACTATTCAGAAGTGTTTGCTAAATAAATTTTTACTACAATTAAATTAATAAGTTATAATTAAGAATTATAAGTTAATAAGTTTAATTAGGGTAAAATTAAAAATAATTTTCATGGTAATTGGTAATTTTAGAAGAAAAAAAAAGGGAAATTACCTATGAAAGTGTTCACAGAGGATAAGATCTATTAAAAAAAAAAAAAAAAAAAAAAAAAAAAATGTACGTAAAAATGAACTTTTAGTGAGCTTCGCTCGTTTTTAAAAATGAACTTGAACTGAACGCGTTCATTTCTTTCAGACATGAGTTTGAGCGCGAACTAGCTCGATTTTTACACGATGAACTTGAGTTTGAACTAGTTCGTTTTTTTTGTGAACTTGCACAACACTGAAATAGACATACTAAAACAGGTCATGTAATTTTTTTTTTTTTATTAGACCACTTATTTTTTCCTCATTGAGATTGGTAATTTTTTTTTATTTTTAGCCTACAGATTGGTATTACATTAGTGGAGATAAATTTAAGTTATATTGTGAGCTGTAGTCATTTTAAGGCTCAGGTAAAGGGAAAAATAAAATTATTTACTCTTAAAATGTTATATTCTATGTGAGATAAACCACTGCTCTTTTTTTTTAACCTTGAGAAGACAGCTGGTCAATATTTCAACCAAGAAGTAACCCGTTGTAAAAGACGGTGTTGGTTTAGAAATCGACGAAGCTATGCCTTTCCCTACGCAATTGTTTGCCTGTGTTGAAGGGCAGGTAGAACTGTTAAACTTGTTAAAAATGATCACCTTTCGGCTGTTACATCTTTCGCTAATCCCCATACCCTCTTTTTTCCCCAAACCTGAATGCAAGACACAGACTTTGTCTCCATGCAGAATTCCTTTCTTTTTGTAACAAAATTTTAGTGGAAATACTTTTGAAATATCTGGAAAAGAAATTTCCTGGGTACTTTTGGGTTAATCGTAAATTCGTTTGCTGCTTTTTGCTATCATTATTATTAACAAAATTCTGGAATTCTTTCGAATTTCTGTCATACTTAGAGAATATATTTTGACATTTGTTGTTTTGTTTTTAATTCCCTATACGGGAGTGAAAGGAAATCTGTATTTAATGTATTATAATTCACTAAAATTATTATATTCATTAATAATGTATTATTTTACAAAAGGAAAAATTTGTGTCTTCTTTGTGAACAATTTATTTACTTATTTTGGCAGCTTTATTCTTTTATATGATTTTTTTCTTTTCTGGAAACAAAGGATATTTTTTTTTTAAATCATTATTAACTACTGCAATCTCAGCCTTCCGCAATTTTGACAGAAATTTGAAAATTTGCAATAAATGTTTTCCTGGCCTATATATACTGTTATAATACCCACATTTATTACGATTATTATTATTATTTTTTCCTTATCTTTTACTAAAAATTTATTTATTATTACTATTGTTTTATATTATTTATCTTTTCGTAAATTTAAACTCTAAGGACAATTCTGTCCTTCTTACTCTTACCAGAGCTCTATTTTGCTAGTCCTTAATTGTGGGTGGGAATTTTTCAGATCTATATACTGTTATTAAAAGTGAAGGAATAGCGTTCCTATGAACTCTAAATATCGTTTTTTATGATGAAGATTATGCTTCTACTCTGTGAACAAGCATACTTAATTTTTTTATCTTGTAAAAAAAAAAAAAAAGGGTAAATGTAAGATAAATAATTACGTTACTTTACAGATTTTTTTTCTTTCTAGGGAGGGGGGGGGGTTTCTTCACAAAAGAAAAAATGTAAAAAATAAAATATGTTTTTTAAATAAATTAATGTACTATTTTGTTGTCCTTTTTAAAAAAAAAAAAAAAAAAGATTGGATTATGATTGTTTTGATTATTTTACAAATTTAAATATGCATTTGAGAGAAAATTAGTTTACACAATATTACTCAAAATTTTAATTTTACATAACTGGATTAACTTCTAACATTTAACTTCTAAAATAATTTTCAAAGAAACTTTTTTTTTTTTTTTTTTTTTTTTTTTAAATAGTAATAATAATAATTAAATAAAATTAATTTTATATTTTCAAAGTATTTGGACGTTTACATCTAAGTTTTATTTCATTTATTTGTTTGTTTATTTATTTTTTCAGAATTATATACTTGCCAACCACCTCATTATAAAGCGTAAAATTTTTAGTACCCACCATTTTTTTTTTCCCCCACACAAGTCAGTTTTTAGAATAATTTTATTTTTATCTAATCGTAACAACATTTGGAGGGAATTACTCCAAAAATAGAGGTGCCAAGTATTACGATTTGTCCGTAATTATTACAGATTTATGGCAATAATTACGGCATTACGGACAAATTATAAAAATTACAGATTATATGCTTTTAAAAAAATCGCAGATATCGTTCATTTAAAAAAATTAACCCCACTAACGACCGACGATCAAACACATAATGGAAGCATTCCAATTCTCAATCTTTCCCCATCCACAACATAAATGTCAATATTCATTTTAAACTTGCTTTATAAGATTCTAGAAACTATAAAGAAATAGAATTATACAATATTTCTTGCTCATGTAATTATTGACCCCCCCCCCCTCTTTTCTTATCACCAATTAGCCATCGTCGATTAAAAGCTCTGCTGAAGCCTTTAGTTTCTCAATCTTTATCCATCAGCTACATAAATGTCAATATTCATTTTTAAACTTGCTTTATTAGATTCTAGAACCTATAAAGAAGTAGAATTGTTTAATTTCTCATTTATCTAATTATTTATATTTTGACAGCCTCTCCCGCTTCCCAGCTAGTGATCAAGGATTACTTCTACGATTAAAAAAAAAAAAGTGATAGAAGTGCTCACAATATTCCTCACATATGTAATTATTTTTAGGCTTTATTACTGAACTTGATGAATCTATTTGTTTTTCCTTAATAAATTTAAAATATATACTATACCATCAAACAAAAGATATGTGAGGTTTTATGTAAGATACATAAAGGAAAAAAATAATAAAAATGTTTTATTAAAAAGGAACTATGTTTTAGTATTTAATGCCATAAAAACAGTTGTCTATGAAAAAGTGACTATTAAAAAAAAATAATAAATAATAATTTATACCCCCCCCCCCCCACTCCCCCACCATCAAGGAAAAGAAAAAAAAAGAGAGAGAGAGAGATTCAAGTGTTTTTCCTTCCTCCAAAGCAGGTTTTTTTTTTTTTTTTTTTCACTTTCATTTGGTGAGAAGGTAGAGAAATACATATTTATTTACTTTTATTTTAGAATTTTTTAAAATTTATATATTATATACTTGTTTACAAAAACAGTGCAGTTCATTGTTATATGTGGGCTTGTGTATAAAAATTATTCCGTGACAAGGTTCACATCTCCATGCTGCACACGTATATAACTCTTATTACTGATAGAAAGCTCTTATTGAAACTTGGCACCTCTGTGTGTGTATATATATAATATATAAATATTATCTATTTCTTGAAATTATTATCATTATCTTATATTTTATACGTATGTATATTAGGTATTATTATACACTGTATATTTAGTGTTGACTCTAGAACAAAAGGGCCGCTGGGGGGGAACTCGATAAAAGGGCACTTTAATATTCTCTAAAGGGGCACTATAATACTCTCAATAATTCAAAAAGGGCACTATAACATCTTCATAATATATCACTTACAAAATGTAGCCCCCCCCCCCCAAAAAAAAAAAAAAAAAAAAACTTACTAATTTTTTTATAGCTGCAATGTATCCAAGGTATAAACAAATAAACAAAATAATGAAATTTTAAAAGAAAAGAAAAATCAGATATAGAAAAAAGCTTGTACAGATAATATTATATCATAGAATGTACCAAGACAAAATCAGATTTTTATGAGAAACAATTTTGAAAATTTTTTACATTTTTGAATGAAATATATCACTTACAAAATGTAGCCGAATTTTTAGTTACTATTTGGTATACTGAATATTCATTATTCAGTAATAATCAAACGTTTAGTGCATGCCTATTCAAAAGAAACTTGTTTAATTACAAGAACAAGACAATTGATGTGAAAATAATTTCAATGCTATACTTCAAACAGATGCAAAAACTGAATTTTTTTAAATAATAAAAAAATAGCCGAATTTTTAATTACTATTTGGTATATTGAATATTCATTATTCAGTAATAATCAAACGTTTAGTGCATGCCTATTCAAAAGAAACTTGTTTAATTACAAGAACAAGACAATTGATGTGAAGATAATTTCAATGCTATACTTCAAACAGATACAAAAATTGGATTTTTTTAAACAAAATCTTAAATTTTTGGAGCAATAATAAAGTCAAAATAATGTGAAAAATTTTAATAGTTTAGATATTAGAAAATGTAATAAAACTGAATCTACAATAAAATAATCATTGTTAATTAAGGATGGAAAAAGATTGAAATTGTACAACATAAAATTCAATTTTAGTGCAAACTAACAGCCATGAACTTTTCTGAAACCTTTTTTTTTTTTTTTTTTCTCTTTCTTTCTTAAGATTATTGCTAAATATATCTCAAAAATCGAGAGTTTCGTAGAATTATGTTTTTCCCGTTAATTAAACAAATATGCTAGTTTTCCTGTATTTGACAGAATTCGCCATATTTTTACGACTGATTGACAAAATTCGTAATTATTTCACTGCAAATTTAAAAAATCTACGTTTAATAGCAAATAATGGCTAATAATATACTATAATTTTGAAACTAATTGATAAAATTCACTCTTCCTTCAAAGCTGATTCCTAAAATTCGCGATATTTTTGTGGTTAATTATATCGAAAATGGGGTTAATTATTAACAAAATATACAATTATCTGGCTGCTAATTGATGAAATTTGAGCCCTTTTTAAAGCTACATCCCCCAAATACCAAACTTTGCTGTTAATCGATGAAATACGCATGTTTTTCAAAACCTAATCCAGAAATATGTGAAAATTCGCAGATTAATTTAAAAATACCGGATTATTTCACAGCTAATTGGCAAAAATTACGTTTACTCGAAACTAAATTATTTTTTTCTTCTAATAGGTAAAAAATTACATTTATTTCAAAGCGAATTTCTGAAATACGCAATTATTATGCTGCCGATTGCCGAAACACGCTATTATTTAGCTACTAATCTATGAACAATATGTTCTTCTGAAAGCTGAATCTTAAATACTTAACTATTTTGCCACTAATCAATGAAATTTGCTTTTTTTTTTTTTTTTTTAAAGTGGAATCTCAGAAATCGGGAATAATTTTGAAGTAGATTTCGCAAAAAACGGATTGCTTACCCATTAATAATAACAAATTTACGTTTTATATGCTATCATATGGCTGCTAGCCAATAAAGGTTTTTTTTTTTTCCAGTTGATTTCAGTAAATCGCGATATTTTTGTAGCCAATAGCGGAAACACGCAATCATTTCACCGCTAATTAACAAAATTTATGTTTAATCACAATTAATCGCTGAAAAAGGCTTTATTTTGATGCTAATCGATAAAATTCTTGCTTTTTTCAAACATGATTTGCATAAAATGTATAATTTTTTGACTTTTTATAGAAATACGGAATTATTTTACAGCTAATTTTTAAAATTACGTAATCATAAACTAATTGCTAAAATAGATGTTATTTTTCTAAAAATGTGTAATTATTTAGTCATAAATAAGCTCTTTTTTTTTTTTTTTTTTTTATTTGATTACTGAAATGTAATTTTTTGCGGCTGATTTATAAAATACGTAATTTTCTTGTGCTATTTTTGTGACGAATCCATTTTAAATCCGACGATTTTTGTGAAAGTCCCATTTTCAGATAGGAAAATTTCTTAGAATCACCCACGCACTATAAAAACTAAGTTATCGCGTATTCAGTTATCCCAACAAAAAGCACGGAAAATATTATTTTTCTTTCTTCAACGGTAGATACTTGGTACGACAAAGTTCGAAATTTTCCATGATTTTCTCAGAAACTTGTATATTAAAACACTTAAGAAAGTTTCCTATTATGGAGGACAATTCCTCCGTTAAAGTCTGACTTTATACTGTTTTCTCCAAAATTCACGTGATTATGGCCTAAGACACTTTAGAAAGTCTCCCATGGAAGATACTTCTTCCTGGTCTTAGATTCCTTGCATTGTCAATCGTACTTAAAGTTCAGTAGCTTTGAATTCATTATTTTTATCGATAAATAATTAAAATAAACAATTATTTCGTTAGAAAGTATTATTTTTTAGCGACTTATTAAGCATTAAGATAACTGAAACATTGATATAGTTTAATTAAAAATCAAAATACCGTATAATCATAGCATTCCGTTTTGCTCTTCCCCCCCTTTCAGCTTGTGGTTTTAATTAAACACACTCATAGCTGATGTAAACAAATATTTGTTCCCATTCTGAGTCAGCAATATTTCGATTACGCAATCAATGCCTAGCACTAGAATGTTTTTTTTTTTTTTTTTTTTTTTTTTTTTTCCCCCTTTACTATTTATTTATGAGTATTTTTCGATGAAGCATGTGGTTCTTCAGCTAGATTGTAAAAGTTAGTTTTGTTATTTTCAAGAGGCGTTGAAGCGCTTTCATAGATAAAAAATAAAATTCAAAGAAAAATGTTTTATGCGGCAACTGTTGGAAATGCAAAATCAAAAGTTGATAAGGATTGGATCGCGATTTCTGTCTAGATGTGTGCAAGGCAAAAGAAAAAAGAATAGTAGTTTTTTTTTTTTTCAGCGTCTGCCACTATTTAGTTTTATTATGTATTTAATAACATATATTTAGCTAGGTGGTCAAGACTGAATTTGCAGAGCATAAAAAATAACTGGTGGAGTTTTAAAGTTTTTTCAAAGAAACTCTGCAGAAATTGGAGCAATTTGCAACCCTGTGAAAAATACAAATACGGGCCCCGTTGGATGCTAAAAATGAGTTAGTAACGGCCACCGGGTGCAAAAATGTGTTAGTAAAGGGCCACCGGGCACTGCGCCCTGCTAAATCAGCCTAGAGTCAACACTAGTATTATATATGTATAGTAATAAGTGCGGTACGGCGGTGTGTCAATTTCTGATGGCAGTACCATTACTGATAACAGTTTTAAGAAATTGGCAGCTCTACAAAAATAAAGTGGTGTGAAAAAAGAGACATTAACAATTTTACACTTATTAATGAAGTGATTGGCAGCAGTGACGGATTTAAGGGGGGGGGGCTAGGGGGCTGAAGCCCCCCCAAATCACTGACACTCACAATTGAATATTGCAATTGTAAATTTTTTATTGGTTTAGAATAACACTTTGAAAAATCTTAGCCCCCCCCCCCCCAAAAGTCAAGTTCTGGATCCGCCAGTGATTGGCAGATATGTTTTTATATTTATATGTATTGAAAACCTTTTCAAACATTACATTATATGGAACCAAGTATGAAGAACTCTATAAAATGAATAAAATTGACGAAAAGAAAAAGCAACTTGGTATTGAAACATACAAATTCATTGCTTTTTTAAGGGTATTGAATGAATGTTGTATTCAAATTAGATGATCATTCTGTCATGCTGTATGCAAACTGCTAAAAATTTACAGCATGCAATGCCTGAGGTCACCTAAAAGATTGAGGTCACCTAAAGATATCGAGTCAAATTTAAAATAATAGTTATATTGTTATGAACATCATTGACTATCAACAGTCTATTTTGAAAACTTTGCAAGTTGCTCGAATTTTAAAATTTTCTTAATATGAGCATTTAAAATTATCTTAACATATTGCAAAATTTAGTGTGAATGCATTATTATGATTATTAGCATTATTATGATTACGATTAGCATTATTATGATTATTTTATAGCTTAGACACCGAATTTTCAAAATTTCAGGGGACTCAAATGCAGTGGCGGATTTAAGGGGGGGGGGGGCTAGGGGGCTGAAGCCCCTCCCAAAACACTGACATTCACAATTGAATATTGTAATTGTAAATTTTTTATTTGTCTAGAATAACATTTTGAAAAATCTCAGCCCCCCCCAAAAGTCAAGTTCTGGATCCGCCACTGCTCAAATGATCTTTCGTTGTTTCTGAATGGTAATGCTTCACTTTCGCTTTACAGTCAGGTTTTTCCTCAATCTTTTTTTTTTTTAGTAAAATTTATATTAGACGTAAAAAAAATTTTCTTTTCACTTTTCTGTATTTCTTATGCCGATGACAAGTGAAAAATTGTTAAAACACACACATACATACACAAAAATGGTTTGACTTAGCAAATATTTCAAAATAATACTATTTATAATTTGTGTTTTAATATGTTAGACGGGATTGAATATCATCAGGCAAAAAGCCCGCAATTATTTTTTTCAATTCAGAAAATTATGGAGTGGAAGGCTGATTTTTTATACCAACTATGTGAAAAATGCCAGAGCCGGGAAATCGAACCCGGAAAAATAAATTTAAATAAATATGATTGTCTTTCCAATCGGTTGATTGTGTGATTTTAATATATTGTATTTCTTTCTCCCATTGCTTAATGGTGTTTTCCTTTACCTGCGGCTTATTTCTGTCGAGCTATCTATATGACAGACCAGATGTTTCTGCCTAAAGGTTGTCTGAGTGAGTAATGTCCACCGGTTGTCGGCCTGGATAGCTCAATTGGTAGAGCCTTCACCTTGTAAGTCAAAGATCTGGGGTTCGACTCCCGGTCCAGGCATTATTTTCACTCAGTCGGAAAAATAAATTTAACTAAATATGATGTTCTTTCCAATCAGTTGATTGTGTGATTTTAATATATTGTATTTCTTTCTCCCATTGTTTAATGATGTTTTCCTTTACCTGCGGCCTATTTCTGTCAAGCTATCTACATGATAGACCAAATGTTTCTGCCTAAAGGTTGTCTGAGTGAGTAATGTCCACCGGTTGTCAGCCTGGATAGCTTAATTGGTAGAGCCTTCACCTTGTAAGTCAAAGATCTGGGGTTCGACTCCCGGTCCAGGTGTTATTTTCACTCACTCAGAAAAATAAATTTAACTAAATAATGAAACTATTGTATTAAAAAAAAAAAAAAAAAATCTGTAGCATGTTTTTACCTAATTTACATGTATGTATATGTATATCAATTACTTTGTTATTACTTTGTGTGTGTGCGGTGTAACAAAATAATGAAATTTAGAAGAACGGATGATAAAATGCCACTGAGTTATTCAAAAACCAAAATGAATTAATATATAACTAAATTATAATATCTTACAGAAAGAAAAAAAAAAAAAAAAAAAAGACATATAACTTTTCTATTCATGATTTGTAATGAAAAAATAAGTTTAAGAAACATGTAAAAATATGGGTTTTTTCGATAGACTAGAATAAAAATTCTGCCCGGAACAGAATTTTATTTTGGTGAAAAGACTTTAAAAATAATCCTCTCATTCTTAAAATAAAAAATAAATAAATAAATAAAAGACATAGGAAAAATGACATAGTGATGCAAGTGCTCACACATATTTATCTACATATGAAAGAGAAGAAAGTTAAAAATATAAAAATATACGAAAGCCTCTTTGATTCACTCTTGTTATAAGACTGGATTTTCAAACGTAGTAATTCTTTCTATCAGGGGTGCAGAAAATGTTCAAACCTCGGAAATTTCCCCCAAACACAGTATAAATTTCCCTGAATAGTGCAAAAATCTACTTTGCTATACAAAGTCATTTGTTCTATGTAATAAATCTGTAAGAGAATAAGTGTACAGTGTAACATGAAAATATCGCTGTTAGTGTATAAGCACTTCAAAGTAGCAAATTGTTATTTTTGATTTACATTTTTATTTTCTCTTAAAAAAATAGTCAAAATTTCCTCAGTCAGTTTAAATTTCCCCCAAACCTTGTTTGGGCGTTCGGACATATTCTGCACCCCTGCTTTCTACTAAAGAAGGCGTTTTTAACTTAAGTATTATTACACACTGTAAAATATCAAATTAAGATTTACAGTCATCTAAAATTTGCAATATGGATACTATATATTTCTTTTGCAAAAATTAAGAAAGTTAGTTATATATTACAATAAGATAATATTTATGATGTGTATTATACAAAGAGTGTGGCTAATCTTTCCCACTATAATGATATGATGGTGTTGTCTAATGAGAAAAAAGACGAATGCCCGGAGCAGGAAATTGTTTCCTTCCCTTCTTTTTATCAAAAGAAAGAAAATCTTTTGAAATAACCAGCACCCTGCAGCACTATGCCACCTGGGGTGTGGTAATACTGAATGTTCCATAGACAACTGCACTGCTGTTCCATAAATTTTCGTCGTTTTCAGTAAAATATATATGTATTTATATATTTTACTGATAATATAGTAAAATATATATCTATTTTTTAATGTGTTGTTAAGAAGATGCATTTTTCAATTTCGCTCAAAATCTGAAGAAAATATATATATAAATTATTATTTTTTATTAATCCATGTAAATTATTCAATTATTAAATATTTTCAGAGACACATGGAAAAATTTTAATAATTCTTGCTTAACATTTGTTTAAATAATTAAATAAATGAGATTGGTATTTACTTTATCCAAAGCAAGTAAACATCTTGTATTAAAGAAATATAATAAAATAAAAAATAATCTTGGTATTGCCTGTAGAATTATAACCTCCAAAATTATCACTTAAAATTTGTAGGCGTTATCCTATGGAATTTAATACATTTGAATGTTTTTTTTTATGTTCCCTTATACGCAAAACATAAGTTCCATATACTTCATTTTAATGGTAATCCTACCTCATTGAACCTAATAAAATTGCATGGAACCTAATAAAATTCCTGGTTCCTACTATCAGCAAAAAGTTCTTTCTTGGACACTTCGATTTAGGTATATATCAGCGACAGTAGGGTCTGCGACTACTCAAGAACTATGATTTTAAAGGTGACTGTATCTCAGCATCTATTATATATTTTAGTTTTTGAACCATGTATTTTATAGTCCGCACTTTTTACACTATATTACCATATGATTCGGAAAAATAGATAAAAGAAAAAGTAAATTTTCTTTTAACATTTCTGATATTTATTATTATTAATAAATATCAGAATAATAATAATAAATAAGAAAAGAAAAGAAAGGAAAAGAAAACGAAAAGAAATCTTTTTAAAGGAGTTAATTATATAAATAAAAATAAAAACTTGTTACATCATAAAAATTATACATAAATATAAGTGTTATAAATAGCTTAATTTAAAATTTAATCAGTAATTCAATAATGCATTTCACTTTAAATTTAATATGTTTATTTTCTGTACTGTTTTACAATTTGATATAATGAATTTAAAAATAGAAAAAGATTTCGCCTTCTAAAAAAATGAATTAAATAAATAAATAAAGTATTTAATAACCGTTGCTAAGATACGCAAACAACTGAAATGAAAGATTAAATTTTAGGAAAGTTAAAAATGAAAAGTCAAAGGATAAAATCTAAAGAATAATTAACCAAAAAAAAAAAAAAAAAAAAAAAAAAAATCAAATTTGGAAATCGAAAAAAAAAAAAAAAAAAAAATCAATGCACAGCTGCAGAGTCCATGTTACCCTTCTACAAGTTTTGTAGCTCTGCGATCGGTAGTCTGAACTGCAGAGCACACAAATGTACACAGATACTTATCTTTATATATATAGATGGAAAATGAAATCAATAACTTAACATAAATACATAGTTTAATCATTCGTACTGCAGATATTGATAAGTATTTTAAAAATAATATTGAAAATTTACACCCTCTGAGATTGTAACCCTCTCCCCCTTCCCCCCTCGAATTGGAGGGAATGCTCCTATATATATTTAAATAATAATAATAATAACTAAGCTCTTTTTTTTTTTAAATAAATATTTTTGTTCACAGTGGTTGGTTAAAAAGGATCCCCGTTGGGTACATAATATCTTATATGAAATTTTGTTTCATGCCGCCATATTAAAATTTACACACACACACATTAATTTTTATTTTATTAAATTCATATATGCCTTTGATAAATCAAAAAAATTAGAATTATCATTTGTTATAATTTCTATTGGTATCTGACCTTAACCAGTAAAGGCTGTAATCCTGTGCATCCTTGATCAGCATTGCAATTAATACTGTTCTATCACAGTTGCCAGTCACATTGTGTTCCGAAATTGCACTACGAAGGATTAGGAAAGTTCAAGACTTATCAGTGAATGAAATTAAAGGGCCGCTCTGACAAAGAACAGTGAAATAAAAGAGATGCTTTGGTGAAGAAGAGAGAATCTGGTTTGGGGAGTATTGGCTAAGAGTGTAAAAAAATTAAGACCTACTTTCAGTTTAATGTTTCAGCTTGAACTAAAACCCCTTTTCCAATTTCTAATCTATAATAAAATGTCGAGACGTAAAAGATATCTTATGTAAGAAGAAATTGAAAAATTTTAATTGAGTTAGAGGATGAAGATTTTAATGATTCGGATTCGGAATGTGCTGTAGAAAAATAATGATGAGATAGAAAATAATGACTTGTCGATTTCCATATCTAAAATCAATATATGAAGTTTAAATAATAATAATATTAATAAGCAAATGTATTGTAACTTGAGGGCTCAAATTAAACAGCTGTAAATTTGGATAACATTTATTAAATTAATAAGAAAGTCTGTTTTATTGCACTTTCAATAACTATACACTATCAAATATAGTTTAGAAAAAGTAATATTTAGGGTGAGTCTGAAATATTCAAATGTAATTCCAAATTTTATTTTTCTATCGGTCACCAACCCCTGTCTTCATCCTATCGTCTTCCAACATGATATGCAACCTACAATCGGTTTCATTGTTAATAGTTGTATTATATAATAATGTATGGAAATTAAAGCATTTCGTTTTTATTAAATCCAACAAATCTACAATATTAACTCTCACGCACCAAAGCGGCTTAAACGGCCGTACATGCAAAAGACCAAGGCCGGCGGCCGAAAGAAGAAAAAATGTTATCCCCCACAAAGAGAAGTGTCTCAAGGTATCCAATCACTTCACTGATTGTAAAGTTGACAGTTGGTCCCTCCTCTCCATTCCTAAGTAAGAGCTATAGTCTGCTTCGTAAAATTTCCCCAGTATAGAGCAGAACAGGGATATTTCATCAGTTTGGCAGAAAAATCATCGGTTATTTCAAAACATATTTTGAAAATGAGCTATGATTTTTTTTTTTTTAATGCATTTTATATATAAGTAACAACAGATAGTTTATGTTTATTTATTTATTTTCTTACGGTAAATAAAAACATACGCGTTATTGTAATAAAAATACATATTAAATATAACTATATTAATAAAGTTCTGTTTCCAAAAAGATAGGCATTTTTATTGAAAATATACTTTGAAAATTTATCTTAAAATTAACATATTTTTAATATATATACAGTAGAGGTACACAACCTGAGACTCGGGGGCCACATGCGGCCCACTAGCCATCAATTTGCGGCCCGCGGAAGGACAGATATTTTAGCACGCATTAGTCATCTGTAGGAGAGAAAAAATGAAAACGAAAGAAAAAAAAAATTATTTATTGCATTTGCAAAACTGGCATTAGAAAAACTTTTTATTGTTTTTTGCGGGGGATGGATGGGTGGGGGGAATTGTTGGTTTATACACACATTTCTGTTTGAGAGCTAAGTTTTCCATTCCATTTCTCAATAATGTAACCCACAGTATGTTCCTTCATTTTTTATTGGAAAAATCATGGAATAATCTATTGGTAAGTGATCTTTATCTACCTTAGAAGATTGAAAAATGTAACAATTAGTTAGTAAAAGCTACCCCCCCCCCCCCCGTTTTTTTTTAATCTTTCTCTTTTGTGTGTTAAAATTAATGATGAAGAAACGTAAATTTATAATTGTAATTACTTTCTATTAAAAAACTTCAAATGTGCAGTTAGTCAAATTTATTTCTATCTGGAGACATAAAAAAGAAATACAAGTCTGGTGGGTTCTTATTATTTTGTAAAACTGATAAAAACACCGACCGTGGCCATCATTTATGATTTATGAAGTTGCAAACTGAAATGGGGCAGCGGCTAAAAGAATGTGTAGATAAAACCAAGATTTTCAGTGGACGTGCAATTACTTTGGTTACATTTGCAAAAATATAAGATATATCACAGATTTTCAGCAGTATATTCAGTTGCAAATGAGCATGTTATGTCCCCGTTAGCTGATTTGCTAACGGGGACATAACACGTAACTACAGATGTTATCAACAGGAGGCATGTAGGAGGCTGAGGCTGATTTCCTAATTTGTGTAAAGGGTCCCCTTGGTTGCTGTCATTATAGTTTAACAACCAAATCCTCATTAAATTCATTAAGACTTTTGCAAACCATGTTCTTTCTGTTACGCCAGAACAGGAAGGTGACACAATACATTGTTTGAAATTCATGTGGAAAATGACAATTAAAACCCTGAGAAGCTTTTTCACATATAGATCTCGCCAGTATGATCTAATACCTCAAAGTGGTATTTTCATACCCACTTACCTACACTAAAACTGCTTGTTTTGGTACCCTCTATCTGCCTTTACATTTGTGCTACGTGTTTTTGAGAATCCCAATATAACCCTTTTTTTCCCCTTTTTTCTGCAAAGCAATATATTTTATTTATCTTTTTTTTTTTGTATTTAAAATATGTGATATGTGTATTTAATTCTTTTGCTTACTATTCAATAACTTTATTATGATTACACCTTGAGATTCACTTGACTCACTGATTGAAAAATTTTTATAAAAATTTTATTATATATTTTTTAAGAAACACACACATACATACATATATAGATATATATATATGTTATACAGTCAGCAGCGCCGACTTTGAAAAATTTCTGGGGGGGCTCGAACCAAGGCCGTAGCCAGGATTATTTTTTGATGGGGGGGGGCATCACATTTCTAATACAAGGTCATCAAATATGGTATAATAATGTACACACACTTACCCAAGGAAAAGAACATATACACACACAAACAACGGCCTGATTAACACAGGGGCACGTGCCAGGGGCCCTGAGTAGCAAAGGGCCCCATAACTGGTCCTGAAAATGCCATCATATTCTTTGCCATTTAGTTTATAAAATTATGTGAATCGAATAGAGTAGCAGGGAGGTCACTGGGATAATATGGCCATCGGCCACTTCCATTTGAAACCAATATTGTGATTATGGTTAAGTTAAAATTGGAGGGGAAAGGCAGAATCTCGAAATAATGCTATATCTTCTCTTTAAGTTTTAAAAACAATATTTGTTCTTACTTTTCATTTTTACTTAAAATGTTAAAATTTCATAAACTATCTTTAATTAAATTTTAATAGAATGGAGTAGAAGGCTGATTTTTTACCAACTATGTGAAAAATACCAGAGCCGGGAATCGAACCTGGACCATTCCGCTTAACGTGCGGATGCTCTAACCACTGAGCTACCCTGGCTGATAACCTGTTCGGCACTTCTCACATAATTTACGTTGGCAAGGTCACCGAGTCTGCATTAGAGCAGCTATGTCAAGTGACAAATTTGAACATGGCACAACTCCAATAGGCTATAAAATTTTTCATTAATTTTATTTTTTTAATAGCTGTTAAAAAAAAAAAGTTCTAAATATATTTAATTAAAAGCGGAAGGCCCGGGTTCGATAACCGGCTCTGGTATTTTTCACATAGTTGGTATAAAAAATCAACCTTCCACTCCAAAATTTTCTGAAATGAACTAACTTTCAGGGTTGATGAATAAATTTCTAAATTAAATTAAAATTTAGTGGTCTATTGGAGTTGTGCCATGACTATTAATGTCACTTGATATAGCTATGTGTACAGACTCGGTGACTTTGCCAACGAATGTTATGTGAGAAATGCCTAGTTGGTAATCAGCCAGGGTAGCTCAATGGTTTGAGCATCCGCACGTAAAGCGGAAAGCCCGGGTTCGATACCCGACTCTGGTATTTTTCACATAGTTGGTTTTAAAAATCAGCCTTACACTTCAAAAATTTCCCTTTAATTATTTAAGGCAATAGGACAAATGAAGTTAATATCACTACGTTCATATTTTTCGAACTAAATCTATTTATTACCTTTTTCTTACCCCTAAGATATAGTATTGTTTTTGGGTCAAATTTTCTAAACTGAGTTTTTGTTATACTTACACGTTTTGAGGTCCCTTGAATCCAAAAATCATGTTTTTAGAAATGGTGGTGTGAAAGTTACCTGAATAATTTTAAATGAACTTTTGAATTTAATAACAGATTTGAATTCTACAAAAATGTAGGTAAAGTAATGAAACAGGGGGTTGAGGGGTGGTAGTCCCCCTTAACCCCTGTGTGAGGGGCCTGCCCCCCCTCACACAGAATTGCTTGTCAAATAAAGCTGTTCCGAAGCCTAATTTGAATTGTTTTATTTTAACATAGGTTTGCATAACAGTCCTCGCTATCTTACCCCTTAATCTCCAATCTGCATTTATAGTATTAAATTTCAGGGTAGTCGCGTGAGTGACACACCAGATTATCAAGTTTTATTTTCCTAAAATAAAAAGTTTCATAAAAAAGAAGGGGGGGGGGGCAATATTGTATACCTTTTATTGTTTATAAATTCATGACTTACATCCAAAAAAGTTCATTTTTATTTAAAAATGCCAAGGAAAAAAAGAAGCAACCAAATAAATAAAATGCAAATATAAAATTAATAAAATAAAAAATGTAATAACAATATGGCAGGAACTTTTGTGAAAATAGTTATATTACTTTGCATCGATGTTTCTGAAAACTTTTGCTCCTCATGCACAAACCATAAGTGATTGAGATTTCCATAGCAAAGCAAAGGGAATCATCTTTCTCTGAACTCCCCCCCCCCCCTGCGCCCCATACAGAGACTTTCAGCCTTTCTTGTTTTTTCTTATCTATTTTATTTTTTTTTCTTAGTCGATTTATGTCCATTTTCAATTGCAACAACCTTACTTTACAACTATGATTTTGGTAAAAACTAAATGAGAAATAAAGGAAAGAATTTCTTGTTTAATAGGGAATCAGTATTCAAAATTTCTGGGGGGGCTGAGCCCCTACAGAAAAATTTCTGGGGGGGCTCGAGCCCTCGAGCCCCCACATAGTCGGCGCCACTGTATACAGTGAATACATCTGCACAGTTCCATTCTTTTATATTACCTCGTCTGTGGCCCTTCATGTCCCACTCAACAGTGAAAGTGGCCCACCAGCCAAAAAGGTTGTGCACCCTTAATGTACAGTGTGTGTTTCTTCTGTAAGATTTATAAAATGTGTATTACTTCTTTTTAGAGTTTTTTTTTTTTTTTTTTTTTTTTTTAATTTGAAGCATTTTATAAAAAATTGCTTAACATTTATATCACCGTTTCTATTGTGCATTTAATGGTTTAGGAAAAAGAAAAAAAAAAGGGTTAAATTTTATTATTCAGCATATAATTCTATTCAATTCAGTTACAAGAATTTAAGATAATTTTGGAAACTTTACAAATTAGTTTTGAAAAATTTAAGAAAATAGATCACCGTTTATTATTATTATAATTATTATTATTTTTTTTTTTTAGGAAAGAAAATAATAATAATGCGCTGCCATATTTACCTGTAAGACTAAATAACTATCCGAATTTTCTTAGCAGATTTATAATTGTAAAACTCCTTATGATGAATAATATTTTAAATAATAAAATCATAAGCTACACTTAAATTAAAAAATAATAATAATAATAATGCAACTGTGATATTATTTTTTTTTTCTGCCGGATAACATTGACAAATGTAAAGCAAGGTAAAAATTACGATGTATTATTCAATAATTAAATAATAATAATAATAATAATCAGTCTGAAAAGCAAAAATAACGTTAATAGAACACAAAATTGAGAAAAATATAAATTATATATTAAATTCAGATTCCCCTTTTCTAAATAAAAAATATTTTTATTTATAAAATTGGTACTCTCTCTACATATATCATTACTGTTTTTTTCTGTTATTGCGTAAAATACAATTCGTCATTTTACCTATCTACATGAAAATATCAAATGTTATACATGAAAACATTTTTAAAATACCTTATAAAAACTTTTCTATTTATTAGCTGAATAATTTCAGACACTCTGTGTCCATCATCAGAGCTAAGTAACTAACACGTTGTCGTTCCCTCTGTTTACTTTGCCGGTGAACTCTTGCAGTCGCCGTTTCGCTTCACTTCAAAATCTTTCAGTAGTTGTTGGCCTGGATAGCTCAATTGGTAGAGCCTTCACCTTGTAAGTCAAAGATTTGGGGTTCGACTCCCGGTCCAGGCATTATTTTCACTCAGTCGGAAAAATAAATTTAACTAAATATGATGCTCTTTCCAATCAGTTGATTGTGTGATTTTAATATATTGTATTTCTTTCTCCCATTATTTAATGGTGTTTTCCTTTACCTGCGGCTTATTTCTGTTGAGCTATCTACATGATAGACCAGATGTTTCTGCCTAAAGGTTGTCTGAGTGAGTAATGTCCACCAGTTGTCAGCCTGGATAGCTTAATTGGTAGAGCCTTCACCTTGTAAGTCAAAGATCTGGGGTTCGACTCCCGGTCCAGGCATTATTTTCACTCATTTGGAAAAATAAATTTTACTAAATAATGAAACTATTGTATTAAAAAAAAAAAAAAATCTGTAGCGTGTTTTTACCTAATTTATATATATATGTATATGTATATCAATTACTTTGTTATAACATATATATATGCGTGTGTGTGCGGTGTAACAAAATAATGAAATTTAGAAGAACTGATGATAAAATGCCACTGAGTTATTCAAAAACCAAAATGAATTAATATATAACTAAATTATGATATCTTACAGAAAGAAAAAAAAAAAGAAAAAGACATATAACTTTTCTATTCATGATTTGTAATGAAAAAATAAGTTTAAGAAACATGTAAAAATATGGGTTTTTTCGATAGAATAAAATAAAAATTCTGCCTGGAACAGAATTTTATTTTGGTGAAAAGACTTTAAAAATAATCCTCTCATTCTTAACAGAAAAAAAAAAAAAAAAAAAATAAATAAATAAATAAAAGAAATAGGAAAAATAACATAGTGATGCAAGTGCTCACACACATTTATCTACATACTAGCAGGCTATGCCCGCTTCGCTAGTCACTATTTTTAAATGAATCACTATAATTAATGAATTCTCAAAATTGCATTAATTTTTATCATGTGAAAATAAAAAAAAGAAAAAAAATTTCTCATTGGAAAAAAATTTGCTCTGGGTCCTCACTGCCTTCAGTAGCGCAGCCCACTCTGTGCTGCACGCGCGCATTTATGTCCAACACTCTCAATGAATCACTATATTTTCTTAAGGGAAAAACATAAATATAAAATAAAAATTAAAAAAATCTTCTCTTTTCGGTGTTATAATCGGTCCGGGCCCCACTGCCATCGGCAGTGTATACAGGCACGCATGTTCCTTCACCTACCGTTCCCGCCCCTCCTAATTATTTTAGACTTTAAAAATTCTCGCAATCGCTCGCTCGGGCTTTTAAACCTAATAATACTAATTTCCAACATTTTATCTCAATTTCTTTTATTTTTACCCCTGCTCTCCCCGCTTCCCGCTCCTCGTAATAATGCTGTACTTTCAAAATTATCCCTAATAGATTTATCGGGCCTCAACAAAACCTAACCACAATAAATTTCAGTGCTCTAAATCTTATTTATACATTTTTTCCCCTTTATGCCCCCTTCCCGTGTATCCTAATAATTTTACAAATTCTAAAATATTCGCAATCGATTTATAGATATCAAAAACCTCTAATCACCAATTTTGAGCGACCTAACTCAATTTTTATTTTTTTGCCCCTCCGCCCCACCCTTCTCACCCTTCTCAATAACTTTACAAATTCGAAAATATCCGCAATCGATATGTCGGTATCAAAAACCTCTATGAACCAATTTTGAAAGGCCTAACTCTATTTTTATTTTTTTGCCCCTACGCTCACCCCCTTTTCTGACCCTCCTAATAACTTTACACTTTCAAAAATATCCTCATTCAACTTGCAGGCCTCTAAAACCCATCTGTGCCAATTTCGAACGGTCTAACTGTATTTCTATTTTTTTTCCCCATAGCCCCGCCTTTCTCGCCCCACCTGGGACGAATTTCTAAAATTAAAGAAATTGATTTTTATGTACTTGTGGGAGTTATATTTTAGTGCAAAAATCTCACATATATCTTTTCTTCTGTTTGCGGTATAAAGGAATTTTTCAAATCATTTTGCCCCCTGTCCCCCCTCTTGGGGGCTGAATTTCTAAAATTCCAGAAATTGGTTTTTAGGTATTTGCATTAGCTATATATCAGACAAAAAATTTCCCGTATATCTGTTTTTTTTAAAGATATATAGGAGTATGTGATGTGAAATCACATTTTGTCCCCTTTCCCCCCTTGGGGACCGAATTTCTAAAATTCCAGAAATTGATTTTTAGATATTTATGTTAGCTATATTTTAAAGAAAGAATTTTACGGATATCTATTTTTTTCTATGAGATATGAAGGTTTTTGTAAAATCACATTTTGC